>VWZE01015199.1:400078-497426 GCA_013396675.1 Eubucco bourcierii
TTTTCCAGTTTGGTGACCAGGATGTCATGTGGGACAGAGTCAAATGCCTTACTCAGTTCCAGGTAGATGACATCAGCTGCCCTTCCCTTGTCCACTGTCGCTGTGACTTCATCATAAAAAGCCACTAAATTTGTCAGGCAAGATCTGCCCTTGGTGAAGCCATGCTGGTTCCCACCAATCACCTCTGCTTTGTTTTCCATTTGCCTTAGCAGGACTTTCAGCAGGATCTGCTCCATGATCTTGCCAGGCACAGAGGTGAGGCTGACTGGTGTGTAGTTTCCAGGGTCATTCTTTTTACCCTTCTTGAAGATGGGTGTTATGTTTGCCCTCCTCCAGTCAGCAGGAGTTTTATCTCATAACAGAAAACTTCAGACATTTTTTTCTGCTGGCTGTAGAACTGCTTACCTCTTTCAGCTTCAGGATTCTGCTTCTGAATTAGCCTTTTGTTCAAACTATGTGACTTCTTAGTCTGGGCCCTATAGGGTAATCTAGTAGCAAATTACAGAGTGTATGACTTTGTTCTTACCATGCTGCGGACTATGCAATGAAAATAGACATTTACTCTCAGCTGTACTGCTAGTATGAAAGCTGTACTAGACTGGTTTGCCCTAGTTAGTTGTGCAGAATCCCTGTTGCACTGCTGTATGTAACTTCTAAAGAGAAATTTAAAATGTTATAAAATAACAACAGACCCCCCGGCCATGGCACAAATCCATGAAAATCCACTGACTTAGCTGAACTTTACTATATCCACTTGCATGAAAGGTGGCTTTGGACCAGCAATTTAAGGTTAATAAATAAAACTGTGTAAGTCTTCTGACAAAGTTAAGTCATTTCATGTCTTCAGAGTGATAATAGTGACACAGTTGCCAAATTGAAGATGGTAGGCCTTTTGACTTACCAATGAAAGAATGGTGGTGGACATGTTTCAGGTCTTCCTGGTATATGCATATACCAAAATGCTGAAAAAAGCCATGGGTGGATAGGTCTGTGAAGGGCAGGCAGGATTTGAAGGTAAGTGTTGGAGTCCAAATGCCTACTTTTTTCTGCTGGCCTAGAGAGCTGTGTTCCCAAAAACATGTGCAGTGTTTCAGGATTCAGCACTAGGGCAAGCTTATCTAATCAGTAGTTAATCTGCTGCTAAAGAGAGATGGAGAGAAGACAAGTTAAATGAGCATGAACTGTTAGGTTTGAAAAAAGACCTGGGCATTATCTGGTTCATTTTCTGAAATCAAAGGAAGCATCTGTCTTCTATGCCCATGTTATCTCTCTGTTCTTCTGTTTGAAGCAGAAACTCGTATCCATCTCCAGCATCCGCATTGTTAATTGAGCAATCAGATACTAAAGTAGAGATAACACCAGGCAGGATACTCTTTCTTAGGAGTTACTAGTTGCAGTCAGTGGAACTTGTAACATTTCAGTTTGGCTTTTAGTAAATATTTCTGGAGCACAAAAGATGTCTCAGAGTGTACAGGGAAATTTTCATGCCTTGGATGGTTTACTGAGAGCTTAGTCATGTGGCTCCATTTGATTTTAAAGAGAACCGCATGACTAAATTCCACTGCTTTGTAAGATATCTTTTGCAAACACTTGGAAAAACAAGGCTATTATCCCTAGGTGGGTTTCACAAATGAAGATCTAGTCTTCTCAGCTTCAAACTGCAGTTGTGTTAATGCAACCACAGGCTTTAATGAACATGGCAGTTCTCTTACAAGCCCTTAGAACAATGAGCTGTTGCATTTCTATTGCTAAGGCTGCTGTGATGCGCATGTAAAGCTTTTGACTCATCTGGTGAATTGCACTTTGAGATGATAGCAGAGCAAGGGCCAACGCTGGAAGAATGGAAGTTCTACTTTTGTTGGGACTGACCATATTGGTTTTGATTTGAGAGAAAGGAGCCCTCATCCCCCTGGGACAATTCGTTCAGGCCAGTCAATACAGAGCATGGTATGCTTTTGCCTTCTCATATCTTTCCTAGTTGCTCTGGCATATGCTGCTTCCACCTTGTTACATTTGTTACAGATGACTTACAGTAAAGTTGAGCACTCATGTAATACCTACAAGTGAGCTGAAAAGGAAAAGGTTTTGTGAATATCAAGTGGAAAAAAGGAAGGATGGCTTCTTTCTCTATAATTCAGTCCCAGGTCCTAGTCAGAGTTTGTACTCACTTCCCACAGTGCCTCTGCCTGTGTAAGGCTACTTTGCCTTGAAGCTGGACTGTGAAAACCTGCCAGGATCTGTTCTTGCTGCCTTGCATGAATGCACAAGTGCAAGGGGAGGGTGAGTAGGAGACATTCAGGCAGAAGGTAAGCTCAAAACTTTGGCAGCCTGAGCTATGTCCCATTCAGGGATAGAGTAATTCAGGAGCAAGAGGGAAGGAGAGAATGAGTGCTGAATTGTTAATTTTAATTAGGTCTCTTCTCAGAGACCTTTGTGACTCCCTATGTATAAGGCTCTAAGGAAACAAAATGGCAACCTTCTGAAAGGCCAACATTAGCAAAGATGCTTCATCTTACATCTTGTGATGTCCCTTGTTATCCATTTGGTGAGGATAATTAACTGAGCATTGGCAATCTGGAAGTTGCCAAATCCACCTAAGGAGAAGGCCCACAAAGAGAATGTCTAACCTGCAAGACACAGTGGGACCTGTCTGGTCACTATTTGTATTGTGTCTGCATTGACTGACAGGCAGAGCAGTGGTTTCTGTTATCCAGAAGCAGGCTTCCAGAGAAGCTGTACCAGGGTTGATCTGATCATGCTGGAATCAGGACTACCATTTCCTTCCCATCTTAGAGGTCATCAAGAAGCCTATAGTTTGGCTTAGAGATCTGTGGTGACAGGTGAGGAAAGAAGAGGTTAGGTCTTCAGGGTATCTCACCAGTTAAAAGTTAGAGGGAGAGTTTTATTCAACTGTTGCAGAAAGTTTCACTCTTCTGTTGGGTTGGACTGTGGGAAAATGAACCCACAAAGTGACATTACTATAAAGTCTGAAAATGCAGATTTGTCTTGGTAGTCCTAATGTGTCTTGGGTTGGGTAGGATCTACCACATTTGTAAAGAATTCTGGATTCAATTAAGGAAAAGTGGTATTTTGGAAAGCACTTGTGGGTTTTTCAGCATGACAGATGCTGCTATGTAAGTGTAAGAATATTATCTCCTCATACACGTGGGTAGTTGTCTTACAAAAAAGGATTTTGACTTGCCAAGTCACTGAAATATAGTGGAATGTGCAGACATAATACTTTACTGCTCCCACATTCATATTTCACCTTTATTAAATGTTATTATAATTAAAATCTTAACCATTCTTTTTTAGCACAAACACGCTCTGCATGTAAGAATATGTGTGACAGCCAGTAAGCCGTTTAAGACATTATTAATCATCATAACCAGGGATTAGTAAGAAACACATTTACATTTTATCTCTAATTTTTCCTGATTTTTTCCTCCCCCCCCTTTTTAGGCACAGCTGTCTCAGGCCTTAAATGGTGTTTCAGATAAAGCAAAGGAAGCTAAGGAGTTTCTGGTTCAACTGAAAAATTTATTGCAGCAGATCCAGGTAAGTGTAGAGTGTCTTCTGTTTTGATAATACAGTAATCAATAGAACTGAGTGAATAATTTATTTTATTACTTTGTCTCCTGTGTTATTCTCATCATTCCTGGAATAATCTAACCTTTCTTGAATGGATTTACTAGGCAATTATTCATCAAATAATGCCTGCAAGCCTCTCAGCTTCTGGATTGCTGTTTATTGCAAGAAGTTAATACTCAATTCTGGACATCTGAGCTATGTTGATTAGTATTTGATTGAATTAATTGGTCGTGCTTCTGGGTTCCTTCCTGACTGCAGTTGCTTGAATTGGACATTTAGGCTAAGTTCTCATTTTAACACATTCAAAATTTACTACTTGTTTTTTCATCTTACAGTTTCCAAAAGCATGCTTGTTTCTGGGCAAGATCCACTCAACCTGTTTATTAGAGTATTTGTAGGAAGTCAAACAAAAGAAGAAACAAATTCTACTAAATCAATGTAATCATTTATTGAAGCGGAAGATGTTTTCATGCCTATAATTACCCAGCATTAATAGTTTGAATAGGGATCATGGTGAGTGCAGTAATTGAGGGTACAAACCTAAAACAAAACAAGTTCCAATTTCAACCAAATTTGGACTCCTCAGTGCTGAAGGTCAGAGAATCCTCAAGGTCCTTTTCACCCTGCTGGAGATGTGCCATGGTAGTCTGAACTGTACAGTGCCAAGGAGGGGACACTTGTTATATGCAGCAGTGGTGCTCTGCAGCTGTGAGTTTTCTGTGGGATATACATCATCTGCTCTGTGATACGTCTGACTCTGCCACTTGCTCATCTCTCCATCAATAAGCAAGTCCTGTAACTGTTAGTAGCAGAAAGACAAAGGAACGTTCAAAAATCTGTATTTAGTTTAGAATTTAATAATCAAAATATTCCACTTAACACTCCAGATGATGAATTCCTAGCCAGATGTTGCAGAGCAGCATAGCCAGCCACCCTCACAATCCTCAGTGGCCACATAGGGAAGAAAACAGACCAAGGCTGAGAAACTGTGTAAAAACAAAACAAAACAAAACAATCCAACCCAGTAATTTATTCTTCTTTCATTGTCCAAGCAGAAGGACAATCATCTCTAGAGAGCAGTTTTTCATATAGGTGTGAACAGCAATTATAGGATGGGATAACTCACCCCAAACAGCAGTCTATCACCAATCTTTTTTTTTTTNAAAAGTGTATTTTTGCCCCCCAAAACCAAAAGGTGGACTATGTCAACCATGACTCTGCTATAAAATTCTGTAATGTGTTCAGTAAAATGCCTACCAAATTGCTCTGCATAAGGGAGCAATTAGATCAAAAGACCAAGCCATTTATTTGACAGTGCTCAGTGCCTAAAATGCTAGAGGAGAATTCAGGAAGGGAAAGGAAATTGTATACAGCAGTCATGCTCTAACACTTAGTCATGTCTGGACACAGAGCTGAATCTGACCCTCACATTTTGAACCAGGGTCCATCATGAGTCTGAGTGTGGCCAGCAGATTTTAGCAAACCAACCCAGCAAGACTAATTGGCTTCATATTTATGCCTAAGTAAAATGAGGCTAAGGTAGAGCTCTAAGACAATCACCTGTACACTTTAATCCTAAATGAGCTCCCTTGCATGATTTTCTCCCATGATAATTGAACTCTTTCTGGGTGATGTTCAAGCAGCATACCAGGGAATACTCCTGGTAGGCAGGTTTTGTACAGCCAGATTATTTGAGAGTAAAGAGTTTAGACATGCCATGAGCTATCTGTGCCTTTTAGCATGTGGAAAAAAAAAAATCCTGGACTGTCAGTTGGGAGGAACATTTGTAGTCTTTGTGTGTAAATTATACCCAAAACCATAGGGTATCTCCAGGGTATCTTGAAGTCTATGATGGTTGCCACACGCACATACAGGCATTTACTCTACAGCAAAAGTTTCTTTAAAACATATGCTCACCCAGAGGACTGAGCAATATGTGCATTTTACTATGCTGTTATAATGCATGGCAGACCAGACAGCCATCTCCACTCTTTATCTCCTCCCTGAGTTTTTCAGAGCTATCAGAAGCTGTGATTTTATCTCACCTGGGGCAGTTTGCAAATTTGTAATTTATTTTTCACTGCTTTGCAAGTCTTTTGTTTCCCTTCCCTCCTCCCTCCCTCCCCCCCCCACCAATTCCAGGTTAAAACTGGCAGAGGGGAGATTTAGACTGAATGTTAGGAGGAAGTTCTTTACAGTGAGGGTGGTGAGGGACTGGAACAGGTTGCCCAGGGAGGCTGTGACTACTCCCTCCCTGGAGGTGTTCGAGGCCAGGTTGGATGAGGCCTTGAGTAACCTGCACTAGTGAGAGGTGTCTCTGCCTATGGCAAGGGGTTGGAACTAGATGATCCTTGAGGTCCCTTCCAACCTTACCATTCTATGATTCTATGATTCTAAATTCCATTCTCTTTTCTGAGGTTACTTTTAAATCTCTTGATATATTTTTTTTCCAGGAACTGCCTCCTCCTCATCACCCCTACTGCTTTCTTGCTCCTCCTTATCACTGTCATTATCTGATTTTCACTTTTTCCCATCTGCTGTTACGATTTCATTCTTTCACACTTGAAAGAGGCATATCGACGAACACGCTGTTTGATGTGTGAACATAAAATGAGGGAGAAAAATGATGCACTACAGCATCAGATCCAGGCTCTGTACACAAACCACCACTTCAAGAGTAGCTGGATGGAAATGGGCTTAAGGGGGAGTTGGGTGTGATATAAGCTGAGGAGGCAGAGATGCAAACAGGAAGAGTCTAAGACAAACCTGCGGACAGTAGCTGAGCTGTCTGGTGTCTCTCCCCACAACCATCTTGCTGGCAGGTCTAGGACTGTGGTGGGAGTCTCTCAGGGAAGAGTAGCCTACATCACCCAACTGGAGAATGGGATGCATGGATTGCAGTGAGGGAAGGGAATGCAGTGCTGAACATTTTGCTCTCAAAAGAATGAAGACGATGTAAATGAACAGGACAGACAAGAAAAAACCTGAGTAAAATTTCTATGGAGGTAGTAAAAAGTTTGGAGTGTACAATGACCACAAAAGATGCTTCTCCTTCAGCATGTATTCAAAATCTCAACATTTAATGTTTGTATTTGTTTTTTGGGTTTTTTTTTGAGGGGGGGAGGGGTATTTGGGAAGAAATCTGATAGGACGACTAAGTATCTCCTTGAAAGAGGAGCTTGAAAACTTTCTGCTGCTTCTAGTCTTATGAGCAAAGGAAGCAAGGAAGAGCCTCCCTTGGACTGGGTGCTAGCACATCAGTTTCATGACCAGAGAAAGCCATCTCCAGGAGGAGGGGCAGCTCAGGATCTTTTTGTACCATCTACTCAGATTTCTACAGCTGCCTGGGTTTCTGTGGTGGCATGGTTTGTTCCCCATTGATGGGACAGAGGATACCCAGGTCCTGCTCAAGACTCAGTGTTGTATACCTCAGATACTAACCTCTGTGTAGCAGAGAGTTTTGTCACAATGTGAGTGGAAAAATGCCTTTTTTTTTTTTTTTTAATCTAATCAAATCCATGCCTCCACTGCCAAGTTCTAGCTGTTCTAAAAAATACTTGGAGCAATATGCATATATTAGGGCTTTGTACCCAACTAATTTTTTTTTTTGCAATAAACCTGCAGACCAAATGCTGGTCCATAACTCTGTTCTAAGTGCCATGGTATACAGCCAGTGATTTCAAAGTCGCTACATTGGGACAATTAAAACAGAATGCAGAACCCTCTTATGTATGTATATAAATGCATTGTGTATGTTAGGTTTAGCTTTTACTTTATGTTGTATTACATCTGTTGTCTGGAAAGTGCCAGTAAATCAAGGATTTAAATAAACCTTTATGACAGCATCTTACTGTTTTATGTTATAGCACACAGCTATTGATGGTACAGCTATAACGAAATCAGGGGAATTGGGACTAGATGATCTTGAGAAGTCCCTTCCAACCCCTACCATTCTGTGATTCTGTGTGATTCCATAAAATTGAAAAGGAAACAGAAATGCTGAGCACTTGAAATGTTTTTTGATTAGAAAAATCAGATAAGAATGAGCAATAACTAAAGTGTAAAATATGTTTTCTTAGATGAACATGACTCTCACCTTCTTCTAGGAGAATGGGTTGGATTATGAAGCTTGTCTTGTTGCTCAGTGTGATGCCCTGGTTGATGCATTAACACGACAGAAGGCAAAATTGCTCACAAAGGTGACCAAAGAACGTGAGCACAAGCTGAAGGTGAGCATAACTCTCATCAGCTGAGCATAGCTGTTGCTACTTGCTGTCAAGTCCCCATCCCTTTACACCGCAGAGATTCCTAGAGACCAAATTCTAAAGTCCTTTAGCAGGTTCCAGTTCAGCAATTTGATGTAACTGTGCTTATAGACTTGAAATGAAGTATATACTTTAGATGTTTGTTGCATCAGACCATCAGCCTTCATTTATCTGATTATTTGGGGGTATTTTTTTGAGGTATTTATCAGCGAAACCTGTGAGTGAATTGGATTTTGAGACCTTCTGCCTATGTAAAGTGCTGGGATTTTGGTGTCTCTTCAAACCCCTAAAATTCAAGCAAGCCACCTTCAGAAATCCCTGTACTACTCAAAATATATTAAAGAAACACAGTAAAGGGAGGTGGGGAGAAGAAAGCTATAAATGCTATAAAAAGCTATAAAAGCTATAAAGTGGCAGTCAAGAAACACAAGAAAATGTCTAAATAGACACATTGCTTGAAATGCTGAAGTGCACATCTGACTATGGTGCTATAGTGCAAGTGTCTTAGACAGAAGGAAGAACTGAAATATCTAATGTCACTAACAACGAATAAAATCTGCCTGAGATCATCATTTTAACCCTCCCATGCTTAATAAGAACAAACGCATAGGACATACTGCTAACAGCACAACTGATCCTGCAGTTCATTCTTGTTAGGTTGCTGTGTCTGAGGAGCTGTGCTATTGAGCATATTTAGGACTAATCTACAGCCATGTGGCAGCAGAATTTAAAATCTATAAAAATGAGATGCAGCTTTATTATTTCTTAATCCCAGTAATGTGTTCCTAAGACGAGCAGGATCAGTGGTGAATTGTGGAGAGAACAGTAAGAATGTAGTCTTTAAGAAACCACTCCTTCAGTTATCCACTATAATGTTTGTCTTTTAAGTGAAGGGTTTTTCAAAAAGCTCAGATTTTAGTGGATGTGTGATTGTAAATGTGAATACTACAAATGCAGAAACATTCTGTGCTCTTTCTGCCTGCAGCAAGCCTGATCTTTGAGCAATTAATCTGCTCTGAAAATTGAGATTCCCTGTGCACAGCATTTTGCCAAGCTAATTATCGATATTTACAGTACAGAGGAAGTTGAGTGTAGCTGATGGAGATATGGCAATGGCCATATGGCAGCTAAATTAAGCATAGCTTTAGTACACTTCTCCATTTGCTGTCTTCTGAAATAATCTTATACAATTCACTGTAAGCCAAGGCAGTCATCAGAACTGTACTGATGCTTGTTTTCCAGGTTGTTTGGGACCAGATAAATCACTGTACACTGAAGCTACGCCAGTCAACGGGGCTTATGGAGTACTGCTTAGAAGTTATCAAAGAAAATGATCCCTCTGGATTTTTACAGGTATTTTTCTTCTGATTTTCTGGGGGGAAAAAAGATGTTAAATTTAAATCTAAAAATGCACAGCTTTATTAATTAGCCACTTCCACATCCAAGGTAGCATCACCTTAACCCCTGTTAGTACTGTCGGAAAGGTCAGATAGCCTGATGACTGCATGAACATCCCAGCAAAAGGATGGCTTTGACCAGCTGCACTCTGACCAAGGTGTGGAGTTAGCAGTCACACCACTTCTCTCACTGCTGATGTTTTTCCACTCACCAGCCCTTTTTTCTGGGCCAGAAGAAAGGTCCTATGCAGTTAATGATAACTTACTGCAGAGATTATTTTATTTTCACCTGAGAAATAACACAGGGTCTCACAGAGCTCCCTGATGAATTTTGAAAGATCTTTGACTCAGTAGAGTAGTGCTTCTCCCCTTTTTGCTTCTTTGTATTACCTTTCCCCATGTGAAACAGCCCTTTCAACATTTTACTTGTTAGGAAATCCATCTTTAAGAGCTTTCATGTAGCTTTGCTTCACTGGGATTGTTATATCTCAAAGCACCCAAGACTTGGCCTGAAGTTGGAGGATCCAGATAGCCCCTCTTTGACAAATATGGCTGATTTGGGTTAGGAACTTCCCCCCTACTACTGAAATTTACCAGACTAGCTCAGACAGCTTGGAAGTAAGATGAAGCTATATTTACAGCATGGCAAAATTTACAAGCATATATACGCAATATATTTACAAACATTTACAACTATTTACAAATATATACAAATTAGAAATAATGCAGAAATCCAAACTCCCTCCTGGAGGAAGGAAACTGCTTGGAAAAGCTCAAAACTACCCCACTCTTTCTCCCTCTACTTTTTTGTCAGACAGACAGACAAAACAAGCAGAAGCCAGCAAAGCTCACATTATTTTCTGTTAGCTGAGATTAATGGAAAGATATTAGAACAAAGAGGAAGTGATCGGATCCAGCGACATAGCCCCAAGTGAGAGTGATTGTTTGTAGTTTGGCTTTTTATCCCTCTCAGCAAACCAATGAATGACATAGATTTCATCATTATTTTCTTTTCACAACCAATTACTTAATTTCTCTCATTAAAATATTCCAATTAGCCTCAAACCAGCACAGTGGCCTAGCCAAGAGCAATTGCCTTGCAGGATATTGTTTCTTACATGCAAGCAGTGAAAGTGTCTATTGATGAGATAAAGCATAGCAGGTTGTTTTTTTTAATCCAATTAATTATTTTGCCCAATTAATTCTACTGCTTTTATTAATTATTTTATCTTCCCCTATTAGTTTTATTGCCTTATTAATTGCTTAAGGATAAAGGCATATCAAGCAGCACATGGCTGTCAGCTGAACAGGGCATGCTGCACACATGAGTGCATGAACGTAGCATCCCTAAAAACCAGGATGAGAACTAGCCAACTTAAACCTATTAGCACTCCAGATTGATTGCTGCTGTCACGTCTGGTCTCAAGCAAGAATGAGGGATGTGTGCTGTTTATTAATTTTAAGACTGCATAGATTTTAGCAGGCTGTCAGTTGGACACTGCAGGACAAATGAAACCTTTAGGTCTTACCTACGTTCTAGCTACAAATATGTTTTATTTTCATTTAGGTTTGCTTTTCCTGTAACCTTTGTTCCTTCATTCTTTTCAGTCATCTTTTAATTAAAAAAAAAAAAATTACCCTTTTCTGGTTTCTCTAATGAGGCTTTCAAGACAGCCAAGAAACACTGAGATACACTGTTACTTAGAGCAACTACTCCAGCAGTCAGGATAATGAAACACAGCCAAGGGTTCTAACATCCCAGCAAATGACTCCACTGTTGTAGGAAGGCTGTGAGAAGATTGTCCACTTACTGCACAGACTTAATAGGAGCTGTTAATGCAGGGACTCAGGAAGAAATGTCTTCCAGTAACAGTAACAAGAAAAGGTATCTAAACTACTACTGTAAAGAAAAACTCTCTCTGGCCTGTCTAGAAGAAAATTCTCTTCCTTGCGACTTACAAGAAGCTCAGTAGGAGGAACGCCACATAGACAAATAACTGCTTCACTGAGCTCAAGGACAGACCAGTTCATTGATTTCCAGAAGAGTCTGTTGTGATGATCATCTTAGTCAAACTTCTGGCCTGATTTTCTGTGAGCTGAGCTAGAGCAAATCTTTAAAAATTAAATTTGGTTTTGATGTAATGATAGAAAATCTGTCATATTCTTTGAAAATCTGACAGCTTAGCACTCTCACTGTGAGAAATACACACCTTCCTTTCCATTTGATTTTTGTTATTCCCTTCACCTTTCATGCACTGAATGGAAAGACCATCTAACATTTAAAGCTTTCTTTGTGCAACTGCTTTTTAAACAGGAGAACAACAGTAGACTGTGCAGAACTGAGAAGAGAGTGCAAAAGTATCTGTGACATTCAGGGCATGGCATGTAGCATACCAGGCTTTATAAATGTGATTTTTACTTTCTATCCTGAGGTGTGATTGTTTTGAAAAGACAAGATGAAAGAGTGTAACGTAAATGAACCTCACCCAAAACCTACCAGATCTCATCTCAGTTGTGCTGTCATATCCCTACTATGTTTGTTCTGTATCTCACAGGCTCCCCTGGCACTTTTGATGTATGTATCTGCCTTTTCATTATAAACCTGGTACTCTCTTTCAGATTTCGGATGCTTTAATCAAGCGTGTTCAGGTATCTCAGGAACAGTGGGTCAAAGGAGCCTTGGAGCCAAAAGTATCTGCTGAGTTTGACTTGACTCTGGATAGTGAACCTTTACTGCAGTCAATTCACCAGCTGGATTTTATTCAGTTGAAATGTAGGGGTGAGCTTTTATTTCATTTTGTTTTTCTGGGTTTTTTTGTGCATGCAGTGAAACAGTGCTGGGAGGGGACAGGGGCATGGAAGGTGAAAAGAGAAATGACTTCAAATTGCTGGATAGTTTTTAAAAGTTTTCAAGCAAATTCAGATTACTGGGTGTTTGCTAGAAAGGTGTACTTACATGCAGGGTCCTGAACAAGCTCATACCGATAGCAGGTACAATTAAAGACTTGAAAAGGTCAATACTTCAGTGTAGGGCTATCTACCAGCTTTGAAGATTAAAAAGGCATTAACTTCATGAAACTTTATGTTATTTTACAGTATTGCTAGATTTAATATGGTTAATTCAAAATATCAATTACCCCTATCTTTTCAGGAACAGATAAAGTAATAAATAAATATTACACACACACACACACACAAACGCACATGCTTGGATAGGGGAAAAAAAACAAAATTGAATTCTGACTTATATTAAGACTGTGCTGCATACAGTGCCCAGCTTAAAAAAACCTCATGAGACAGGGAAGAGGAAAGTAGCTCCTGATATTGAAATTCAGGTTATCAGAATAATTCCAAAAGACACATTAAAGAGCAAGGAAGTTTTTAAAAAAAAAGAAAGGTATTTAAAAGCAGAAGCTGATAAACAGTAGCAAAAAAATTATTAGCATCATGTACTTGTAGTGAGCTTGGTTTATATAGAGCAGGATGAGAACTGCATCAGAATTAGATAGATCCATAGACTGGCTGGCTTTGAAAACCATTGTGGTGTCTGGGAATGATGCCATTAACTTCTTTCAGTGATAATTCAAGCCTTAACTATACATGTGGGTGACAGGGCAGGGGCTGCCAGAAGTCAGTGAATGAGTTAAGGATAATCAAATCATGATGTCAGATGCGCCTTTTTTTTTTTTTTTTTTTTTTTTTTTTTTTTTTTTTTTTTTTTTTTACTCCAAGCAAGCATGAAAATTTCTGTTCAGTTTATCTGTTCTCTGTGAACCTAGGAAACTCAAGGCAAAAATAACAGGGGTGGATGTTTTGACCAAAGTCAGCTCAACAAGGATGTTTTTCGTCTTGGCATAAATGAGCTGTGTTAAAGTGAGTTGAAAAGCATGTGTCAACTATTTACAGATGCTGACAGCCAGGAAAGCAGAGTTAAGCAAGAAAGATTATCACTCACAAAACTTCTCCAAATACTGTCTACACTTGTCTTTTTTAAACCAGTTTATATTTAGTGATGGCCATATTTATTGTTAAATATCTTTAATACTAACCTTCCACCACTCTTCTTCCCAAATGTGTAAAAGATTTAGTTAAACTAGTCACAGAGATTTCTAATTAACCACAAGTCACTTGAGGTAAGAGCAGCTTAGGTATTTGGCTTTTGACCATTCATCTGTCCTTAAGCTTTAAGATTTAGGAGACCTTAATTGAGCCAGATTCACTGGAGCTTTGTGAAAGATAGTGCTGTCTGCTGCACTTTCATTTATCATACAATTGCAGTGAAGCTCTGATACCGAGCTAGACTCAGTCTGAGGAGCAGAGAAGAGGACAAAGCTCCTTCTGCCCAAACATGTGCAAAGCTTAAAAACACCCCTGGGCTTTGCTCCCCAGAAGGATCTTAGTCGTTAGCCCTCAGGAAGGGCTTTTCCTCGGGCTATTTTGGCCCCGATTGCCTGTTGCATGCCCCATCAGATTGGTCCAGCATAACTGATATAAGCATGTACACACAATACAAAGTATGGTGGAAATGGTGTTAACCTGGCCACCACTCCTGAAGGTGTATAAAGAATTGCAATACCTCCCCCTTGAGCTTTTTTGTGTCCAAGCAGAACAAGCCACCAACTAGTCTCAAGCTAACATTCATAGGTATTGAGGATTGTTTAGCATGTAGAGGTTTTATATATTTCATTTTATGGCAGTGAATCTATTTGCATTTTGACTGCTCAGTCTGACACTTTGGCTCTTATTTTTTTCTGAAAATTTACTTCTGTGGCATCAATCAGCTTCACATTATCTTCTCATGCATAGTGGCCTTGCATCTAGAAATACAGGTACCACAGAACAAGCAACTCAGCATTTCAGCAGCTAGCACTTACACTTACCGGGAACATCACTTAGCTGACTGTGAGAAGCTGGTGTTGCTGGGCAATGTTTTGCTATTTATCACCATTGGGTCTTGTATCTTTCTGAGCCTCTACTTTCACAAAGGAAAATCTCTGTGTCTATTCACATCTGCTTCCCTTTCTCCAATCCTACCTACTCTAGTGCACCAGCAAGTCATCAGCCTTTGCCAAATGTTGGTGCTGAGGTGTTGGTGTTACTGAGTCAATCTTCTTGTTGTCATGACAAGAGTAAATGCATTAAAGACATCAGAGAGAACCTGTAAAGAGAGTTTTGGGTAAATCCACAAGAATAGGCTCAGGATGGCTTTTCCAACTGCAAGTTGTTTTATTCCAAAAGCTTTGCAGTGTAAGGTTTGTACTATTGTTATTGATGCTTAGTGCATGACTGAATTTCCTTTTTTTTGTTTGTTTTTTTTTGTTTTTCTAACTCTGGCCTCATTCAACCTCAGTGAACTTGCATGGGTCATTTAGAATGAAAACATGCTTGTAAGTAAACATTGATTTGCTCTGTTAGACAAGGAAGAATGAAAATGAGAACAAGTCACATTATATTTGCTTTGGTGAGTTGTTCATATACCTTAATAGTGGACTCTCTATAAGCTCATCTCTAAAGTTCATCTCAATAAATAAAGATCAGGACATGCTTTTTTTTCTTTTTAGAAAATGAAAAACCAATTTAGAAACAAATTAAATATGCAGGAATGTGATAGATGCAGAAGCAATGGTTAAGTAATTGTGTTGACCAAAGTTTCTCACCGATAGGCCTTTGGCAAGAGTCTTACACTTGTGAGCTTAGCCGAGATGCTGAGACACAAGCACAGCTGTAGTGCTGGCCTTTTGACCTTTCCCAAACCTCTTTCCTCTGGCTGTTTTGTCCTCTCTACTGCTCATACTGAGTGCCTCAGCACAAAATTCCTGTCCTCTTTGATGACTGGCTCAGTGCATACATAACATTTCCTTAGCTCAAGATAGGGCAACAGACAAATACATGTTCCAACTTCGTTTTGTTCAAACAGCTGGAACTGTCATGTAGTCTTGATTTGTTGTAAACCAGGTGTGAAACAGGAAAAAAATACTTCTATTGTCTACTTTTTTGTTCCACCTCTGAATATCCACATGCCCCTTCTCCTTGTCAGGAGTGACTCCTTTCCTCTTCTACAAACTGGTCCATGAAGGTTCCCCAAACACTTCTCCAAATGCAAATCTCTGCTTCTCCAGCCATGAGCTGCACAGCCCTGATAATGAAAGAGTAACAGTTTTGTTGTAGGCTTTATGCCGATTCTGTCTGCTCAGTGTCATGGACCCAGGCTTTTGCCTGTAGTTTTTCCTTCTCTCTTGATAACACTGGTGACATGGCACTTGCTACAACACTGCCTCATGCTATTACACAGTGTCATACTGTGGTTTTGGAAGAGGTCAGTTTTCATGCTTCTGAGAGTCCTGTTCTTTAATTGCATTTACTCCTTTAAAAATTAATCTGGCAGGGTGGAAGGCATCACTACACACCTTGCTTGTCCAGAGGACAAAATAACAAACAATGTCTTAGAGCAGCCCCACTGTGTCCTGTGAGGAGATCAGCTCTGACATACGTCAAGCAATGTTTTTTCAAAACTGCTGTGTTGACACAAAACAACAGTATCACATTTTTCAGCTAAATAGGAGTTGCTCGAAGCACTATTAAAACAGCAGGACATCATTCAGCCTCATCAATAGGTCTTCATGTGCAAATGCAGTATCATTTCTGCCTTTACATTTTTAATCTTTTCCTTCAAAAATTCTTTAGAGAGCTTTAAGCTGAGCAAGAGCTGGGACAGCACTGTAATTTAACATTTGAGTCTCTGTTTCTTTTTTTAAAATGACAATTAGCCTATATTTTTCTTAGTCCTGTCCTATTGCTCTTCACTACAAAGTTTATCTCAGTGTCCCTATTATTCAGCTTGCTTTACACTTTCCTATGACCTTGGCGAGCATTCTCCTTCTTCCCAGAGCAATTCTGAGATCAAGGCAAATATTTGCCCATCCATGTCCACGGGAGGTGGCAAGAAGACAGGCACAGCAAGTGTCATCCAGCAAAGCTGCACAGCTGCTTGGTGGGAGCCTCTTACCTCTCCTTCATTTACCACAGGTTGTGCAGTTCAGGCCACAGCTGACCCAAACAGAGTAGGAGGCTAATAAGGATGGGTTGGACTTGATGATCTTTGAGGTCTCTTCCAACCCTGGTGATACTGTGATAACTCACAAAAACAAATGTCCAGTGACATAGTAAAGCAATTGAGACACTTCCTCATAGCATGTGGGACTCTGACACGTAGGGACAAAATTTACTGCCCCTGGGTAGTGAGAACAGCAGCACTATACTGTGTGGATGCATATTTCATGACAGCATTCCTATTTCCACAGTTAAAAGGGACTGTTAAAATACCTTCCCCCCAAAAAATCTGCTTTTTTTCCCCCCCCCAGTATTGTGCATTACACAATCTCTGTCATTGTTTCTAGGAGATCTTTGCAGGGATTTGGAGAAATTAGTGATTTATTCAGAGGTGAGTGACTGTTGTCTGTTTTGCACTTTATAAACTTCAGGTATTAGGTTTTCATACAGTTTTGCTAGGAGGAATCTCAGAAGTGAGAAGGACTTGGTGAATACCTTCTAAGAGGTTTAGCAGTTAGCTAAAGTCTCAGGAGTTTGGATGGCTGATACAGCCCTATCTTCTCCCTGGTTTATCATTTACTGGAAATGCACAGGCTAGCAAGCACAAACAAAACCCCAACCTTAAAATGGTTTACTTAAATAAATCCCATTATGTCTGAATTCCTCATTTTCACATTTTTGACTGCTGTGATATCTCATTACTGTTACTGCTCCAGACACAGTGTTTCCTAGAGAAAAATCTGAATTTTACATGTGAAAAAACAACAGATTTTTGGCATCATGTGAATAATCCTTAAATATCAAGGAACGGGAACAAGGGTGTTTTTTTTACTCTTTTCTCAGCAAGCTCTTTTGTATTAGACCACAGTCTGGTGATGGATGATACCAGCAAAAAGCCACAGCAGCTTCTACACTGTTTATTGCAAATGTGATGTTGACTTCTGTGTCACTTTCAGAATGGGGGTGAAGACTTAGCCCCATCATACAATACTGTTCGTTTCCCCACAGTCTGCTTGGTACACAAAACAAAAAAAGTCCTCTTTTGTCCAGAGAGGTAAAATAGGACAAAAGGAGTAGCTTAAGGCCTTAGCTCTCAAGTAGACAGAGGGAAGAAAATAAACTAAATGCTCAAGCAGAGCAGATACGAGAAGAGCAAACTGACATTATTAAGAGCTAAGTCAATGAATGCTCTGAGCACTCAGCTCCTTGTAAAACACAGTTGAGTTCTGCAGAAATGATCCTCAACAGTGAAATTCAGCCTTCAGCAGAAGATCAAGTAGGGTCTGTGCATCACTTACATCCCACTTAACCTGTGCAGTTCCAACAGTTTATAAGATACATCCTAGATCTCTCTAGAAGACTGTTTTGTTTTGTTTTTTTTTTTCTCTTTATAGTTTCCAGTAAAGAGCAAAGGGTGAGAGTTTAGTTGTGTTTAGCAGAGAAGGTGTGCTGGAGGCCTCTTGCCCTCAGAAGCAAGGCTGAATATTTTACTCGGATTGTTTCCATTATCAGGACGCAGGTCTGGTTAACAGTCTCTGGGTGTTTGCCCTGAGTTCTCACTGAAAAGGCCTGTTGGTAGATAATTTTACACTTGTGATTTCTGAGAGGAGAGACCCATGAGTAGTCTTCTGTGCTGAATTTCCTTTTGCTACCTGAGCCAAAGGAATTAGATAAAATTTGGGAACAACGATTTTCTTCACGTTTCTTTTAAGTATGGTTGCTATAAAGGTAACACATCTGAGGTGTTTTTGATGAATAACTAGGGGGATGGGCATGGTGGTATGTTAGGTTACATTTTGAAAAAAACTCAGTTGTGAAGAATTGTTTTCCTGCTGTTGATGGATTCAGGATCTGTATTGCTGCAGCTCTGGGAGCAGTGGCTGCGCTGCTGCTTAGTAACCCAGTTCATCACTAATGAGCTGGGCTTTCTGGCACCACTCCATCTCCCACAACATCTCATGGCCTGAGACACCCCCTGTCACCACTGCTCCCTTCTGGGGACAGTGAGGGAAAAAAGCTCTCGAGCATGAGAAAAAAACACAACTCTTCCAGCCAGTGACCCCCTGGAAAGGAAATCATATGTGAAGTCTCCAGACTAAGAACTAGTGCCTGGTTCTTATGAGGCACTAGAAGCATGTCCAGATATGTTTCTGTTTATGTATTTCAGCAAAATAATTTGTCTAACCAAGTAATGGCATTTTTTAATATAATTTCTACTGCCTTTTGTTTCAAGGAAGGGAATGGACCCTTTTCCAAAAGAATATTGACTCTCCTGCAGGGGGATGGAGGTGAGCAGTCACCATACTGCTTGCAGCACAGACTAACGGGGTAGGGCAGAGTTACACTAATCTGTACTCAGTTCCTGTTACAGTGCCACCCGTCCCATTACTGCAGCTGGAGAAGTGTTGCACCAGAAACAACAGTGTGACATTGGCCTGGAGGATGCCACCTTTGAGCCACAACCCGGTGGATGGTTATATCTTGGAACTTGATGATGGAGATGGTGGACAATTCCGAGTGAGAATTTCATTCAGCATTTATTTGTCTTTCTTTGTATGTGAGTCTCCTCAAGATATGGATTTGTGTCTGAGGGGGGGAAGAAGGTGTAGGCAAGATACAGGTCATCAAAACATCCCTGTTTCCATTGTGTGGATGTAGAAAGTAGTGCAGATGCTGCTTATTTGAAGGACTTCCAGCTTGAATAGGAAGTCTGGTTGAGCTTATTGTGAAGGCTCTGGCAAAGGGAGTCTTGAGATCCATCTGGAGTGCACTGGGGCAGAAAATCCCATACTAGCTGAAAGTGGTTCATTCCACAAACCAGAAATTTCTTTGGAGCTCTCCTCTGTTCATGCACTGCAATTCAATAGCTGAGATTCCTGGTTCAGAAATGCAACTCTTTTTTCCCCTGGTTTTATGAGTAAAAATGGAATCCTGCATAAAAATACAGGATTGCTAAATCTTTTCTCTGGGAGTGAATGAGACTAGGCTGGTGGAAGCTTTCCACAGACATGTGGTGGTGGGGTTGGTAAGTATGGGAAGGCATCCTGAATACTGTCCTTCCAGACCCTCAAAGTGATGCCACAACTGCTTGCTCCTGGATGCTAGTGCAAGGTACTTATAGGCTCCCATCCCCTCTCACCACACCCTGAAAAAAGAACTACAGAAATAATTCAATGAGCTTTTTCCAATCCATGTCCTGCTGGAAGCTGCGGGCCTTCCTCCTCAGACAGGTTTTGTCCTCCTATTGCTTCAAGACCAGGCTCGACCAGCGTATTCCTTGGAGGCCAGTGCTTTGACAGCGTCTGGAGATCATTGTGAAGTACAGATGTTCTCTTCAGGAATTTGGAAATTTTGCCAAAAACGTATGATGGCATGTCTCTGTGAGCTTTTCCCTGGAAACCTAAAGGTTCCTGGACCTGAAAAAATGGCTTGAAACAAGTTCACCTAAGGAACTGCCTGCGTGTGCCTGTGCCATTTGAATTTGGATTTCCCTCATTAGATGAAACATGGCATGGTATTTTGAAGAGGACACTGCGTTTCTGGAAAGTCTCCTCAGTTCCATGGTCCGAGTATCATTTCACTTGGATTTGAAGAAGCTGACCTCCACTACTGAAAGTGTGGAAAGATGCTTTTGTGAATGGTTGCTATGAGCTGCCTCTATAGTTAGCATATTAGTAAGTAGGAGTGTTATCAGTGTGTGATGATTGAAGAGTTAGGAGCAAAGTGTTATGAATTCCAGTGCCTTGGGTAAACGTTTTCAAGTGCTATTCACATCTAAATAAATAGTTGTGTATAAATAAGTTGTCATAGTGGTGGTGGACCTGGAGGTGTTCAAGGCAGGTTTGGACGTGGCACTTGGTGCCATGGTCTAGTCTTGAGGTCTGTGGTATCGGGTTGGACTTGATGGTCTTTGAGGTGTCTTCCAACCTTGGTGATACTGTGTGATACTGTGATACTTAAGTGTCTTAACTGAACTGGGGCCTGAGTACTTTGCTTAGTCACAGGCTTAAGCTCTTTAGTGCCTTTGCTACTGTAAATCTACAGATTTTGCAGAATCTGAGAAACCAAAGGTGGAAAGGAATTGTGGCATTCAAACCACTGCCAAGAGAGGAATATTTCCTTTTCTTCCATTTTCTGTTCACTTTTCCATAAAACATGAGGTTTCCAGTCTTCTTTCAATTTATCATAGAGTACATAATTTGACTGATCCTCTTCATTAGTCTGCCTAGATGTTCCCTCTCGAACTATTTCACATTATGCAAGTGCTTGCTATTTAATATGTCCTTGCAAACAGTCTAGTTACTGTTTCATCATATGATTCTAATCTTTAGGAGATCAGTTTCTTCTGTCTCTGTATTTACAGGTTTCAAAATTATATTTTAACACAGACATGAGTCAACCATTCCAACAGAGTACTTACTTAGTTCATTGTTCTTCCATGCCCCCTTTTTCTGGTCCTGCATAATTATAAGAACAACTTCATACGCTATCCAAAACACTGTTTTGGAGTGTATTTTGAGAAAAAAAGGATAAAAATGAATGTATTTCTATGTTGCCCTTTATTGCTGTACCCTTCCAGATTCATCTTAACCTTAGTGTCTCCACTACTATCCATTCCTGATGTCTCCACTGCTGTCACTGTCCATGTTAGAACAGTATGACTTCTATATCCTGGGATGCAACGAGAAGCTGTTCATTTGTGGCTTATATTTAGAAGTTTTTATGTGATCACAAGGTACAGAGAGACATTTAAACTGTGCCCCCTCTTTCTCTCCCTCTCTTTTGTTCATTTGTTTTTTGTTTTTTTTTGTTTGTTTGTTTGTTTGTGGGTTTTGACTGTTTAGGAAGTATATGTTGGCAAGGAGACTCTCTGCACCATTGATGGTCTTCATTTCAACAGTACTTATAATGCAAGAGTCAAAGCTTTCAACTCATCAGGAGTTGGCCCTTACAGCAAAACAGTTATTTTACAGACATCAGATGGTAAGTTGGATTTTTGCCAATTTCTAATTGAAAAGCTGCTGGCCTCAGTGGCAGGACATTTACATCCCTTTATACCCACTAATGTCTTTGGTATTTACTGCCATGGAGATTTTGCATCATCTGAGCAGAGAGGCCAGACTTTCTCCTAGCACTTTAACGATTTTCCATTATCACTAACACTTCTGGTTTCAAATAATGCAATTTCATTTGATTGTAGAAGTTTGAGGTCCAATTAAGATTCTTATTTGCTTTAGCAATCAGAAGGAGTTATGCAACACAGGGGATAGTTTTGTGTCACATATATCTCTGGAATTTGCTGTTTCCTTCACTGCTGTTTCAATTTCACAGCAAGGTTTGATAATACAGAGATGGGAATTCATGCTTGTTCTGCTGTAATTATACTTGGCATCCATATGGGCATTGCAAGAAGTTCAGCTTCATTAATGATATCGTAATGAATC
Organism: Eubucco bourcierii; assembly: GCA_013396675.1. Taxonomy (NCBI): domain Eukaryota; kingdom Metazoa; phylum Chordata; class Aves; order Piciformes; family Ramphastidae; genus Eubucco; species Eubucco bourcierii. Next base: position 421,826 of record VWZE01015199.1, read on the forward strand.
GAGAAACGTATGCGATTATCACTTACACTTTAATGCTGTGTTGCCAAAATAGGCCAGTATAAAATATTTATACTGTTTCTTTTCATTGTTTTTTGGGGGGTTTCTCCCTTTAATAAACAAGTGAAATCAGTCCTCACCAGCACAGATGGTACTATTTTCTGTTAAGGTTATTCTGAACTTGTTCACCTATGTGAGCAGCTTATTTGTCATGGAGAAGCCTTTATCTCCTCTATGACTGTCTTGTTACTGTGTGACAACAGATTACATTCAGTGGAATGACCATAGATAACATAAGGTATTTCCGAATTGACAAACAGCAGGGTACCAGTTCAAAGATACGTGTAGGTGCTTACAATAAGGAGGAAAGATCAACTGTGTTGCCTGGAAGGGCAGTGAGGGTATTCAGAAAAGCAGAATCTCATTCTCCTAATAAAGTAGATGATGCTTGAACACAGACCATTCTGCTATAATCCTGCTTTTCCTTTTCCCCTTCCACAGTGGCATGGTTCACCTTCGACCCCTCCTCAGCTCACAGAGACATAGTGCTGTCAAATGACAACCAGACTGCCACGTGCAACAGCTATGATGACCGGGTTGTTCTTGGCACAGCAGCCTTCTCCAAGGGTGTGCATTACTGGGAACTGCATGTGGACCGGTATGACAACCATCCAGATCCAGCCTTCGGTATTGCCAGGATTAATGTTGTCAAGGACATGATGCTGGGCAAGGATGACAAGGCGTGGGCCATGTACGTTGACAACAACCGCAGCTGGTTCATGCACTGCAATTCTCACACCAATCGGTAAGTGACACTTGCATCTTTTTCTCATTAGTGACCATTTTTTCTGCTTTGTGTCAGAGGAAGGAGTCTCAGCAAGCCATCTAGTCCAGCTCCCTGCTAAATGTAGTTATTTTACTCCTTCTTAAAAATTGCTAGTGGCATTGATTTCACCACAGCAATCTATGCTGGTGGGTTTTTTTTTTCATCCTCATCATTAGCTGTTTCTTCCTGAGATCTATCCTAAATCTGCCCTGCTGTGATTTAAGCCCTTGAGAAGATATTCCCTGCTGAAGAGTGTGATCTGAGGTCTTAAGTCTCTTGCTTATTTGGGGAAATGCTGTATTTCTGTATCTATTCTATCACAATGAGAGGTTGATGTATGAATAAAGTGACAGACCAAGGGCATATAATAGGTCTGTGAAAGACCAGAAATCAATTTTTGGTTTTGTTTTGTTTTTTTTTTTCACTGTCCCAGCAGGTCTTGCAAATTCACTAGATCAGGTATTGCTTCTGTTACAGTATCACAGTATCGCCAAGGTTGGAAGAGACCTCAAAGATCATCAAGTCCAACCCATTACCACAGACCTCAAGACTAGCAAATGTTATATCAAATGATATAGCAGTCATACATATCAAATGTTATAGCAAATGATTAAAATAAAGGCTTGTAGTGATTTTCAAAATGCTGAAATACAGTTACTAACTCCCCAGAGAAGTTTGTATTTTAAGTAAGTACACTGCAGCTGCTGGGAGTTCTTATTTGAAGAATAGTTTGATTTTATAATTTCTTATAGAGGTGGAAGAATCTTGTAGCTGGATATAAAGTTCTCTGAAGTAAATTGCAGTATTTCCCATGGTTCCAAAGACCTTAGATTATGTCCTAAGACAATATAGAGTAAACTAACCTAATATAATTAACTTATCGAAAGGTTCTCTGTCCCTTTAACATCTTGATTCGATTTAGAGTGGAAGTAATGTTAAACTGTATTAATTTTAATGCTCTGTGCAACAGCTTATGTTTTCTGGAAAAAAACCTGGCAACCAATCTGTGTACTACTGTCCCAGAAACCTATTTTATGGATTTGGTCCTTGGCATACTCCTCCCAGCAAACATGCTAGCTAGGCGAAAGCTTTCTTTCTGAGAAGCACAAACAATGGAAACACTTTGGATTTCCAGTCATCCTGCTTACACAAGAAAACAAAGTGCTTTCTGTTGATGGTAGTTTCCCATTTTTATTTTTTTTTTTTTTGCTAGATAAAACACAAAGGCTTTGCAGGCACATCCAAGGCATGGATGGACCCACGGAATATCTGTTCAAGTGAAGCATGCTCATAAAGGCCATGTAGTCTTATGAAATCACATGCGCTTCAATGAAATTAGGTCTAGGCATTATATTTTTAACTGTGACAGTCAAGTAGGTCAGTTTATTAACTCATTAGCTGGAATGGTCTTGTGGAAACAGTTATTCCTGCCTACTTGTTTTTCCTCACTGGAAACAAATGCATGACAGTACAGTATCACAGTCCAAAGGAAATTTAATGTCAGTTCTTATCTTCTTGAATGTTACAGTCATGGAAGTTACATCTCAGTAATCGTTTTATGCTTTCTAATCTTCATAAGAGTAAATTAGAGGAATAAATAAAGGACTAGCTTCAATGGTAAGATGAGTTGGGACTTGAAAGACCTTTTCATGGGGCCTGTCGTATTTAGAGTACTTTCCTGTACATTTCACTCACTGCATTGCAGAAGTGGACCTGTCTGCGTCCTTTAAAACTAATGTGACTTCCGTAATGCTAGAAAAAGAGGCATAAACAGAAGACTCTAATGCTGTCAAAACCAGAGGGAAATTTTGTGAATAGGTTGAGCAAGATGTTTAAGAAAACACTTTAGGTCAGGAATATAGCTTTGTGAGGTAACTTTCAGCCTTATTGTTCATGGAAATAATCAGTTTACACCAGAGATACTGTGCGTCCATTGCTAAGAGGCACTGACATTCCTTAACTGGTAGCTTGTGGCTTGAATAGGTGAATGTTTTGTTGGGAAAAAAAATGGGTGGATGGCCAGACCCAAAGAATGGTAGTGAATGGAATTAAATTCAGTCGGTGACTGGTCACTAATGATGTTCCTGAGGGCTCAGTATTGGGGCCATTTCTCTTTGGTATCTTTATCAGTGACCTGGATGTGGGGATTGAGTGCACTGCCAGTAAGTTTGCAGATGGCATTAAACTGGGAGGAAGTGTTGATTTGCTTGAGGGTAGGAAGGCTCTGCAGAAGGGTCTGGACAGGCTGGATCAATGGCCAATTGTTTGAGATTCAGCAACGCCAAGTGCCAGGTTCAGCACTTGGATCACAACCCCATGCAATGATACAGACCTGGGGAAAGGTGGTTGGCAGACCACCCAGTAGAGAAAGACCTGGGGATGCTAGTTGACAGCTGGGGGAATATGAGCCAGCAGTGTGCTCAGGTGGCCAAGAAGGCCAACAGCATCCTGGACTTTATCAGCAATAACAGGGTGATAAGCAGGGCCAGGGGAGTGGCTGTCTCCTCTACTCAGCACTGGTGAGGCCACACATTGAGTACTGTGTTCAATTTTGGGCTCCTTACTACAAGAAAGACATTGAGGTCCTGGAGTGGATCCAGAGAAGGGCAGTAAAGAGGGCGACATGTCTGGAGAACAAGACTTATGAGAAGCAGCTGAGGGAGCTGGGATTGTTTAGTCCAGAGAAAAGGAGGCTGAGGAGAGACCTTCCTGCTTTCTACAGTTACCTGGAAGGAGGTAGGAGCAAGGTGGGTGTTGGTTTCTCCTCCCTAACAATAAGTGACAGGGAATGGTCTAAACTTGTACCAGGGGAGGTCTTTTCTAATCAAAATGATTCTGTGATTCTAATGCAATAGATCCATTCTTTGGCAAAGTTCCCAAAGCAGGAGTATGTGGTGCCATAGGTGATAATGTAGTCACTGCAAGGTTATGTTGAGAAAGAGAGGGAAACTGTCCTGAAATGTTTTACATAAGTCAAGTCAAAATCTAGAGAATTTGGAGTGTAGTCTTAAAGCTTTCTGTTATCAGGAGAGTCTGTTCACTGAATTCAGAGGTCTCAGGACTAGATTTTCATCACACAAAAAAATTACAATGAACATGGTAAAGTTGTTAAATTACTGTAAAGCTGGTGATTAAAGTACTGTTAATGGAGAATTAAATGGACTCTTCAGTTTATTGAAGTGTTCATAAATTGTTAAGCTTGATTTTTCAATCACCGTGACACTTATTACCGTTCTTAATTCTTCACGCTATGCAGTCCTTTTCTGCACATTGTCCAGTTGGCTGCTGAAAGTGTCTTAGAACAGCAGTCTCCACTGCCACAGGCAATGGTATTTTTCACAAGAGCTAAATTTCCCTATTTGTACTCTGACCTTCCAGCCTTCCACAAAGCATTTCCCCACTCAGGACTTCCCTATTGCACTGAGAAATAAAAATGTGCAGGACTGTGAGAAAGAGATGTGAAAAGTGAGATTTATTTGACATAATAAAAATCTGGTGCTATCTTCTGGATTAACCTTCAATGAATGATAAATATTTATTGAAGAAGTATTGTAGAACAGTTGTATGTTCCTTTTACAGGTCTTGCTGATTACTAGGAGCCTATGGTATAACGGTTAAAAATGCATTACAGTAAAGCAACAGGATTTTTACTATTGTCACAGGAGTGCACCAAGAGAGAGGAGCACCAGTTTGAGTCTCTTGAGCTAGCTAGCTTCCTTTATTGCAGATATGGCATTTATTAAAAAAAAATATTGTCTATATTGTGCCTGTAATACTGTCTAAATTAGAATCATAGAATCATAGAATCATAGAATGGTAAGGTTGGAAGGGACCTCAAGGATCATCTAGTTCCAACCCCCTGCCATAGGCAGGGACACCTCCCACTAGTACAGGTTACTCAAGGCCTCATCCAATCTGGCCTTGAACACATCCAGGGAGGGAGCATCCACAACCTCCCTGGGCAACCTGTTCCAGTGCCTCACCACCCTCACTGTAAAGAACTTCCTCCTAACATCTAGTTATATACAGAAGAGTGAGGAAGTACTTTGCATAAGTTTGCTAATGAAGCTTTGACTCCTCTCATCTGTCCTCCAATGGGAAGTGACCATGACCGTAGTCCTGAAAACACTGGAGTCCTCAAAGTACTGTTTCCCAGGAAATCATGACATGCACGAGAGGAAGAGTAGCTGAAGAGCAGCTGTTCAGCCTCAGAAGTCCAGCTTCCCTGGAAGCAGGATGGCAAAGTGCCCCAGCTTGCCTTTGCTCTGGCTCTATCTTGCCAGAACTGGTTGCTCACTGTGGGGAGGTAGCAGTCAAGGAACAGGGTACTCTATCTGCTGAAGTCCTGCAGGATTTATGGCAGTGAGGAAGGAAGAGGGTCCCCACCTCTCTGCTCTGCTCCTGCACCCTCATGGCTTCTGAAAGGGCCTTAGCTGTGTCCTGTTCTTGTCAGCACTGGGCACTGCAGACAATATCTGTTTCCTCTTCATCGGGGCTGCCCCAAGAAGTTGAAGAGGAGTCACTCAATGTCACTATGCAGTACACAGCTAATTATCTCACAAGACACAAATTGGCTTATCATATAAGAAAGAACACAATAATTTCAAAAACACAAAGTTGCTGTTTCTGTTTCCCTGAGAGAATCGATGTTATTTAAAAGGATGTAATAAGATTTATTTTAAAACACTTCAGGGTATAAAATGTGGTGCCCTACAATCAAAGCCATTCCTAAACAGGGAAAAGATAAGAAAAGAAAAAAAAATTAAAAAAAGGAATGGAATCTATTTGTAAATAGGTCTAGATCATAGTATTGTTGCTTCCCACACTCTCATGAGTTTTGTGATTGAGTGCTTCAAACAAAAGCAGTGTAGATACTGATCTGTGGAGGACAGATAAGCATCTTAACTGCTGTTGGAAAATAGTTTACTTTATGGTTTTGAAGAGGACCTCAAAAAGAAACTTATTAATGCTTATAAGAACAGAAAGCAAATCAAAGGAACCTGAGAATGGTAAAGTTTGAAACCTAACACAAGTCAGAGACAGTTCTTGATTCTCAGCTACCCTATTATTGTTTGAAGAGCTTTAAATGAAGAAATCAGAATGGTATTCTATACTATTATAGAGTACAAATAAAACTCCCTTTACCTTCAAAGGAAATGCTGTTTGTCACGTTACGGGTTCATGACACCTAGTGGACTAGATGAAAATACCCTGTGCTGTATTCTTCCTAACACTATTTTGGTCTCTCTCTTCTCCTTCCCGCCTACCCCCGCCCCCTCAACACCACCACCACCACTTTTTTTTTTTTTNTGTTAAAATTGAATTAATCTTGTGACTGTTGTGTACCTGATGGGAGTGCGTGGGGCAAAAGACAGCTGCTTCCTCTCCTAGTGCAAATTATTTGAAATCTGATTTACCCTGAACAAATCGTTAGGCTTTAAATCCATCACAGAGCTCCTGCGATATTAGCAGAGTAGCAGTGCCTGTGGCAAATCTGCATATCTAGTAGATTTTTTTGCTCAGTACTCTTTGAAGTAATACTGGGTTGGACTAACCCCCAAATCAAAGTACATTAATGTCAAGTTGCTCAAGCATGTAATGACTGGCTGAGTCTGCCCTGGCAAGCTCCGATACCACAGTAGCTCTCAACATCTGCTCCTGACACAACCAATTATCACTGGTATTAATAACCATGCCTGCACACTTGCTGAGCAACTTGTCAGTCGGGAACCTATGCTTATCCTATCCAGCCTCACCTTCCCTTCCTTCCCAAAACCACTATCTGATGTACCTGTGCTGTCTCCCTGGTCTCTGGACAGAGATCCCTTAGGGAATCCCAAGGTGAGCATTCAAACTCAAGTCTGGGTCTTGAGATGTTAGCAGGCTTAACAATTAGAAATGAATGCCCAAGAAACCACCTTGATGCTTTTTTATTCCTTGCTGTGCATCTGTTCACTATAGCAGGGATGCTCTGAGGAGCTGTGTCTCCAGGACTCCTGTTCCGCACACTCAGTAGCGACCTGACCCACTCACCTGTTTCCCCATCACTCATCAGCCAAGGGGACCTGTTGTATCTGTACTCCATTTTCAGATCTTAGATCGCAAATGCAGGAAAGATGACCTAATTGCTCTTTAGGGCCCCTCCATTAAACTCCTGTGAATATGGTATGTGTGATGTGGATAAAGGTGTAGGTCATTCCTTGACATGTGTTGCAGAAGTAACCATTTCACCATGCTGCTCCACTACCCCTTTGCTTAGTAAGACAACGTTGTGCTACAGACAGCAGTGGGTTAGAACTCTGCCTTTGCCAACAGTGTGGTCCCTTTCTACCTTAGGACTGAAGGAGGAGTTTCTAAAGGCGCCACTGTTGGTGTGCTCCTGGATCTAAACAAGCACAACCTGACCTTTTACATAAATGGGCAACAGCAAGGACCTCCAGCATTTGAAAATGTCGAGGGTGTCTTCATGCCTGCATTAAGCCTCAATCGAAATGTCCAGGTAAGTCTTCTGGAGTTCAGTCCCACTTACCCTTCTCATCCGAAACAGAATGTATGCTGCCATTGCTCCTGGGGCTGATAATGTTGTCTGCGGTTACTCGATATGGATAAGGGCTCTTTTCTTCTCAGACTGACACCTAGGCTACTAACACTTTTTGAAACACTACACTTGACCTTCTGCCCTGCCTCAGAGATGTGAGGAATAGTGCTCTAAAACCCAATGGAAGTACTTGCACATGCTAATTCCTATACTTATTTTCTTGCAGTGCCCCACTTGGAAAGTAGCAGTACAAGGGTTCCTCTGCTAGTATGACTGAAAAACATGAGTATTATAATTCCTCTTAGATCTTATGTTTGGAGACATTTACATTGGCAGGGGACAGAAATGTGAGCAGCAGTGGTAAGGAAAGCAAGGACAACATAGGTTAGGGAATTAGTGCAACAGAGAAGACCCAGTCAGCACATAATTCCTGCTCTTTCTGAATTTTGGAGATTGCTCTCTGTTCTCAAGAGCATCTCCTCTTGGAGGAATCCTCTTTAAATATAGTGCATTTTTAATTCAGAATCTCTGAATATGGATAGAAATAGGATGTGGTATAAAGGAGAGCATATGGAAACACACAGATGCCTGAGGACTGAAGTAGGTCAGCTTAGGTTAGGCAGGACCAATGGAGCAAAGGGTGGAACACTTATCATTTAAGCCAGAGACCTCACATGACCTTGTTAGTACATCTACATTTAGCATTCATTACTGGTGGCATCCAAATCTTTCAAGGAGGTTTCGTATCCTTGTTGTATTTGGTGCACCTACATGGAAGATGCAAGCTCTACTCTGAGTCCCTCACTATAATATTCAGCAAGATTTTTACTCACAACCTGCGTTCAGTTTTAGCTACCTACTTCCTTTGAGGACCTGCCTCACATTTCTTACCACAACTGAGTTAAGACAGAGCATGGCTGACAAGGGAGCAGGGGGAATCTCTGAGACTAAGCTTGTGTTTTCTGTAGAACGTACTCTGATATGTCTGTGGGAACTGACCTTGTAGAGATGAACAGATATAGAAGGAGCACTAAAATGTCCTGTTCTCTATCCTACCAGACAGCAAAGATGAAAGGATTTTTGTTTATATTTAGGACATGGGCTCCACTGTGTGATCCTTCTCCTGAAGTATTTGGGTTCACTTCTTATAAAGATAACACCCACTGTCTGTCCAACCAGTAGCACTGCTGCAGACCTACAACTAATGGACAGATTTGGGAAGAGATATGGATGCCTGGCTTCTAAATCCCAAGGGGGACACCTTGGAAGGGAAGATAGGAGGAGGCCTGGCTTCTAAATCCCAAGGGGAACACCTTGGAAGGGAAGATAGGAGGAGAAGGGAGACTTGTTGATTTCAGGGACTGGATATTGGCTCCACTAACATTCTTGATGATTTAAACCTCGACCTGAAGTCCCACAGCCCTTCCTCTACCATTTACTTGCTCTTAGCCTTAACAAATGGGTTTTGTTGAGGATGTCTCAGTTTTGAATTTACATGTTATTTCTTCTTTGTGCAGGTGACTCTGCACACAGGACTGGAGGTGCCACAATGTGTAAAACAGTCCAGGCTGCCCAGCAACTAGTGAAACCTCTGCCCAATCCTCTGCTGGATTCTGTAAGCTTTCCCAGTGTGATTTGACAGTTTTCAGTAAATCAGTAAAATAACATTCTCTTCCCTGACTTAGAACATTGTACAGCACGTTGCTCACCAGATTGTCTGCTGGTTACAGCTAACCCACTCCATTTTGAACCGCCATAGCAAGCATAACCACTGAAGTAGCACTTGATTGCAGATGGGTACCTGAACAGATATACACTGCACTGCATACATATGTACACACATGTGCACACACATACACAAACATATAAACCAGAAGGTTAAGTGAGTGTATTTTCTTGCTCGTGGCTGGATTTGTGCTTAAAAGATACTAGGGATCCCAGAAAAAAAAATGCATAAGACAAAGACTGAGGGACAACAGCTGATGGAGCAATTTACCAGTAGGTGCACTGAATTCTCTTGCCACCTGAAGTCCTTAAACCAAGAAAGCACATGATTCAACATCTTAAGGTGAGATTGGCTGCTCAAGAACTCCTGGTTTTCCATTAATATTCAGGGGCTCAAGTGACCATTAATTATTCCTTCTGGTTCTAGACTGCAGTAAGCTATGGGGTAAAATTCCTTTAGAATTCAGTGGCAGAACTTTTCTCATCTGCAACAAGAATAAGGTTGTTTTCCAATCACTGCTGTAACAGTTGCACTCATTTTAGCTAATGCTATGATACATGCAGAATTCGGATACAAAAAGTAGAGAGAAAAATATCTGTGATTCATTTTAGTGCTTGTTATTTAGGTTTGATTGTGGAGATCATCACATACAGAAGATCTGATTGTGGTTATCAGTACAGCTCTTGAAAAACAGCGCAGGGGAGATCCCTTTGAATTGAATTGGTAAGACATGTGTTTAAATATGGCACATACAAAATAATCCCTTGCAGAGAAATGGTGCTTTCCAGCCATGATCCCGATAAGCCCTAGGCAACTGTAGTTCCAATGTGGCTTTGAGATCAGAAGCCTTAATTTTCTATTAGGTTAGTGTGAGCTAATTAATGTCTTGATCCTAATGAAGCACTTGAGCAAGAGAGATTCTTGGTATTAATGTGAAATCTGTCCCCGAGAATTTTTCTCCATTGGGACATAAATCTTTTGCAAGACTTAGCTTTGTCTGGCATCTCCCATGAAAACAAGCAGCTGTTTCGGGTGCTGCCCATGACAAACAGAGTCTGACTGACAGGGAACTTTTCCCAGTGCTGTGGCACTGGTACTGGCTTGCTGCTGCTAAAAACCACAGTGATTTGTGTGTGTGCTGCTTTTCCCTTGAACACAATTAACATATGCAAGTGTGTGTGCGTGCATAGCAGAGATGTGCAAGGACAAGATGCAGTAGATTGTGAGTCCATGACATCTCAGACAGTCACTCTAATCCTACATAAGCATAGTGCTATCAAACGAGAAAAACACAAACTCTTAAACCCCATTGATATAGTTTGTGGTTTGGTTGGTTTTTTTTTTAATCCTGCTGCTTACACAAATTTTCCTCTCCCAGCAGATATATACACATATACATGCTGTTATCAGATGTAATTATTAAACCCCAAAAGAAGTATTCTAATCAAAGTTCAGCACACTGCCTTGCATTAAACCATAGCCATATGTTAAATGGCACAAACCTGCCTTCAGGTAGCCTGCCCTGCCCAAAGCATCCTGCTGCAGGTCCAGTTCTGATCTCTGGCTGAACCACATGACTCGGATAAAGGTGAGCAATGGCAAGGCTTCTCTGTGGCAGAGTGGCTAGGATCCTCCCTAGGAGCCTCCCACCTCACAGACTTTGTGGGGAGGGAGCGGCAGCCCAGAATGAAACAGTCTTGGGATATTGCACAGAGAAAAAGCTGTCTGACGTCATGCTTCCTGTAGCCCGCCTCTCCTGCAGAACAGCAGTGCACCTTCAGTGACGTCAAGATGGAAATAGGAAATAAAACTAACAATGGGGAAAACATTGTAAACATTTAAGTGGAAAAGCAACAGTACTTGCTTCAAAGTATGGAATGGATTGTATTAGTGAACTTGCAGATGTTGGAATAACTGTGCTGCACTCACCTTGGTTTCTTAAAGAATAGCAGAGATGTTGGAATAACTGTGCTGTACTCACCTTGGTTTCTTAAAAGAATAGCAGAGACTGACTGTGTTAGAATTTTCAGTTTCTTTTAATACTATATAAATCTGTGCAGGTTTTTCTAATTAGTGGGTCTGTTTTAACCTACCTCAGCTAGAACAATACCAGACCCTGAATTTCCTTGAGCGTGCTCTTCTATGAATCTAACAGTTGCAATTGTAGCATTGGCTTTGAGTATTGCCAGTCAGAGCAGTATATGGGAATGCTGTACATAAGTCGCAGATAGTTTTTTATATTAGGAAACATCCCATGATAATTTTAGTACAGAAGGCACTCCACTTTCACTTGTGTTAAAAACAAAAGGGTGTTGTTTGTTTTGGAACTGAATTTTTGTCTTTACTCCCAGCTTCTGTGAAGGAAACTCAAATGAATTTACATCTTTCCAATTTTTAACAACTGCCAGATGTTTAAAATTAATTCTCAATGGGTTTTAGAAGTGTTTGCAGTACTCGGTTCTGGCTTTCAGAGCTGCTTTGGTACTGGTTCCTGGTGTATTATACCTCAGGAAGAAAGCAGCAAGTGATAGAGGTTACTACTTTCTAACAGAAATATGGCCAGTAGGTTGTGACATGCTTCAGAGCTGTAGAGAAGCTCATTTGCCATCATCTACACATTCTAATACAGAAGCTGGGTATGGAGTAGCTACCATTACAGTCTCCTTTTAACTCAGTGAAAAAAGCAAATAAATTAAAAAGAATACAGTTAGAAGTAGGTAGTCTGCATTATTAAGACTAACTTTGCCTAGGTCAAAAACTGAACAAAACGATTGTATGTGTTGGTTGTATATACAGTCAAGGACTTGGGTTTGGCATGGCCCATAGCAATAAACCATTTATCCTGATAGAGTGTAGTCTCATTACTTCAGCTGGATACATTTTGATAGTTTGATTAACAAAAATAATGCTTAAGTAGTTGGAATTATGCTAGTAAGCTAACTATTCCACATATTAATATTTATGCAGAGCATCTAGATGACAGTGGCTATCTGAACACATGCAGAGCAGAGCACAATTTTTCCATTGCAGAACTGTATCTTGTGGGGAGAAGTGGGGCACTTCCACTTCTCTGTTCAGGCTGGAGGTAGTTTGCTTCTCTGCAGGTAACTCCTCTGAGGTCCATTGCATTATAAACTTAGAAACCCAGCAGCTTGCATGTTCCTCATATACAGCATCCCTTAACACTGAGTTTTTGTTTCCTGAAAATCCCTTCTGTAGGAGGGAGTCAGCAATTAGTACTATGGTTGGTACTGCATTGCTGACCATCCAGGGAGAACCCTAGGGGCTGAAGATAGATACCAAAGTGGACTGCTTTGGATGCTCTTGGCTCCTTTTAATTCCTTAGGGTGTTTGTATAGCTCTCTAGGACTCCAAGCTCCTCTGGCACCTGGACCCACATGGAGCTGCCTTTCACGGGACTCTGAGGCCATGCTGCTCCTTTTAAGCAGGGGAGCAGAGCCTTTTTCACTGGGATAAATCCCATCTGCTACAGTACACAGTCCACACAAAGTAGCTGTAAACTGACTTAATGTTTAAAAAAAATCCCACAGACAAACAAGCTCTCCCCTAATAAACATAATAAAGCTTGACTTCTGCATACACCAATTTACAGCTTCTGCACAGCTGCTAAATAAATACAGTGGGTAAACCTTCTGTCCTGCAGAACCTGATTTACATCTAGCGCTGTGAACCCCAACCTTAGGTTTTGTGAATCTTCTTCTTGGCTCTTTCCTCTGCAAAATTCCTGATTAAGTTTAGAGGGAACAAAGAGAAGTCTGCCATCAGGAGCACTGTCAAACTCCTCAGGGTGTGCAGCGCTCCACCGCAACTTCCACTTCTGATGTGGAAAGGCATGTTCTATAAAGTAAATGTCAGTGAGGACAGTATCATACCGTGATGTATCATGAATTTGGAATTTGGCTTCTAAAATCATAGGAAAATAGGCAAACAGCATTGTCAACCCATATACATGCCTATTCAGTTAAAGATATTTAGAGGAAAATATATTGGACTGAACAAAATAAGTAACTCGCTTAATTAGCTTACATATATCGGAGCTTAAGAGGAAAAACATTACATGTAATTTATTATATGCATAATGTTTCACCACATTGTAAATAATGCCATGATAGTGTATTGCCATAGTTTGTTCTTGGTCTGTGATAAAGAGTTCTGTCGTGGTGCTGTGTAAGCTTTTGGGTTTTATTTTGTTGGTTTTTTTTTTCCAAAGTGTAGTTAGTAAAGTTGGCAGAGAGCACCCAATATTCAGGTTTCTGCGCTGTTCTAGAGGAAGAAGAAATGAGATACCTTGATTTTTTTCCTTTCTTACATAATGTATCTTAAATAAGGTAAGAGAGAGGTGAGTCTAAAGCTAACTTGCTACTACCATCACATGAAAAATAGTGTGCTTGCAGCTGCCAACAAGAGGTAGCACATTTTTGGACCTCAATTCAGATTACCCATTGCTGTGAGAATTGATGCAAAGTCCCAACAACCTGCCAAAAGCAGCTCTCTAGTACCATCTAATACATCCTTTTCTCACAGAAAGATGTGGAAATAGAGTTGTTTGACTTGGGCCTTACCAGCTTTGTATCATTCTGTTTAAATATGAAGTCAAGAATTCAACTTTGAGCAAAGCAAGGTAACATGAAAATATGAAGCATCTTGAGTAGATCAATTTTGGAAGGGAGATTAAAGTCCTTCTACAGGTTATGGTAACAAATCAACCACATTGTGTTCAGTTTTGGGCTCCCCAGTGCAGGAAGGACAGGGATCTGCTTGAAAGAATGCAACGTAGGGCTACAAAGATGATTAAGTGGCTGGAGCACTTCCCTGTGATGAGAGGTTGAGGAACCTGGAGCTCTTTGTCTGGTGAAAAGAAGACTTAGAGGGGATCTAATAAATGTTTATAAATGTATGAGGGCTGGGTGTCAAGAGGGAGGGGGAAGGCTCTTCTCGTTTGTGGCCTGTGATAAGACAAAGGACAATGGGTATAAACTAGAGCACAGGAAGTTCCACCTCAACATGAGGAAGAACTTCTTTACTGTAAGGGTCACAGAGCGCTGGAACAGGCTGCCCAAATGGGTTGCTGAGTCTCCTCCTCTGGAGACCTTCAGGACCTGTCTGGATGAGTTCCTGTGTGACCTGCACTAAATTATGGTCCTGTTCTGGCAGGGGGGGTGGACTAGATCTCTGAAGGTCCCCTCCAACTCCTAACATCCTGTGACACTTGTCACTGCAAATTATTAAACAAGGATGGAAAGTTTGGTTTGGTTTTTTTTGTTCAGTTTTGGGGTTTGTTTTTCAAGTGAGCTGCTTCTAGTTTTTACTGACAACATTTCTGGTGATTCCTCTGCCCAGTGCTACCAAATGCTGCACACCCTGGCTGGAGCAGCAGCCTGAAGCACAAGTTGATCCTAAGTAAGACGCACTTGGTCTTCTTAAATGCAGAAGCCCTTATGCAAGCTCCAGAGAAAAGATGTGCAGGGCTCCCGATTCTTTGCACAATACAGGATACTGATGTGCGTTTTACTGACAGAAGCACTCGGCAGCGTTCTCCCCTTCTTTTAAGTGACCTTTTTGTTATTGCCAATGGATCCATGCAGAATTAATGACAAAATTATTTTTTATGCTAATTGGAGGACTTCTAACCTTTTCCTCCGAAGCAGTAGATAGACATGTTCCTGGATTCCAATTGCAATTCTTCATCCTCCACTTCCCTTAAGTGTTGTCAATAAAAACACTAACCTATCTAGGTAGCATGGTGAGAAGACATTATGTGATGAATGTTAAATAAATGCATGAGGTAAACCTGCCGTTATTTCCGATTGTTAGATGAAGCATGAATAACACTAATTTAAATGTTGGCAACCAAAAACGCGCGAAGGGACTAAGCAAATGGTGTTCACTTCTGGTTCAATGAAAGATAAGAAGTCGTTTCTGTGTTTTCTTCTTAACCACGACATTTTTTTTTCCCCCCTTTATCCTCATTTCTCATCACTTAATATGAGTTTGGAGCTGGTGAGATATACATCACTGCTGTGTCTGCCACCAGATCAAGAGGAAAATACAAACTTTTTGTAATTTTGTACCTGTAGCAAACATTTGTATTTTTTTGACTCTGAAACAATCTGCTTTTTGTCTTTTGGTCCCACTAAAACTTTGTGTAGTAATATTATTATTATTATTATTATTATTACCCTTTTGGAAAACCTGACATATGAGTTTATGCTGTTTTACAGTTTCTAAATAAATTCTTAGAACATTGCCAACAAATTCAGCATCAGTACTCTCATTATTAAATTGTTGTTTTAAAAGTATTATGTCATAATGCAGACAAGGCACTCACACAGGACAGACACCTAACTGCTGATACCTGCTTTGTTACTACAGTCAGGAATAATGACAGCTGGAGAAAGGTTAAGAGTCCTCCCTCAGAGCAACCATCTGTGCTGGATGCAGCGGCATGAAACACCTCTCAGCAGCACTCCATTAACTCTGGATCTTGTTGGTGTTAGTACCTGGGGATGTGCTATTTAGCTCAAATCGACCTTTGACCACTTTGGGCAATTTCCTAGTCTCCAGAAATTTCTGACAATGAAGTAAACAGACCCTGAAAATAACTGTGACACTAGTAGGCTCCAATCAGAAAGGCCTTTGGGCAAGTATAAAAATCAGAGCAGTAGAGACAAAACTGTGAGACGGTTTAAAATGCTGTGTCGTCTTCAAGCTGCACACCTCTGTGCCTTGTGAGGGACTGAGCAAAGTTACAGAGCAGCACACTCAGCCCCTGTAAAAAGGCACTCGCCAAAGTTATGCAACCTTCATAATTGTCTCTTAAAAAAAAAGGCAAAACAAAGCACACTGACACACCAACAGCAGTGGCAGGGCAAGAAACAGAAACTCAGCCAAAACAATCAGAAGCAAGTACAGACAGTGGTGTGGAGGCACCATCCATCATGGGCTATTTTTTTTCCTATCTCTGAAAAAGACAACAGCTTGGTGCCAACTTGTTCATAACAACGGCTTTGACTGGGAGGAAACATAATCACAGTAGTTTTAGCATATAGAGAAATGAGAATAAAGCTTACTGTAACAGGAAAAGACATGCAAAAGAGAAGACATAATGAGAAATCCTTGCATTCTTCCTTTATCCCTCCTTCCTCTGTTCAGCTGCAGATAGAGGGTAAAATAAGATGGTCCTTGCTCTTCCTTGCACTCAATCAATCAGTTATTCAGTCAATACTGGCTTTTTGTATTAGTATATGCTCCAAAAGCAACACAGCTTGCTGCCTGAATGTAGACTTAAGATACTTCACTCATTACTAATGCACAGTAGTCCAGAGAAACACGTGCATAATAGGCTCTCCACAGTTTGCCAAATGTTGGTGTTACCATTTTTGTTAATGAATCTAGTAACAAAGTAGGACTGAAGGTACCACGCTTGCATGAGAACAGGATCCTACAAGGATGTAGCATGGCCAGCTCAAATCACCTTGGGGATTTGATATAAAAATGAACCTACTACTATGTAATGGATACCTTCCATAATGCATACACACCAATGTTAAATGAGTGAGAAAATGGACATTTCTGTGTAAGTTTTTGGCATCTTTTCCCCCAAGCATTCATATTCCACTGTCAGTTTAGCATTTCAGTTTACAAGTTCTTAAAAACTGTTTGTTTTTTTTTAAACTCTTTTTAAAGAGCATTTACAATGTAAGATCAGGACTGCACAAGTCAAGACACTCCTAAACAGCTTTCAGGAGCTGTAGAAGGGGAGAGTGAACCCTTTGAACTACCCATGTTGAGTGAGGACATAAAAATCCCGCGAGACATTATTCCCAAAGCAGCTGAACAAAACTTTTCCCAGAAGTGAACACTGAAAAACTGAGCTGAAGGACTAACCAGGAATTAAAAACCACAGGTTATCCTAGAACATGGAAAGCCCATCTGTCACCTCAACAAGTCTTGATGCTCTGTATTCAATTCTGCTTAGTGACTATCATATGCCATCACTATTTGACATTTCTGTAAGTCTGTAACCTGATAGGATTGTTAATTCTGGTTTAAGTCTGCAACCAATACTGAATCAGAAGAATTAGATTATGCAATTACAAAATGTGATAACAGTATTTAGCAGCCTAACTCTGCACGCCCTTCCTCCTCCCAGATGGCTCCAGAAACACTCCCTTCTGCTTTTTACTCAGCTCTTTCCCTCCAGGCCCTGTCCTTTCTCTTAGTTCTCTGTGCTGGCAGGGCACTACTCCAGGACCCGAAATTAAGGTGGAAGGCGTGGGGGAAAGAGTATGCAAGAAAGCATCTCTTTCTGTAGTGTGGCTCCACCTGCTTCAGAATACTTCCCTGTTTTGTGAAGGGGGCAACCTCCAGTGCTGCTGTTGCAGGAGAGGGCTGTGCTACTCTCCTTATCGCAAGCTGTAAGCTGACACAGACCTTGCTGTTTGGTCAGGTTAGAGATCACCTTACTGAGGCTCCCAGGTGGCAGACAGGAAGTGTGTTTCATTTCCTCAGCCTGTATGCTGATATGCTGAGTTTCACTGAACAGCTGGAAAATGTTTCTCTGGTAAGGGCTGTTTTCCTGTTAATACACACCTGCTTCACCTTCACTGCCAGAGCTGTTCAAACAAGCTATAGATAAATATAGAAACACAGCATGAACTTCTTTCTCCATCATTTAGCAGTTAACCTGATTTTTGCCTCCCCCCTAAAACATTCAAGTTTCTTTAGCTTGAGGTAGAAACACAGAGGAGTATTTTGAAGGTTACTAACCACTGCCAGTTCAATTGGAAAGAATCTTTAAAACAGCCAAAAAACTGTATTTAGCTACAGGGGACAAAACTGTTCACACAGAAACATCAAACTACTGAAATCTAAGTAGCACTAAAACTTCAGTTTAGACAAAGATTTCATAGAAAAGTGTCTGTGTCTCATTTGGCTCAGCCTCCAATGGCTTTGTTTTCAGAAACAAACCAAGCCACCAAATCACCATTTGGAACAGTGCATATTTGGACATCTCGATCTTGAGATATACAAGTTCAGTCTGTAACTTTTACCTGGGGCAAAACTTCAGAAAAATCCCATTTTCCTTCCACAGCAGATAATGTTGTAACCTTAAGAGGTTTTGCTGGACAGGAAAACTGTTGTGTTGTTTCACTATCCACTAACAATTCATAAAGATACAGAAACAAGTGTATGCCTGATAAATGGTTGAGAAGTTCAGGTTCAGAGCAAATAAGGTATTGCTGTTTCCATATCCATTCCAGAGAAAAGCAAAGAGCTCTACCTTTTAGTCCACGTGGCCAATAAGCTGATTCTAGGTTTCCTTTTTTTTAGTATGCATTGCCTAATAATAAATAAATTATAATACTAATTATTATTATAATAATTGTAAGTCATTATTATAATTATTAATGAAAATAATCTGTGTAACAGTCTTATTAAAAAGTCTAATTTTATTTATAAAATGTTAAATTCTTATATTCTTCCCGAGACAGAATGGAACACAGAAAATCCTGCAACAAGAAGTAATGTAAAAAAAAACAAAACAGAATATGGTGGGAAGGAAAGAGGATCCATATTCCTGTGTTGGTAGCAACATAAGTTCTCTTATTTGTATTGTCCATTTCACTGTAACATAAGTTCATTTGATAACTTTAGATGACTTAATTTTCTTTATGTCGTTCCTTTGCAGAATCAAGGTCCCATCTCTGAATTTTCCAACTTGTCCTGCAGGCCAAATGCTAGGCACTGATTTCTTCCTTTTGACTTTCCTGAAATAGGAAGAGGTGAAAATACCCCAAAGAATTAAGAGAAGTAACAGAAATACACAAAAACTCTCAGTATGTTGAAAAATGCAACTATATATGCAGTGCTACGTATTATGCAACATAAAATCATAGTAAGTAACGAACAGTTGTTACCTGCATAGCCATTTCAGCACATAACAGAATGATTTGTATTTTAACAAGTTTAGAAACACAATGACATCTTTCAGTGAACCTGCTATACCGATGAAGAATGCCACTTCACCTTTCAAGTCTCTGTATACTATAGCTTGTTTTGCAGAAATTATTTCTCAGGGTAAATGCTCAGTGGCATATCCTGGGTCTGCACACAGGGATTTCCATCCCTTTCACCTCCAGCTACTGTTTTAGACAGTATCAGAGCACAACTAACATATTTCCTTTAAGGAGTGTAACTAAAACTTCTGAAACTGCAAGACAGAGCAATATCATCATTTTGTGACTGAGTTCTTCTGCAGTTGGAGAAATTTCTTCTGCTGTGACCTGCATGACTTTTGGTATAAGATGGCATAGCTTCACAGGAGAAATATACTGGGAAGGTTGTGCAAAAGCAAGTTAATTTTAACCATGTTAAAAGCAGCTCACCTCTCCTTCTGTTCTTTCTTCTTCTTCTTCTTCAGAGAATCACCTTTATGTTCCTGTTTTTAAAGACATATTTTAACAGAGCAGGAACAGAGCACCTTGGCTAAATAACCACCTGCACACAAAACAGCTTGCTCCACAGGAGAACAAGCATATAAAGCAGGTTGGGAGACCTTCTGATAGGCCAAGTGAAGCAACACATTAGAGAGGCACTGCTAGGAATGCTCAGAGCCCTTCCTGTTATCCTATGGAAAGTATGGCCCTCTCACAATCAACAATGCTGCACCTGCCACGAGAGAAGGCACAAATCCAGCCAGATGAGAGGAGAGGTTTGCTTCCTGGGCATGTGACAGATCATTGGGTTAGAAAATGGACTTGCTTCCTGGCAGGTGTGCCTGGTCACCTCACTGAGCACACTTATCAAATAACAGGGTTCAGACTTGTCTGGTCATGCACTGGATGCACTTTGAACCACATGACAGAGGAGAAGTAGGTCCCCTGGGAAAGGGGGTGGCAGGAAACAGGCTGAAGGAGCAATTACTCGCCCCACAGCCTGCTCCCACCTACATAAGATGACTCTATAGGGAGGGTTTGAGCCAGATGAATGGATGCAACAGAAACCTCACCCTTGCTTTAAATACTGAGCAAGATCCTAGATGGAATTATGGATATAAAACGAGCTGATGATCCAGCTCTCTGGGGTTAGACAACATGCAACTTTAATTGGTCCTTTTTTTAATCTCTTTGGTGGCAAGGCAAAAACCCAACCTGCTCATTTTGTATCATCAATCAGTCTATCAGTCTCAAAGGATAAGGCAGTGAAACCCACCACAACACAAGCCCAACTCTGTGCCCTTGATACTACACACAACGAAGCTTTCACAGGTGAGATCAGTCCTGCTGTAGCCAAGAGTTCAGTCCCTGAGAAGCAGCGGGTGTCAAGCTTGAGCACTCCTGTGCCTGAGGCATTATCTGTCAGGCTCTTGGGCTAGTGCTTACTTGCTGCACTTTTATATACAAAATTTCACACAAACCTTTTCTTTATCATCATCCTTTGCAGTTTTTTTCTCTTTCATTTTCTCTTGGTATGTCTTATAGTTCACATGTTCTTTTTTAGGGGGCTGCAATACAAATTGGGAAGGATACCAATTTCAATTTGGTTCAAAAATATTTACACACTTGCATGGACAATATTTTTCAGGTGATGGTATGGAATCATTAGAAGTGGTTTATTTTCTTTTGGGTCAGAGGAAGGGATTTAAGGGCTGTAAGGTAGACAGAGAAACGGTATCTTTCTTGGTGAAGCCAGTAGGCAGGGTTGCTTATGCTAATGTATCAGTCCTACAAGGCTTCCATGTACATGCAGAGCTAGAAAGAGAACATGTACCTTTCTCCCCATCCCTCCAAAAGGACCTACAAAATGAAGTATTTCTTTTACACTACTGAGGATAAATAAAATGGGAAAGTTTTCTCCATTTTTAACTCACAGAGAATGAAGCTTTTAAAAAAAAAAAGTCCTTCCATCAATTTAGTTCTGAATGGCCTGATTAAAAATCAGTAGTAAATGTTTTCCACCCAAATCAGCGGTATTTCATGCATACAACATCTCTGATAGCACAGTTGGACCAGTTTTCCAAATGTCTACAGAAAAAAAGACATAACCAAATAAAAAATGTAGTATTAAGGAGGAAGTGGGAGAAGTGTCAGGGCAGAAGCTTCTGTGTTTTAAAAAAGCAGCACCAAAAACCTCCTGGTGTCTTTTACTATTTTCCTGCACTGCAAAAGCTGGGTGACCACCTAGCACAAATCAAGTGACAATTACCTTGGCTCCCAGCATGATAGCACGCTCCTGTTCCCATATACGCTGTTCCTGCTTCTTGTAGCCAGTGATTCCAAACTTGTGCACTTCCAGGCGAGCCTAGGACATTGCACAAGTTGCAACCATTTAATAATTTGTCCAACTCATTGTAAAATAACACTTGATAGACCACAGCATTTAATACCTAAAATCAGCATGCTATAAAACTGCGTTTGGAGCTATGCTGCAGAACAGTTAACCACTGTCCATCCAATCTCTGGATGGTGAGGAATGTTGGACAATTTTCAACTCTTCTCATTTCACATAAAACAACACACAGAATGGATTTCATCCATATAAAAATTAATCATGCTCTCCTGCACCCACAGCACCCAGCATTTACAGTGTCCTCATTCCTCTGCCGCAGAGCACTTAAGTGAGAAACACAGATGGCAGAGTGGTTTGAGTACACACACACACACAGACATAGCTGACACTATGCAGTACTCTGGCAAAAACAGTTCAGTGGTGAATTCATAATCTCTTTACAGTCAGTGGTTAAATGTCAGCAGTACAGACTGCCACAGAGAATCTCCACTGAGAGATTTCACTGGATCACAGTAGGTCCCTGAGCAGAGATCAGGTATATAAACCAACTTGCACAGATCTGTAAACAAATCAGTATCTAAGGAAGCCTAGCTTAGTTATGCTTCTATAAGAACAGATGAGGGAAAAAAAAAAAAAAAAAAAAAGGCAAATGGAAAAAAGTCATCTGCTGTTTCAAAACCAAGTATCAATACACTTTTTTCCCCCTCCCACACCAGATGAGAAATCCAAGATTTCTGGGCCTGGAAAAGTTATGATAAACTGTGGTGTTTTGGCCCTGGCTGGGCCACTTTCACTTTGCTCTTGTATCTGAGCTGACATCACATGGCATGGAATATCCCTTTGGTCAGTCTGAGTCAGCTGGCTGGGCTGTGTCCTCTCAGCGTACTCTTGGAGTGGGGAGATGTTGGAAAAACCCAGCCTGGGTGCTGAGCAGTAGCCGAAACACTGCTGTGTTATCAACACTCAGCTACAGCAAGCAACACATAGCACTAAAAAGATACTCTGAGAAGAATCAACCCCAGCTTAGCCCAAACCCACTACAGAAACATTATGAGTACTCACATAGCTTTACACAGATGAAATACACTGTGATTTGTCTTTCTCATCTTCCAATGAGAATTTGAGGAGAATCAGAGTTGTAACATATCTCTCTTCACACACAGCAGTTGACAGCAGCCAGCATGCCCCTCCCTTGTTACAGCATGCAACCAAAATTACCTATTAGGAAATCCTCACCTACAAGGACTTTTTCTGGAAGCGTTTCCTGTCAACCCCACAGTATATAAACACACATA
Organism: Eubucco bourcierii; assembly: GCA_013396675.1. Classification (NCBI taxonomy): domain Eukaryota; kingdom Metazoa; phylum Chordata; class Aves; order Piciformes; family Ramphastidae; genus Eubucco; species Eubucco bourcierii. Next base: position 444,520 of record VWZE01015199.1, read on the forward strand.
CCTGCACACTAAAATAGTGAGATTAGATAGGTCCTGCTGACTTACTTTTTCAAAGTTAAACTCTTGTTCATTCACATTTTTTCCTTCATCCACTATTTTGGTCTACAAATGAAAGAAAACACTTCAGATTAATATATTAAGTAGCTGATTTGTTTTAGAAAACAGTGTAAGTGTAAAGTGACTTGCAGGGAAGAGTGTACAGTTTTCCAGCAGTATCTTTTTTCTAGCTCTATTACCTGGATTCACAGAAGGTAGCTCCCAGGAAATGCCTTGGGGAAACAATGGGGTGCCCCTCTAAGAAGGTGACATGGCTAGCAACCCAGTTGAAGTGTCTCTACGCCAATGCACGCAGCATGGGCAACAAAGAGGAGGAGCTGGAAGCTACCCTGATACAGGAAAGCTCCCACATAGTGGCAATTATGGAAACTTGGTGGGATGAATCCTACGACTGGAGTGTGGCTATCAATGGCTACAAGCTGTTCAGAAGGGACAGGAGGGGAAGAAGGGGTGGAGGTGTTGCCATCTATGTAAAGAAGTGGATAGAGTGCAAAGAGTTGTTGTTGCTAAAGAAAAACCATGAGCAGGTTGAAAGCTTGTGGGTAGGAATTAGGACAACAAAGGGAGCCTTGTGGTAGAAGACTAGTACAGGCTGCCTGATCAAGTGGAGCCTATTGACAAAACCTTCTTACTGCAGCTCAAGGAGACATGGCAATCACAGGCTCTCATCCTTCAAGGGGATTTTAATCACCCCAACTCCCACAAGCTGGAGACCAGGAAAACAAAGTCCCTCCCACTACAAGCAAAGACACAGTTCATGACCATCTGAGGAACCTTACAAGCCCATGGAACCTGATGAGATGGATGCCAGAGTCCTGAGAGAATTAGCTCTCATGATGTAGTTGCCAAGCCACTCTCTGTGATATTTTAAAAGTCCTGGCAGTCAGGTGAAGTCCCTGGGGACTGGAAGAAAGGAAACACTACACTCATTTTTAAAAAGAGTAGAAAGGAGGACCCTGGGAACTACCAGCCTGTCGGCCTCACCTCTGTGCCTGCGAAGATCATAGAACAGATCCTCCTAGATGACAAGGCACATGGAGGACAGGGAGGCGATTCAAGACAGCCAGCATGGCTTTACTAGGGGCAAATCCTGCCTGGCCAGTCTGACAACTTTCTAAGATAAACTATTTCGGTGGACTTCTGCAAGGCCTTTGGCATGGTCCCCCACAACATCCTACTCACCAAGTTGGAGAGACATGGATTTGATGGACAAACTGTTCAGTGGATAAGGAACTGGCCAATCACATCCTGGGCTGCATCAAAAGAAACATGGCCAGCAGATCCAGAGAGGTGATTCTGCCACTTTGCTCTGCTCTGGTCAGACCCCATCTGGAGTACTGCGTCCAGCTCTGGAACCCTCAATACAGAATGGACATAGACCTGATGAAGCAGGTCCAGAGGACGGCCATGAAAATTATCAGGGGGTCAGAACACCTCTGCTACAAAGGCAGGCTGAGGGAGCTGGGGTTGTTCAGCCTGGAAAAGAGAAGGTTCTGGGGAGACCTAATAATCACCTTCCAGTACCTGAAGGGGGCCTACAAGAAGGATGGAGAGATACTGTTTACAGTAAAAAGGCCTGTAAAGATAGGACGAGGGGCAGTAGTTTCAAACTAGAGAAGAGCAGATTTGGATTTGATGTTGGGAACAAGTTCTTTACCATGAGGGTAGAGAAACACTGGAATAGCTTGCCCAAGGAGGTAGCTGAGGCCCTATCCCTGGAGATGCTCAAGGTGAGGCTCAACAAGGTTCTGGGCAACCTGACCTAGCTGAGGATGCCCTTGCTTACTGCAGAGGGGGTTGGACTACATGACCTTTGGAGATCCCTTCCAACCCAAATCATTCCATGATTCTGGTTGTTGGCTCATGTCCAGCTTCTCATCCACCAGTAGCTCCTTTTCCTCAGGGCTGTTCTCTAATATATTATATCCCCCTGTCTGCACTGATAATGAAGACTGTTCTAACCCAAGTGAAGGACCTTGAACTTGGCCTTGTTGAACATCCTTAGGTTCACCTAGGTCCACTTCTCCAGCTTTTCCAGATCTCTCTTGATGACATCTCACCCCTCTGGTATACCAAGCACACTACTACACTACTCAGCTTGGTGTCATCTGCGGATTTGCTGAGAGTGTACTTGATCTCACTACCTAGATCACTGACAAAGATATTAAACAGTACTGGTCCCAGCATGGACCCCTGAGGGATACCACTTGTCACTCGTCTCCATCTGTGTGTCAAGCCAAGGAACACTATCCCCTGGATGTGACCACCCAGCCAATTCCTTATCCACTGAACAATACACCCATCAAATCTGTATCTCTCCACCTTAAGAGAGAAGGGTATTGCAGGAGACTGTGTCAAAGGCCTTGAAGACACCCAGATACATGACATCCGTTGTCCTTCCCTTGTCACTGCTGTGGTCACATCCACACTTATTGACAAGAATGGCACACAAAATGCAGAGGCACAGAAGTACCCAAGAAGCTCTGCTTCCTGTTTCCCTCACTTCTTATCTGCAGATCAATTTATTCTTTTGGGATACTTCTGTTTCAAATACAAAATATGCATCAGAGATCTGCTGAAATTGGGGGGAAAAAAAATCTTCAAGTTTTGCCTCCACCCCTGTTTTAGCTTGCACCTCCAACAAGCCCGTTAGGAATCAGCAGGGCTGGATGTCATCACGCTGACTGTCAAAGGATCCCAGATTTCTAGGCAGCGGTACCAGTAAGAGGGAAGGAACCACACGAGAGAGGGGATTATGAACGATATCCCACAATTTATGGTGGCAGAATAGGAAGACAGAAAAGAAAAAACCACAAAGAACAAACATGAAAAGAACTTGGGTTTTAACGGCCACCAGATATGCACATCCCAGTCCAGTATCTGCTCACCGTCACGTCTCCGGTTTGGCTTTTAAAGAACCAGCAAGATATCCACCACTTGAGCGCATCCTATTACAAGAACGGCCCTGTTAGAAGACAGTAGCACCCACCTGCGGGAGAGGGCAAGCCTGAGGCTCACTCGCCTGTCCACCGCCCAGCCTTACCTTGGAACCCTCAGAGGGTCCTGCCGAGGGGTTTGGCCGTCCCTTCCTCTTTCTCCCGCGGAACACGACGACCTCCACAGTCGGCAGCGCGGCTGAGGGCAGCGGGCTAGTTGCAGGGGCAGCGCCCAGCTCGGCCCGCAGCTCTCCGAAGAAATCTCGGGCCCCGCGCCGCCCGCCCGCCTGTCCGCCGGCACTGCTCGCAGCTGGCTGCAGCCCTCGGCTCTCCTCCTCTGCTGCGGCTGCCCCTGCGCGCACCTCCTTGTCCTTCCAACCATCCCGGACACCAGACTCCTCACCTGAATGCAAGAACACGTGCCTCGAATCAGCTGCAAGCAGCCGCCGTCGCTCCGCTTCAGGGTGAACATGCCCAGCCCCCTCACCTCACCATGCCCCAGGGAAGGCCACAGTGCCGCCAGCATCGGCCCAGTATCCCCAGCCCACCGGCAGTTCATGGCGCGGCGCTGCTCACCCACCCAGGTCGTAGAGGGCACCGAGCACCGCCTCCAGCCGACAGCATGGCTCCCGCGACCCCATGGTTGCTACGGGACGGGCGAGCGGAAGGACGTTTGACCCCGAACGGCTGCCGTCGCCCTCAAGATGGCGCCGCCCATCGCGCGGTGCCCCCACCCTCTCCCGCTTCTGCCGCAGCGCGCCAGGCTGTCGAGGCAGTGCAGTGCGCGGCCATGGGCTCCACGGGAGACTGCAACTGTTGTGAGGCTGCCGCGACGGGGTAGGGTGAGCGAACGGGGAGGAGGGCGGCGCGGCGGAGCTCGCAGGACCATGGCAGCAACGGCGGGGGCGCCAACGGCGGCGCCTGGGCGGGTGCGGCGAGGAGCGCCCATGTACTCGGTAGGCGGCAGCGGGGAGCGGGGCGCAGTGCCGCGGGAAAAAGAGGCTGTCCCTTACACCTTGTGCTGTGTCGATACTGTTCACTCTAAAGCAGAGCGACAGTGTTTGGCGCGGTTCCCCTTATCCCCCGTTAGAGGGCCGCACTCCGGTGGGAGATTTCCGGGGCTTAAGATGGGGGCGGGTGTGTTACCCACGACTTCCCTGGCCGTACCCGCGTCGTGCAGCAAGGGCAGGTGGCAGGGGCACGACCCTGGCGCCGGGGCTGCTCTCGACGAGGCTCGGTAGGGGATTAGGTCTCTTGTGGGTTCCCAGCGGTGGGCCGGTTGCGGCCAAGAAGGAACTGGACGTTTCCTCTCAACAAGCTCACCTTCCTCAGCCGCAAACTGGGAAAGCCCTACAAGCATGCTTCTCCTTCCCCGTTGCTTCTCCAGTGCCTATCGTGTCAGTCGCGACAGACAGCACTCTAAATACTGAGTGCCTCTTTTCGCCTCAGATACGCTTGTAAAACGCTATCCAGCTTAAAGGTCAGAAGTGGATGGAACTCACCTTTAGTGGGGCTGGGGCAGCAAGCATCCGAGCATAGCGCACATTGCAATGCCAACTCCACTGCGGTCGAGCTGTACAGGAACCTGACAGCGACACTTAATTCAGCGCTAGAAAACTGCAATGAAATTGGAGTGGCTGAAGTAGGTTTTCACGTGTTACATGGTGGAAATTACTGACCTTGGTTTTCCCTTGTAACTCCTATGTCAGCCTCAGACAAGGACATTTGTGTGATGCTAAACCCTCTATTTACATTTGGTGTAGGGGACTGGGTAGAAGGGGAAACAGCTAGTTTCAGCAAAAATTTCCAGGCTCTTGCTGTTCTCCTTTTATACTTCACCACCAGTGCAATAACAGTGCACAAAACGGAATTTTCTGTTGTCAAGGTTTCTACCAGTCAGCAGTTGAGTTTGGAACAGCCTGGCTGCAATGTGTAAAAAACAGTATTCTTCAGTGGTTGGTATAGTGTGTGTTTTGGCTTCTTCAGCCCTTCTTCAGAACAGGGCGTGAACTACTGCCATGCAAAGAGCTCAGTTGCTTATCAAATCTGGAACTGTCAAATGAGCAGTGGCAGAGAGGTGACTTTTCAACTGACTGTGTCCTTTGCAAAACTCTGCTTCCTAGAGCCATGTTGGGGAATGGCTGTAGCAGCGCAGTGACTGCTGATGTTGCTGACGACAGCTGAGCTGAGTGCTGGGTTTCTTTGAGTTTCATGTAGTTGCACATTGCAGGATTTAAACTTTGGTAATTGACATAAACGTTGCTTATGTTTCCTAAGCAATGATTTGTCACCTACTGATTTTCGTAAGTGTATACTTAGAGCCAACCAGGATTTTTCTGATGCTGTTCTGAGCTATTCTTTTCCTATTACAGAATATAAGTTGGGTTTTTTTCTGTGTTATACTTAATCAAGGGGGTTGATATGCCATGTCAGTGGCAACAAATAGCTAACTAGTTGAAACCTCTAGGAGGAAGAGATGGAAAACTGTAATGCTAAACCATACAGGAAAGGAAAAAAAAGTTTAATATGGGTATGGGTATTAATATGGATATTAATACCTTGTATAGAATTGTTTTAAAAGTCCCCGGAGAGTTCATTCTGCAGTTACTGTGGAACAATTTTCAAAATTACAGTAGCGGGAAGAAAAGTTAGGCGATCTACCAAATGCTACTGTAGTAGAAGGATGGTATCCAAATCTGACTATACTGTGTGGGGCAAAGAATATGAGAAGGTCAAATGTTATAGTAGGATTTGTGTTCTCTGCTAAAATTAAATTTGCTTTCTATACAATTGAGACTTTAAAGGACTTTTTAATGTTCTTAAGTGGAGATTTTCCTCATCTGAGTTTTGTTTTACCGTCTTGCCTTGATGAACGGACAGGATGTAAATGTTTGCTTCCTAATTACTCTGAATGTCGGCCGCGTTTATAGCGTTTCTGATATAGCTGCAGTGAAACCTGACTCCCCCTCCCAAGGCTGAAAACTCAGTCGCCACGGCTGAGTATTTTGCGTATCTGTTCTTGGTGTTTTCCCGTGTGTTTACTGGCCTGACTTTTCTGTCAGCACCAGGAAAGTTCACTTTAAGAGCCCATGAAACAATAGATTTCATCCTTCTTTATCAGACTATAAAGAGGAACAGACATATAGAGAGAACACAGAATGAAAGGATTGTTTGTGCTACCCTTCAAGTGACGCTGTGTCCTCGAAGGACAACGTATCTTGACATGCAGTAGAGGAAGACATAAACATTTTTACTTTTTAGCTGCTGCTTCTAATAAATATGCTTGCTCATAAGCAATTTTTATAGATTTGTGTTTCACTGAGGCTTGCTCTGGTTGCTTTGCTTCACTGGTGGCAACTGCTGCTGTTTTGAAGTTCAGAAGAGGATACAATTTCAATTTTGGAAAGACTTGAGTGGTCATTCATATCAATTGTGGTGTTACAGGAAATAACAGGAGACATGTCTCTCCAGCACAGGGGATGCCTGCTGTGTCAAGCAAAAGAGTTTTGTCACTGAGATTTCTACAACGGGACAGAACCACAATTAGTTCTTGATGCACTGTTTGTTTTCCTGCTCAACAGTGGCATTGGTTACTCGGAGGCTGTGCTCTTTTTATCTTTGTGTGTACCATACTGCATTTTGATCTTCATGTGGCTGATAATGGGGTTTTTGAGTTTGTTCTTTCCTGGCTGTGGTTTATGTATCTTGTGTCCAAGCTTGGTGAAGGACAGCACAAATTACCAAGGTCTCTGATGCAGCTTAAAGTAGCAGGAGTTTAGCATGTGTATGCATTGATGATTGGGTTTTTAAAATGTCATTTGCGGCATTGTCTTCGTGCAATCACGAGAGCTGAAGTCAAAGGTGTTTTAGTTAATACCTATTAATCGTGGAGAGGCTGAAGGCAATGCACTTCAGCTTTCAGAGCCTGTGTGTTCTCTCAACTTCCTGCTGGGCAAAATTAAATAACATGGTGCATAGGGTGATTTGGGAATCTTTGCATTCAGAAAGGTTTTTTGTGGGGTGTTTGTTTGTTTGTGGATTGTTTAGTTGTTTGGTTTTTCCCTTGGTTTTGTGGGTTTTGTTGTTGTTGTAGGTTTTTTTTTAGTGTGTGTGTGTGTTGGTGGTGGTGGGTTGTTTGGTTTTCTCCTTTTTCTTTGGGTTTCTTTCTGCAACATTGTTCCAAGAACATAGTATTTGTTCATGCTCTCAGAATGTGGAATGTAGATACAATAGAAAGCTAAAAAAGAAATCTCAAAGATTTCAAAAGTATTACATGTTGTTTTTGTACTGCAGCCAGTCAGAGCACTGAATGGCTCAAGATAGTGTCTCATGCGCTATTTGTATGTTCCCAGCAGAAAGAGCTCACATCAAAGAAAAGAGATGAGTTTGAAGATATCTTGGAGGAAAGACGATTGTCCAGTGACTTGAGATATGCAATGAAATGTTATACTCCTGTGATCTACAAGGGACTTACGCCTTGCAAGCCAAATGCTCTTAAAAGCGCTGTTCTCCAGTCAGAACAAGTTCAGTATGTTATCAAGCAGGTGAGTCTGGACACTGAGCAGTCAAGCTTTGTGTGGCAACAAGGAAAAAAAAAAGGATTCTTGTTGACTTTGTGAGACATGGGTAGCTGCAGTTTGAAAGACAGTCTGATAAATCAGTAACCCAAGAGCTGTACTCTTGGCAGAAATAGCAAATGCTGATTTACCATTAAGTTGCCACTGGGAGATCACTTATTCATGAAGCAGTGTTTTGATTTTGCATGTATGACACTTCACCATCTAACTTCTCCACTGTGCTTTTTCTCCTCTTCCTCCTCCAGACAGAGTACATTGTGAAAGATGTAAGCTCTGTACTGCTCAGTAGACACTTTTTTTACTTTGATGATATCTTGCAGGAATTTTATAGCCTAGTGATATATTTATGAACTGGGCATTAAAACTACTCTCCCTGAAATGAGAGATAAATTTCACATAAAATTCTTTGAATTAGTTACATCTTAGACATTGCTTCTGTATTTTAGTTTAAAGATGAGGAGAAACTACTACTCTGTAATGAGTAGTTTATAGTCATATTTTACATCGTGTTGAAATGACTGAACTAAGAGTATGTGCTGGTAGCCAACAGAGTAACTGTTTTCAGTATTCATGAAAAAATAATTCTAGGCCTATGTTTTGGTTAGTCCAGAGTGAGTGTTACAAAAGATGTGACAGAAAGACATTTATGTGATGTTTTGTACTGCTTTCTGATGGAAAGCTATTTTGATGGATATTTTCCTGGCTCACATCACATAGTTGAAGAGAGTTAGCATGTCTACCATTGCAGTGTAGTTACCAGCTCTGCACTAGAGATTTCTGGAAGTTTCTAACTGAGGCTGTCACAGGCAATGTGCAAAACAGTCTGCAGTTAGTGTGCCTCCTATTGGAGCAGAGTTTACACAGCTTTGCACAGGCATACTAGAATTTGTTCTTGTTACAGATTGCTGAGGTTACTAATGGTCAGCATGTGAAATTAAGTGCGTTTGTTTGATTTAGCTTTGTATGTGTGACTGGTCTGGGTTTTTTATTCCTAATTTTGGAGAATTAAGTGTTTAGGTCTTTAGTGGATGTGCACATAATTCACACAGGATCAATTGTGTGGGAAGGCTGAAGAATGAATGAGAATATCTTTATTTCCTAGTGAATAACAAAAATAATTTTGTGACTTCCTAGAGGAGACTGATTTTTCTGGGGCTCAGGTGCAAGCAATTTTTACTGCTTTAAGTGATTATTCAGTTACAGCTACATGTGGAAATATGCAGGATGAAGGATAATCCATTTATTAAAACACAATTGAACCAGTACATATGATAGTAAGGTGATATATAGAGGTAGATTGAAGGACATGCATTTTCTCATATGTCACAAAACACAAATAATGTCAGAGGTCAGCAGGGCTGGCCTCTAACAGAGCTATGCTGGATTGGAGATTTTTCTTCTGCAGTTCCTTCTCTTTCCTTCTCTGTGTTCAGTAAAAGGCACATTTCCCATTCTCAAACATTAAAAGCCTAGTTCTTCAATTATTTCTATATGCAAGCTATTAAGTAGGAGGGATGACCATTATTTAAGTCTGTTTCAAGAAACTTCAAAAGGGAATGTGCACAGCAACATCAGAAAGATCATTGATATGCAAGGTTGGTAGAGACAGTGCTTTGTATGCATTTCAACTAGCCATTGCCAAAGTAATACATAACAAAGAAACTGAAGCTTATAGGGCTGAGATTCTTCAGCCAAGTCTTAAAATATAACACAAATTCACTTCAAAGATTTACATTGTAAATATCTCTGCAAACATAGGTTTTATTTTACTAGTCAAAGAAAATCACACACAACCTTCTTGAGACCAATAAAATAGCAAATGTATTTTGAACTTAACCTGTAGTATCTTCAGCAGATTTAAAACATTCATATGGTCTTTTTTGGGGGCAGGAGGAGTTATTGCACACACTCCTCCTTACCATTGACATCTAAGCTCATTCTTTATTTTAAACAACTTTAATCTGCTTTTCTCTTGCCTGCTGGCACTTAACGGATTCTGTATGATCAGATGCATGCCTGTGACACAAAATCTTCTTGTAGTAGTAGTGGCAGAAGTTCTACCATATTGCCATGACACAGAAAATGGTGTGCACAGGCAAGGAGAAGGGAACCACATCTCACTGCTCTTTTATTTCTTTTGTTTCTTTCAGCTAGCAAAAGAAACAGGAGAATCACTTGATATTATTCAAGAAGAAGCTACAGAGATACTGGATGAGATGGGCCACAGTATGCAGTTAGGAGCTGTCAGATTTTTTGCCTTTACTCTGAGCAAAATATTTAAACAGCTTTTCCAGAGAGTTTGTGTGAATGAAGAAGGAATGCAGAGAGTAAGTACTGGGGACAAGGGGGGAATAGTTATAATACTTTCATATCACTCACTTTTAAAAGGGACTGATCTTCACTCCAAGTAACAAATATGAAAAATACCCCTTAAAAAAAAAAAAAGGACCAGAAAAAAAAAAAGGACTACACTACAGCGTTGTTTATTTTGTAGTGAGACGGGAGGTAGGAAGATTGATGCAGTATAAGTATTCTAGAGGCAAAGAGTCAGCAGGACTTCTTGTCCATTTTCCAAATGCTTCCTGTGATAAGGAATACCATATGTCAGTGATTCTGTTAAGTCTTCTATGGAGAGAGTTTTTCTATCTGATATTATAAATTTAATAATGCACCTATCTGAACTGGAGTGAAAACCTCATGGTAGACATCTGAGTGGTTTGGGTGTTCTGCAAAATCTTCATACTGCTGAGAGTGGTGAAACATTGTGCACCTCTGAGTCAGGAGGTGCATTAAGTTTGCCTCAGTTTCCTGGGAAGCTCTTGACCCCCTGTTTCATTGCAGGATGATGCTGTTCTGGAGAGTGCAGTGCGTTCTCTGGAAAACAGCAATATCAGCTCTGCAGCCCCTACCAAGTTTCCCATCCCCATCAAAATGAATTTCACTTAGAGTATCATGTAATGAGGTGGCCCTGAGAGTCCTCTGGTGCTTGTGAACCACAGGTTGCTGAGCTAGAAACTACTGCTCCAGTTTCCTATGGTTTCATGCTGAAAAAAACTATGTGGACAGAGTAGCGACCCTCAAACAATCAACTTCTGTTTGCCTTAAGCCCTGTGAAGGTCTGCATTTGTAAATTTCAAGAGTCAGTCTGTAAATATTTGAACTGTGTTGCTTGTGCTGATTTCTTCTTTTTCAGTTGCAACATGCCATTCAGGAGCATCCAGTTGTACTGCTGCCCAGTCACCGAAGCTACATAGACTTTTTGATGCTGTCTTATTTGCTATATACATATGACTTAGCCTTGCCTGTCATTGCTGCAGGAATAGGCAAGTATGTTCTTTTAAGAATGTTTTCAGGATTCAGAGAATTGGTAGCAAGGGCTCTGGTAGCTGCTGTGTGGTTGTGTTTAACTTTTATTCTAAATGCCTATTGTTAAAACCTCTTTGGGTGAGATGATTACAATGTCTGCAAGCTTGTCATCAGTGCCATGCCAAGTGCCAAGCTTTTCACAAGTTTGCCTAGAAATGCCCCCACTGTAGCCCCAAGGCTAGGGCAAAAATGATGGTTGTAAAGATGTCTGTGTTGTTTTTTTGTTTGTTTTGTTTTTGGCCTGGAAACAAGCAAAAACTTGTCCAGGAGCTACTTTATATGCAGAACATTTTGTAATACCTTATACATATTGATGTGCAGTCATAGTAGCCAGATGTAAAGTGATAGCCACCTCGTGCTTGTAGCTGATGTGGCAATTTGGCTTGAAGCGTTGGCAGAACTGTTACATGAAGAGCTGAGAGCAGAGCTAGCTGGGAAATGAAATTTCACATCAGAGGTTATTATTTTGGACATGCTTAATTCTAAAGCAGACAAGAGCAGTATATTTGCAGGAAACAGTGCTTGAGGACTCTTACTTAATGTGCTTTTGGAAAATCTGTACTCTGGCATCTCTGAACTGGAAAACCTGATCCTAGAAATCTTGTATCGACCAGGTTTTTTAAGCAGGCAGACAACCCTCAGGTCTGGTGCAGTGCTGTATTGCACACAGGTGAGCAAAGATGTGGGAGCCTACTGCTTTAAAGTAGTCTACTTTTCCAGTCAAGAGGTTCAGAAGACCAGTAGAAAATCAGCACGATCTGGGAGAATGTGCTTGCTAAGGAAAATGAGATTCTGCTGGCCTTTGAGTTAGTGGTATCTTGTCTCTGGGTGATGCAGTTTAGATTCTGATGAATTCAGAAGTCAGTGTCTCAAATAGCTATCTTGTTGAGGGTGTTGCAGCTACTTACCTGTTGTGCATTGTTCAGCCAACTCGCCTGCTGTCACAGATACCTGTGGCAGCGCGTGACTTTCGGATTATCATATTTTTAAAATTTGGGCCTCAAACATTTTTTTTTTAGATACTATTAGTTTAACTTAGAGGGATTTTTTTTTTTTTTTTGCTGATTAACCTTCTTTACAGTATTTAGTGTGTTTTGGATCCAAAGTTCTTCAGAATTAGGTGCCTGCAGCTTCATTATGCTGCTGCATGTTTGTGTTATTTTTAACTCCTCTGTAGTTGTATTTACCGCATATTATGTTAGAGGTTCACTAGATGCAATTTTACAAACTCAACTCTCAAAGTGATGCTGGTGCTAGGTGGATTCTTTCCTGACATAGGTGGTAAGTGCCTCAACTTTGTTAGTTATCATGTGGCTTCAAGTAGCATACAGATGGAACAGTGTGGATGAGCTAAGGGAAGGTAAACTGTAATGCCAGAGTACATAATCATACAACACATTAGCAGAAATCTAGTGGATGCTGGGATTAGGATTCTGTCTTGGGTCTTAGGAGGTACTGTGGGCTTGGAGTACACGAAAAGATGCATTTTATTCCCAGTTTACAGGGTGGCAGTGTGTGGTTGGGTATTAGGCATGCAGCATCCCAGATGGGAGGTTGAGTAAGTAGCAGTAGTGTGGCAGTAAGGGAAGGAATAGAATCTATGTTGTGGTGAGGAAGGGAGGTTAGTAGGAGAATATGGGAAAAAGATAGACCCCTGCACATGGGAAGCTCTGAGAGCTGCTGTTACTGCACAGGGTCCTGTAGTCACTTTCTTCATATCTATTTTTCTCCTTTCTCCCTTGTAAATGTGTGTGACATACTGTATGGCTTCTTCAAGGCAGTCTGTCAGTGCTGCAGCTGGAAATGTGAAGTTATTCTACTGAATGAGTATCTGTTCTCAAGGGTTTCATGGATTGAGGTGTCAAGGAGTTTGAAGCAGCACATGGCCAACTATATAGACTAGTTTTAAATGTTTCCCTAAGAAATTTGTTAAGTGTTCCTTGGCTTTAGCAAGTGTTTATCAGCATTGCTTAGAACTCTAAAATATTTAAGGTCATTTGCTGTACACCTACCAAAGTGTTGAGTCAGGATCGTGAATAGTATAATATAATGTAATTGGTCAGTTAATTTCTGTGTCTTCTAGGGTACATTCAGTAGTAACTGATCTTCCTGAAGATGAGCAAGGCAATGTACTTCAAATACAGTCTTTATTATAGTAAAAATCTGGACATCTAGATTATGAAAGCAACTTGCTCTAAGTAAATGCTGCTTGCAAAAAAGAAAAGCACAGTATGCCATTTAAGTCTAGTTAGACAGTCTGAAAGCAAACAGAAGTATTTACATGAACAGAATCCTTGAAAGAGGTCACCTTTATTCTGGCAATTGAATTAGTATATTAGAGAAAGTGATTGATTCTGCTGGCTGATACTAACAAATCTTGTGTATGTGGTTTTGTTTTCCATTTGATTGTCTTTCAGATTTCCTAGGAATGAAGATAGTTGGTGAGCTGCTACGAAGGGCAGGTGCCTTTTTTATGCGGCGTTCCTTTGGTGGGAACAGACTCTACTGGGCAGTGTTTGCCGAATATGTGAAAACTATGTTAAGGGTAAACAAATTACTGGACTCTCAAAATGTATGCTTAAGAAATACTCTCCTGGAACGATTCGTTTGAAACACTCTGATGTTAGAGCTGTGTGATTGCAAGTCCTCGCTGTGATCTGATTAAATGTATTTTACCTCAGAGCTGCTGTAGGTGAAGAACATGCATGCTCTCTGTTGTTGTTTAGTTAAACAGTAGGTAGTAAACAAATTGCTGCTTATTCTTTACTGTAAATTGTGTGTCCATATCTTATTAGAGATGTATTTTCTTAAACTATATGATGTGGCAAATACAATGGAGAAATACAGGTTTGGATGTGACTTAAGTTAGGCATGCGTGGCTTCCATTAAAAAAAAAAAATTACTTGCATTTTAAGCACTTAAAACTACTTGTGGGCAATAAAGACAAAATAAACACATTTTATGTGCTGACCAGCTTTTCTTTGTTGTTTTACTTTTGAAGAGTGGCTATGCCCCGATAGAATTTTTTCTCGAAGGGACTAGAAGCCGCACTGCCAAGACTCTGACTCCAAAGTTTGGTAAGTTTGTTGAAAACTTAGAACTTCTAATGAATTCTTTAGACAAGAAGGTATATTAAAGTGGTGGCAAATCAGTAAGATATGTCAGAGTAGTGGAAAACACTATAGTTGGAGCTCCAGGACATACAGAGAACAGTGATACACATCTGCACTACTGCTTTCTCACCCTTTCTCTCTTTGTATACATAATTGCATGACTCTTCACCTTTTTCTTTCTAGAAAATAAGTGGCTCCAGATGAGCAGAGAAATACTGTAAGCTAACTGTAAAAGTAATGGGAAGTCTTTAGATGGAAGATGCTGTGCAAGTGGAAAGCGGTGCTGCTGGAAAAAGCACCAGTAGCTGCCCAAATGCACTGCTTACATTTGCCTTTTGTTTCAATGCCTGGGCAGTGTCTTATGCTTCTGCTTGCTTGAAGAGGGAACAGACACAGTGCATACTAATGAGCAGCTTCTAAAATTTGAAGATGCCATTTTCAAAGTTAAATTGAAGTTGCTTTTCTCACCTCGAAAAAGACACGTTCTCACTACTTTTTCTTCTTTTTCTTCTTTTGTTTCTTTCTTTCCAATTTCCAGGTCTTCTCAGCATTGTGATGGAACCCTTTTTTAAACGTGAAGTCTTTGACACGTACCTTGTCCCCATTAGCATTAGCTATGAGAGGATATTAGAAGAATCTCTCTATGCATATGAACTCCTAGGAGTCCCAAAACCCAAAGAATCTACCTCTGTATGTAAATTCCTGAAGAGCAGAGCATTGGTGAACGTATACACACCCTGTAGCACCAAAATTTGAGTTTTGCTCTTCCTGTTTTTGTAGGGGTTGTTAAGAGCCAGGAGAATCCTCAATGACAATTTTGGTACCATACATATCTACGTCGGCCAACCGGTATCGCTTAGAACCTTGGCATCTGGGAGAATCAATCGGTGCCCATACAATTTGGTTCCCAGGTACCACATCTTTCCACAGTGAATGCACAGAAAAAGCATTTGTTTAGCCCTCACCTCTGTAAAATAATTGTTTCCAACTTTTGTCTTACTTCCCCTCCATCTGCCTACTTAGACCACTGAACATATTTTATCTGAGGAGAGTCTTACCATGCTTGTGATAAGGTGTGTCTGAAATAGATGATTACTTGCACAGCTTCACACTGTCAAGAAGATGCCAGCTTAAAATTCAGTGATGATACCTGAACCAGGCAAAGCTCTCTTTTTTTCAGAATTTGATGGGTTTCCCACTGTAAAATTCTGCCTGTCTCTCCCTTCCCATAGAATCATAGAATGGTAAGGTTGGAAGGGACCTCAGAGATCATCTAGTTCCAGCCCCCTGCCATAGGCAGGGACACCTCCCACTAATACAGCTCACTCAAGGCCTTGTCCAACCTGGTCTTGACACCTCCAGGGAGGAAGCAGCCACAACCTCCCTGGGCAACCTGTTCCAGTGTCTCACCACCCTCACTGTAAAGAACTTCCTCCTAACATCCAGTTTCAATCTCCCCTCTGCCAGTTCACAGCCATTGCCCCTTGTCCTGTCATCACAAGCCCTTGTCAATAGTCCCTCCCCAGGCTTCCTGTAAGCCCCTTTCAGATACTGGAAGGCTACTATAAGGTCTCCTGGAAGCCTTCTCTTCTCCAGGCTGCAGAACCTCAACTCTTTCAGCCTGTCCTCATAGCAGAGCTGTTGCAGCTCTCTGAGCATCTTGATGGCCTCCTCTGGACTGGCTCAAACAGTTCCATGTCCTTCTGTGCTGGGGGCTCCAGAACTGCACACAGGACTGCAGGTTGCATTATTGCTGTGGGCTGTTAAGTGACTGTGTACCAGGCAGCTGTAGCTATGAATGAATGTGGTGGCTTTTGCAATTTGTTCTATAAAGCATAATACTTGTGCAATTTTTTTAAGATAACAGGTGTACAGCATCAATAGAGAGATTGTGTTTCAAATACTGTCATGAGGCAACCAGCGTTTTGCTCCGAGCTTTGCTTTATTCTATATAGCACATAGATTGAATTACCCTCCAATTGTTAGCTGCAACAAAATATCTGGGAGCAATATAGAAGAAATAAAGGAGGGTGTGATTTCTCTTCCAGTTTTTTGGAGCTCTTTACTCCAAACTGCATTGTTCTTTTTTCAGGCATCTTCCCCAAAAGCCATCTGAGGATATCCAAGAATTTGTCAGTGATGTAGCCTATAAAATGGAACTCCTGCAAATAGAAAACATGGTTTTGAGCCCGTGGGTGCTAGTTGCTGCTGTCCTGCTTCAGAATTTGCCAGCCATGGATTTTGAGCTTCTAATAGAAAAGACCCTGTGGCTTAAAGGCCTAACACAGACTTTTGGAGGATTCATTGAATGGCCTGGTATGCAGAGAAAGTGTTATTTCTATTCTTTTTTTTTGCTTATGAAAGACAAATTGCATTTTCTGTGAAAGCAGTGTATGGTGACAACTTTACAGAATGCTTTCCTTAGAGCTGTAAATGAATTTTAGGATGTGCTAAAACCTGACAGATTTTTCTTTTGTCTGTAGAAGTTAATAGTTTGAAAAATAGTTAGGTGGAAGCAGAACAGATATACTGTTACATCCTGAAATGTGGAATGAGGGAAAAATTATTAGGTACCGGTATCAGAGCACTGAGATTTACTTTGTCAGTCTTTCTGAACCTTAGATATGTCACAGGGAGCTACTTCATCTGTGTCTTTTAACTTGGTGTAATGGTATGTTTGTTGCTTGGTATTGATGACTGTTGTTAGTGTGGCAAAGAACTAGCAGAAACAAATATGTAAGAGAAAATCAAAACTGTAAGCTGTCTATTTTTAAATTTTGCTTTGTCCCCAGAAACGGTGATGGCTTTTTGGGGAGAAGGCTTCTTTGCTGGTTTTAGTCACATAGAAGAGTGTAGGCGTTAATACAAATATATATATATTGGCTGCTGAAGGGTTGATTCTCCTTCCTTTCTGAACAATTGTTTTAAACTTCCTGTCATAAGCCAAGGTGCCACAGGTAGTTAATTTTAGAGCCTTGGAACATAAGTAATTATGGCCAGCAAAGAATAATAATATGTAATGCAAGTACATTTAATTTTTCACTCCAGATATGTTTAAACCATGTGCTTTTGTATTTGTGTCTGTGATCAAGAATCCTTCTCCTTGCTGCATAAAGAAATAGGATCAGGCTACAGTTACAACAAAACTCCATCCTTTCTGAAGAAAACCACTTCTTTCAGGAATCTGCACTGCAGTGAATGCAGACAATGTCTGCCTCTGCCAGACTGGTAAAAATAAGAATTTCACAGCAATATTTAAATATAATTTAGAATCTTACTGCACAATAATCTGAAAAACATACCTCATTTGGGCTTGCTTATTTATTTTGTTTATTTTCTTAGCAACAGTGAATAAGCTTTTGCTTTAGTAAAGTTCTGCTATAGTCAGGGAATAACCAATAGGCACAGTAATGAAGTAAAGGAACAAGGACAGCTGAGCAGGTTTTGTTGGAGTGTGCTGGCCCCTCCTCTAGGCGTGAGTTGCATAGAAACAAGGTTTTTTGTTTTGTTTTGGGTTGTCAGTAATTTGAAAGAATAAATACATTTTAAAGGCTAATTTTATGTGTTAAGAAGCCAGCAACTACTGTACGTCACCCATCCTTCTGTCTCCAAACAGCTAGTTGTTTCTGCTGCTGTCGTGTCTGGTTGATTGTTACAGAGAATTTGTTTAACTGTTGGAGTTTTGGTTTTTTTTAATGAAAAACAAGAACTGCAAAATTACTTGCTCAAGATTCTGCTTGTATTACATTGAGAAATTTGGGAGCCTTAGCAAAACTGGAACAATCTAGGCTGAAGGAGCAAATAAGATGCAAGGACATTCTGTGTGAAATCTATATTAAGGGGAAAGAATATGAATTTATTTATTTTCTGTTAGAGGCTATCTTGATTTCATAGGCTTGTGGTGCTGTAAACATGTAAAGTGTATTTTAGCTTTCAATAAGACGTTTTTCTTATTTTCTTGCTTACCAAAGAGTTCACATTTTATGCAGAGAATGTTTGATAGTGTTTTATGTGTAAGATATTCTAAAAAGGTGAGTGTATTTTCAAGATGAAGATCTTGCTTTTTATCTGAATAAAACTTGTGGTGTGTCATACTGACATAAAAAGCTTGACCAAAGCTTGCATTCAAAGAACATTATTCTTAAACAAACAAAACCAGCCCCAAGAAAAACCAAACCAACCAATCAAAAAAACCCCGACAACAACAGAATATCAAACACTTACACCTTCTTGCTTTAGGCATTTTTAAAGGATTGTTGTACAAAACAAGAAGAAATTTAGACTTACATACAGTCTGTTTTTTCTCGGTGCAGGTATATTGCATAGTGATATGTGAGAATTTCTTTAAACTTAATTTAGGATTAAACCCCCTTTGTATATGAGAGTTGAAAAACAGAGATGTATGCATCTGATTCAAAACTTGTAGTGTCAGAAATGTCTGAGCAAATGTGTCATCTGGTTTGTGTATCAATGCAGCAGATTTATGCTCCTTCATTGGAGGCTCAGAGTGCTTGTTCTGTCAGTGTTAGCAAGTGGGAGAATTGAAAGTCATTTAATTACACAAAAGTCTATAATTTCTTCTCTCCAACTCATACTCTAGACTGCTAATTTCTAATGTGGTCTATTTTAGAATATCTCTCTAACTGAATGTTTGGTGTAATAATTAGTCTTCAATCATAAGATTTAACAAATGTTTCCTTTTGCATCTTCCTGTGTTGTGTTTTCCTTCTAGATAACCTGTGTGCCAAAAAAGCAGTTGTGTCTGGCCTCACCCTGCATTCCAACATTGCTCGCCTTGTTGATGGCCATGTGGTCCTAAATGACAAAGGAGTGGAAGATGGAGCTGTAGAGGAAGTAGTCTTCAAGCGTGCTCTGGCCATCCTCATGTGTGCCACATACAGAAACCAGCTGCTGAACGTGTTTGTCCGCCCATCTCTGGTGGCAGTTGCCTTGCAGATGACACGCAGCTTCAGAAAAGGTACAACTGCGTAGCTCCAAAAGTCCACTGGCTTTGCTTCTTATGCTGCCAGCTGTAAGAAGAGCCTCTGCTACTGGAAGCTATTTGAGACTTTTAGAATCTGGACAAGGTCCTGTGGCATAAAGTAGATGTGCTGGGAGGGCCAGAGCTATTTTGCTTGCTTTTTTTGTTTGCTTACCCTTTGATACTTTTGAAAATAGATCTGTTCTGCTGCAAGGACATAGTTAAGATGAGCTCATCCCAGTTCCTAAGTGTTTTATTTTGTTGGTGTTCTGCAGACCAGGTTTTTAGGTTACAATTTACACAAAGCTCACTCTTGCATAGAGTGCAGCTGACTTTCAGTTCTCACTACTTTCTCTGAAGTATTTCAGTGTTTTCCAATACTTGGCTCTTGAAAATAGTTTTCAGAATGCAAACGTCAATTTTGTGCAACATCTGACTATTTGGTATTTAATACATGTCCTGAGAAGCTACAACGCCCTGCACTTTCCTTTCAGTAACAATGAATGAAGTACTTTTGAGTATTTGGTCTTCTGTTTCAGTGATTCCTGCTGTATATGTATGTATGCTTTTAATGCCATGTCCAAATTTTATTGGAAGTAGGTAGTCTCTCTAAAATAAGGAATAAATAGCTTTTCATAGAATCATAGAGTGGTAAGGTTGGAAGGAACCTCAAGGATCATCTAGTTCCAACCCCCTGCCATAGGCAGGGACACCTCCCACTAGTACAGGTTACTCAAGGCCTCATCCAACCTGACCTTGTATGTTCTTAGTTACTTTTTTTTTCACTTGTATGTTCTTAGTTACTTTTTAAAACATTATACAATTTTTTTTTTTTTTTCCAGAGGAAGTTTACAGCTACTTCAGCTTCTTGCGAGATATTTTCTCTGAGGAATTCATCTTCTTTCCTGGAATTTCATTGAAGGTAAAAACATACTTTATATAAAAATAAAGTCAGTAACATAGTCATCTGGGATAGCAACTGATTTCAGTGCTCTGATGAGCAAGTGCTTTGTGATAAAGACCTACAGTGATATCAACTCAATCTGTAAGTGGAAGAACTTAAAAGGGGGGTCATTTGATTTGTTGCAAATTATTGTTTGAATCCACAAGGTTACATACACAGTATTTTTTACCCCCTTCCAGTAAAAAAAAAAAAAAAATTGCCCAATCTTGAACTGTTAAAATTAACTGGAGCTCAAATTTGGCTTTTTTTGTTTGTTTGTTTGTTTAAATAAAGCTACCAGTGTCTTCCAGCACAGGTGTGTGTGTGTATAATTAAAAGCTTTTAAACAAGTGTAAATACGGTTCTCCTGCTCTGTAGTTATGAAAGAGACTTTAGATGTGAAGAAAAAAGTGTTAATGTAGATTTAATAGAGTTTTGTCACAGGTTGTGTATGTTCTGTCAGCTCAGAAACAAAACAGGAATTTTCATTCAGGATACACCAGGATAATTTTTCCTAGCAGTTCTCGCAGACTGTAGCAGAGGGTTACTGCTGCTCTTTCACAAATTTAAACTATAGGTGTTGTACCAATTAATGATCAAACATTGCATGGCCTTGTTATCTGGCAATTGAGTAAGCAATTCTAAATTTAAGTACTTACTGTCTTGGTTGATTAGACTCCTCCTAGTGTAGCTGTGATCAGTTATTTTCAGTAGCTTCATGTGTGTGCTCTGTGATGGCAGGGCTGCCAGAGGGCTGTGCCAATACCCATAGCCTCTCTGTTTAAATACTGTTAAAATATGCCTCTATACCCACCTCTCCCTGGACAGTATCTACCTCATTGTATTTATACAATGGATAATGTGTCTCTTAGACCTTGAACTCTGATCTGGTTTTGATGTTCCTGTGCATTACTGAACTTTTTAAAGGAATATTTTGATGGTTGAGATCTATTAGATTTGTGCTGGCATTTAACTTATGTAGATTCTGTTAGTACATTGCAAGTATTATGAGGAAAATGCTTACAGTGAGGCCTGATTTAAATGTCTGCAGCAAAAATCTTGTACAGAGTAGAGGCAATGCAGGCTGTGAAGGTTTTTTGAAGTGAGAACGGACAAAGCCAGTATTGTCCATGCATACTGCTGTGTTAAAGGGCACAGTATGTCTGCGTGCTTTCCTAGCACTGCTGCACACAGGCAAACTGTGAAAACTGCGGGCATCACTTTGCTTTCTGAAACTCTTGCTGTGTCAGTTCATACACATCCTGCTGTGTAAGAGCTGGCTCTAATCCACCCAGCTTGAAATGCAGGTGAGCATGAGTTTATTTGTAAAAAAAAAAACAACCAACTAATTCAGTGTCATAACCAATATAAACTGGTAAGTCCATGTGTAGCTTTTACTTGGATTTAAGACCAATGAAATGTGATTATTATCAGTGCTGAGACCAAATGTCTGATGGTGATATTTGTGATCTTTCCTGGTTTAAAAGTAGATAATCATATTTTTCATAAGAATATTGAAGACTTGGGACTATATTAAAATCTCATTTTTATATAGAAGAGAATTGATCCCTTTTTTTTGAAGGCTGATTAACATCATTTTGTTTAGCTTTCATTGGTAGCAACTAAAAATTTTGATTGGAGTCTCTTAAGAACCAAGTTCAGAAATGCAAGTGGAGTCCTACCATGTGGTTTTTGTTGTTGATTTTGTGGGAAAAGGCAACTTTCAGTTATGCTTGTCTCTCCCAGGATTTTGAGGAAGGGTGTTTTCTGCTCACAAAATGTGATGCCCTTCAAACAAGTCAACAGGAGGTCTACCCTACTGACAAAGGAAGCATTATAGTATCTTTCTTGTCAGCCATGTTCAAACCTTTTGTGGAGGCTTATCAGGTATGTTGCTGTTCAGAAATTTACCCTTTTTCTCACATATTTTGTACTAAAACTAGGAGAGCCGTGATACTGCTGCAGTATAAATAGTGAGTGTTTTCATGACTCAGAAGTGCAAGATTGGGAAATAACAGTAACAAATATCTTTAAAAACACTCTTTCTCTGATTTTAGCATTTGGCTCTGACTTTTCTGACTAATGCAGTAAGTCCGTTGTAATGTGATGGTCCATTGTGAGTTTCTAAGCATCATGGGGAATGTCATAGAATCATAGAATGGTAAGGTTGGAAGGGACCTCAAGGATCATCTAGTTCCAACCCCCTGCCATAGGCAGGGACACCTCCCACTAGTACAGGTTACTCAAGGCCTCATCCAATCTGGCCTTGAACACATCCAGGGAGGGAGCATCCACAACCTCCCTGGGCAACCTGTTCCAGTGCCTCACCACCCTCACTGTAAAGAACTTCCTCCTAATATCTAGTCTAAATCTCCCCTCTGCCAGTTTAAGCCCATTGCCCCTTGTCCTGTCATTGCAGGACCTTGCAGGACCTTGTAAATAAATGTGCTCCTATCAGGTGCATTGTTCTGTCTTGGAGGGCACTCTTGCTTAATTCATTGTATGGAGGCTGTCCTGCCAGGTATGGCATATGAATTTGCATCTCATCTCTGGTGCTAATTTTATTTTTTTTTCCCCTCCAATGTTAGTTAATTTTTAGATACCTCTCAAAGGAAACAAAAGAAGCCTTTACTGAGAAGCAGTTTATACCTGGAGTCCGCAACTTTGTTTTTCAGCTTCTTGAGAAGGGTGTGTATAGCTGTTAAGCAGCATGATTTTACAAGTGGTTTTTTTTTTTTTACTGTTAATGGGCAGTGATAAAACTTGTTTCTGCTTTCTCTGTAGGGAGCACACAATGCTATGAAGCGCTGTCTTCTGACATGCAGAAAAATGCCTTGGCAGCTCTTGTGCAAGTAGGTGCAGCAAAGAAGAGGAAAACGTAAGTGAAGTTGGCTCTTTGGTGTGTAGGAGTCAGTGTGTGGTCTAACTGGAAATCTGTAACGTCTGAGCTGCCAGTATGAAGCAGAACCTTGACTTGCTTGAGTGCCGGTCAGCTGGAGGTTGATTGAATTTACCTGACTTGTGGAGAAGACCCAGGTAGTTCCTTTCTGTTAACATTGCTGAAGCAGAATGGCACCTCCTGGTAGTGAATACACCTCTGTGACTCCAAGGAGCAGAATTAACAAACTCACTAATAGACCTCACTGATTACCTTTTTGGTTTTCAAAGTTTCTCCCAAGGCTTCAATAAGCAAAAGAGAACAGTCCTGCTTATTTGTAATAGAAGAATTACTCTGTGTTACAGTAAGTCTCATTCAGCCATGTAAGTGGTAATATCAGGAATACCACTAATTTTGCAGGGGTTTCAGCACTGACATGTCAAAACATTTTAAGAGAAAGCTTAGTCATTAAAGTCTTTTCATGAAGTTCACAACTTATAAGCCTAAGACTAAAAGACAAGTATTGTTCTACAAAATACAGTGATGTGCATTTTGTGTTACCAAATTAATTTGTGTTTTGCTGATTCTTGCTGTATTTGAGAGTTTAAGTCCCTGATGCAAGAAGCCCCCACATTGCCCCAAATATCTCTCAGAATGTAGTTGGTAGCAGATGACCCTGAGCTATTTCCATATGCCCGTGCTTAAGAAATTAATTGGTTACGGTTTATTCATGCCCTTTGAAACTGCAAGAAGTGCTGTTGTTATTATGTCTTCTGCCATGTTACTCTGCTAAATAGATGTTTTTAGTTAAATTCCTCTTTCAAGTAAAAAGAATAAACCAATTGACTCAACAGCATTTGGCATCAGGTGAATTGATTTAGTTTCAGTCTTGAAAATTGAAAACCAAACAACTGTCTTCCTTCCTAATAAAAATGGAGAGAGAACTGTGAACCAGTGAAAGGATAAAGTAAACCGTAACTGTCCTTGAGTACAACATGCTTAGGAGCCTGTCATGTCCTTAAAATTAGTATGCGTGCTAGTAGGATGAAAAATATGATGTAATTATGAGAATGTTTAATTCAGATTATTTGTATAGAAATGCCTGAAATAAGAAAAAAAAAAGAAAGAAACAAGTTGGTTGTTTTTTTTCCCTTTAAATCATAGGTCCAATGGATTAATTTACAGTGTAAATCAAGAAGCTGTTGATAAAGTCCTGGACATGTTTGGTAAGTGTTCTGTAATTAATTTGGATAGAGGTTTTCAGGTTATAAATTACTTTGGACAATGCACATATGCTAGCTGTAGTGGATTTTCCCCTGGAGTTCCTTAGCTTTTATCTGTATAAAAGTCCTTATGATATTTTTTTCACAAATTCTAGTGTCACTGACTGCAGCTTTCAGTCTTCCTTTTTTTATTTGAAATAGCGTGCAACCCAGTGACAGAGGAAAATAAAGCAAAATGTAGTTTAAAGGAGTTGTGTTTTACAGTATTTAAATAAGTATTTACGCTTTTTTTAAATCTCTTTCTGGTAGACACCAGGATACCTGTACAGAAACCTGTGGCTGCACGACTCTGAGTTGTTGCTGATACTGTAACTGGATGTAAGCCAGCGGAGGGCTCTGACCACCACCCAGCCAGGTGGATCCAAGACAGGAGCTCCAGAGGTTCACTTCCTACCCCTCCAGCTTGCGAGTGTGGGACACAGAGGGGTGTTCTTTAAGCGGGGCAGCTCTTCTGCAGTCCACTGAGGGTTAGAGTTGTATTTGTATCCTCACTGTGTTGTTTTGGGGTTTTTTTTGTTTTTTGGTTTTTTTTTTAACAGATTAAAGATCTTGGTTTTTTCTTATGATTATTTAACGAGATGTGCACAATAATGACTACTTAAATACCTTGTAACATGGAATGTGATCTCAAGTATTTCATGGATGTGGAAATGTAACAGGACGTTAAAGGAGTTGCTTTTACAATGAGTATTTAGAATGCGTTGCTGGCTGGCTCAATGTAACCTTTATTATGGAGGAGCACAAATCAATTCTTGGGCAATAATCAGAACTGCGCATTGTCTTGGACTTTGGGTTCTGTTTGCTTTTTTTTTTTTTTTTAAGGCAACTTGGCATTAATTACTTTATGAATGTTACATTCGAAAATTGAATTAAAGCAGTGTCGACGTGTCCGTTCTCTTTCTCCTCCTCACTGCCTGCGGTGTCCGTCCAGGCGCCAGAGCTCAGCCCTCGCCTCCCAGGCGGCGCCTTCCGCTGTTCCCGCCTTAGGATGGGCCGGGAGGGCGGGGCGCGAGCGCGGGGCGGTGCTTCTCCCGCGGGGCAGGCTTCACCCTTCCGGCGGTAGCATGGCGGCAGGCGTGGAGCTGGGTTTCGCGGTGGCCGCGGGGCCGGAGGGCGGCTGGCGACTGCGTAGCGCCTACTTCCCCAGCAAAGTCGGGGGGCGGCCGGCGTGGCTGGGGGGGGGCGGGCTGCCGGGCCCCGCTGCCCTACGCTGCGGCCGCTGCCAGCAGCCCTGCGCCTTTCTGCTCCAGCTGTACGCGCCGCTGCCAGATCGCCTCGACGCCTTCCATCGCACCCTCTTCGTCTTCGCCTGCCGTGGTGCCAGCTGCTACCGCCAGCCAGGCCCGCGGGGGCCCCTCTGTGGTGAGGAGGGGGTGGGCGGTGAGCGACGAGTGGGCGAAGGGTAGGGGCCACCGCCGCCTCGGTGACCGCTGCATTTCGCCCTCCCGCAGTGTTCCGGAATCAGCTGCCACGGCGGAATGATACCTACCCCGAGGATCCACCTCCCGAGGGGCCTCCTCTGGACCCTGCTGCCGCCTCCGCGCCCCCTTGCCGGCTCCGCTGCGGCGCCGCGCTCTGCCGTGTCTGCGGCTGCCTGGGACCCCGCGCCTGCGGGCGCTGCCGCCGCGCCACCTACTGCGGCCCCGAGCACCAGGCGCTAGACTGGCGGCGGGGACACCGGCGGGCCTGCGGACAGCCCGACACCGGAGGTGGGTCTCCGAGCATGAGATTGGATGATGCGCCGCGCGTTTGCCGTTGGTGACACATGCTCTGATCGCACGGCGCTCGCCAGAAGACGTTGCAAAGCTGACAGTTGATCCTGCGTGCCCAGCTTGCTTGTTAGCGGGGTAGGGTCCTGCAAAGGAGGAAAAAACTCATGTCTTCTGTGTTGTTCTGTGATTTGAAATTAGAAATTTTTTCAGATGCTTTGCTGTCTCTTAGATGTTTGCTTCATGCGAGGTAAGAACGTTGGATCTCTGTAACTGGAAGGCTTATACATTTAAGATGTATCTTTGACCTCTTTCAGAGACCTCTTTCCACATTTTGTCATAAAAAGCTGACAGTATGGAGACTATTTTTGTCCCTTAACAGTCTTCTTTTAAGATAGCTTATCCATGAATTGTAAAGGAACGTACAAAGGTGATGCATTCACAGGATACTTTGATGGTCAGCATATGAAGAGTACTTCCCATGAGTGTAGTATTTTGGAGGCCATTTTCTTAAACTGTCCCCTCTCCTGCTTTCTGGTCTCATTCAAAGTCTTGCTTGTTTGCTGGTTATTAAAGGAGCAAGTACACAATATTTAAAGTAGGTTTTCAGTCTTCACAAGTATCACATTAAGTGGAGTGATGAAACTTGCTGTGTGTGATGTCCTTCCTGTCAGTGTGGGATGCTAGTCTCAAAACCTTTGTAGGAATTGGAAGTAAAGGAAAGTTGATTTGTGTAAATCAAGGAACAAAGTAGACATTTTAAATGTTTAATTGAAATGGCTGAAACCTACTAGCACGATGTGAATGTTGCAGTAGATGTACACTGTGCAGCATGAAAGCTTTGCTTGCTCACAGTACGAAATTAAACATGGTGTGGTCTCGGGGCACCTGACGGATGCTTGACTTGTAGAGAGCTGTTGAACTACAGGTTTGGGTTTTTAAAAATGCAGCTGCTAACACTACTCAGTCTTGCATCTCTTGGATTTAGAGATTGAAAGCAGAATGTCACCAGTTGTGTTATATTGTTGTTAATATAAAATCTCCCTTTAAATCAGGTCTAGCAGTGATTTAAATTGTTAAAGCTCATGCAAAGTTTGTGCTGTTTTTTTTTTTTTTTGCTGTGTAGCTTTTGGGGTAAAGGACATGGCACATGAGATGACTTTGTTAAGTGGTTCCTGATTTGTGTTTCGTAGGTGACAGGGTAGATGCAGTTCCAGAGCACAACGACTTCCTTTTTCCCGAATATGAAATTCTCATAGAACCTGAGGAACCAGAATCTCCTGTTGACAGCAGTATAGATCTCGCTGATGAACAAGGAGCTGTAGATACATCAAAGGGCCCAAAAGAGCAAGAGAAACTCGGAGCTACAGGAAGTGCAGGTGAGCAATAAAAAGCTGTCTGTGCTTCTTCCTTATGAAGCCTTTATAACATCTTTAAAATATAGGACTCTGATTTTTTTAAGTGTTCATCTTAAATTACTGGTGATAAAAGTCTACATCTGCAGTCATTTTTGATGCAAGGTTTTTGTAGACATCCCATAATGTAAGTTGCTTTTAGGGAAGAGACTTTCAAAGGCCCAGGAACTGTTGAAGTTGCTGCTGTTGCAGTGAAGCTGCAGGTAGCTGGGAGTGACACTGCCCCTGTATGCTTTCTGCAGCTAAGGACAAATCCAGTGAGAGAAACAGGGACTTGGGCTGGACACTGTGGGAATTAGGAGATGGAGTTAGATTGTCCTGGTCCAGTTTGTCTTAAATTTGTGGAAATCCTCCTTGTCCATGCTAGAAGAAAACTTTCTGAGGCTGTTTTAACCGCCCTTGAATTAAGCACAGGCCTCTGTCCCCCTGCCCTCCTAAATCACAATGTGTTTGCAGCTCACCACACCAGCTTTGCACATGCCTGGAGTAGAGAGTTGGTCATGCTACAGGGAAAGCTGCTGGATTGCCAAGCATGCCTTACTGTGCTCTAAAGCTGTCGCGAGACTGCTCAATGCCCCATGTTGTTTAACGCTGGAATGTCTTTAGTGCTAGACACTGAGGTGTGGCACATACAGAGCATGGCTGTCCTTTTCCAGATGTACCCTTCTGAAGGATCAGCATTCTTGGCTACACTTACTGGGAGCCACAGACGTTGGTAGATGAACTCTTCCTCTCTCTCTCATTCCAGTACTGACCCCTGTGTTTAAGATGCAGCTACAACTAGTAAATGAATCTGTGTGTGACTGAATCTTAGTATGACAGAAAGAAAAAAAGTCTTTTAATAAAAGTGATTTACACAGAGAATGATTCTTGAGAGCAAAATACACAGAAGGTGAAATACTGTTTAATTTTCAGCTGTCTTGCATTACTCTGTAACCTTTAGGATTGTTTCTTCTTAGGTGAAGCATTTCAGTCCTTAGACGAAGAGACATTGGATGCAATGGCAAAACATGAGACTGGAGAAGACAAGATTTTCCAGATGTTTAAGGAACAAATAGCTGCTGAACCAGAGCAGGTCAGAAGATGAGGCATCCTTAGAACTTAACAGGCATCCTGCTGCACCTAAAATGTTTCATTGCCTTTTGTACCTAGTTAGAAGCGGCAGTGGGGATGTTTGTCAACCTCCATACATCTTGACCAGCATACCATAACCCTCCTTACATACTTCATGCTGAAGTAAGAATTTAGCACCTGCTTGTTTATCTTGGAGAGGATGAGAAGGCACATGGGTGCTGAAGCCAATGTGATGTGGGAAAGACCTGCCATCCTGTGAAGTGGTTCTAACCAAAGGAGGGGAACTTTCCCAGCCTTTGGTCCTGTTGGCTTTCCTTCTCAGCAGAACCAAAACTGCAGAGAGCAGCTGTCACTGTTACCAGGCACATGGGGAGGTCGATTTGGTTTTTTTATAAGGTTGGAGTAATTAGTGATCTCCCTCATGCTTTCTCTTGCTGACACGAGAGGCTAAAAAAAGAAGCCACGTGGTCAAACAAAAACTTGTTTTCTGCTCCCATTCAGAGGAAACACAGGCCTAAATCCATGAAAGTGGTGGGAAAAGACATTTTCTCCATGTTTTACCTGGTAGCTAAGGGGTTAAGGTGCACACTCAGAAAGTAGGAGACTGAGTCTGTTCCTTCATCTGCTTCATGCATCACCTCCCTCTCTGACTATTCTGGTACTGGTTGATCTGCTTAAGTGTCTTCTTGTTGATAATGCCTGATTTGCTACATAAATATTTAGACAGAACAAATGATACTAGTGTCTGAAAATACCTTCCCTTCTTGGACATTAGGACAGTCTCCTTGCATTTAGATTCAGAAGTGCAACCAGAAAGAGCTGTGTGGCATTCCTGACTTCTCTGTACACTTCTGTGTGCTAATTATCAATCTGCTTTTCCTCCCATCTCATGACTGTAAAATACATGACAGCATTTCTGCATCCCTCCATAAGAGAAATAAAAAATCATTTCATTTTATCCCTGGATCACAAGGGGAAGAAAAAAAAAAGGCTCTATGAGTACTTGTGTGATTCAAATAGAAAAGAAAACATAGATAAAGAACCCCTTATTTAGAATGCTGTTTGGAACTGGTAGACCTTTGCCTTTGGTATTATGTAAAGGAACTGACTTTTTTCTGCAGCATCTTACAGCTTTGTCTATGCAGTAAATACCTTTTTTTTTTTTTTTANTACTGCCGAGGAGGAGAAGGCCCAGTCTGGGTATCAGGTGGAAATATTCCTGAAGAAAAAGACATCCCAAATTGTTTATGTGGTGCTAAAAGGATTTTTGAATTCCAGGTATGTAAATTCTTTTACAGATAATACAGGTAATGTAATTCAGACTCATTGAACATTGTGTAGGTATTGACTTATAATTAGAGCAAGAGAGTTGAAATTGCTACAAGCTATGCTATATGGTACAGAGCCTTTGTTTACCAGTGTAACTGCTTTTTCTGGTAAACCTTGCACATAGAGAAGGTAGGTTCCCATCAAATAACTTGCCCCTCTGTAAAATGTTGCACTTGTGAATATGGAACCATCTCTTAACTAGTCTCTCTTGTATTTCTTTTTTTTTTTTTTAAGAAAGCCTTCACAGTGTGAATGAATTGGACATGTCTGAATGTGAAAGTATTCAGCTGTGGAATTTTGAATGCTGGGAGCATATGTATTGTCAATGCACTTAAAATCGTGTAAAGGTGCAACATAGTTAGGAAGGTAATTTCATGTGGAAGGAGGCTTAAAAATCAGGCAAAACTTGGTCAAACAGAACTTTGTCTGTAGATAAAATAAGTAGGGTCACGTCTTTGTGATTTCCTGTGCATCCCAGGACAGTTTTATTGGGAAGTGATGCAGGGAAAGGGTAGAGAGCTGTGCCCTCCTCTAATTTTTTGTTTTCCTTGAAGATTATGCCACAGCTCCTGAACCACCTTAAGGTTGACAGCCTTGGAGAGAGCATTGACTGGGGAACACTGGTGGTGTACACTTGTGCTGACAACTGCGGTGAGGGAAACGAATACCTGGAAGAGTTCATATGGAAACAAGACTTCTCTGCAGGCTCTGTTTAATTTCCATCAAGCTACTACGTTGAGTCCTCTAGAGTACTTGCCTTGTTTCAGTGCATCTCTGCACTTTGCAAACAGGTAACTGAACCTGTCACAAATAACTGCATCTTACAGCAATGGCAGAACTGCTAAAAGTAGACCATGACAACTTCTCTTGTGCTCCACAGGAGCTTTTAATTCAACCTAGTACTGAAGCCAGATGTATGAGTTAAGTGAAACTCACTACACATCTTAATTCTGAATGTTTTAAATAAAGATGAAGTATTTTTTGGAGTGATGCATCTTTTGTTTGTGACTCAATTTAAGAATTTAAAACTGTTGCCTATCAGGATTTTTGTTGTGCCAAAGCTAATACTAATTCAGAGAGAAAGCCAATCTTGACTGGCAGGGAGAAACAGGCTATTGTAACATCATTTGATTGCTTACGCTTAGGAAGGGTACAGAAGTCATAGCCAAGATTAAGCTGTGTGGCCTTTCACTGTGGAACTTAAATCTGCTGCTGCTGCTTTTCAAAAGGTGCACTGAAACTAACTTGGCAGTTGTTACATGTTCTGACTGAGGGGTTAATCAAGGTAAAATGCACAAAAAGTGAATTTGACTTCAGTTATTAACTGATTTAAACTATGTCTGTGATGCAGAAACAGCCTTACCAGAACATGTTTGTCTTGCTGTTACAGGCAAGAAGTAACAGGTTTTCATGCTGAATTTTATCTTCAGTCTGCCATCTTTGGTGAAGTTTAAAACTAAGTGCACTGGGAAGGGATTCTTTTGCTTTTTGACTGCTGTATAGCTGAGGCAAGACAAAAGTAAAAACATAATGTTGAATTTACTGAGGTGGTTGCTTGACTACTCCTGTGGTAATAGCTGCATTTGCAGAAAAGGTACTTTTTTGGGGTCTTTATTCTTGTGTGTCTGAGTATAGAATTTACTTCAGTTACTCCCTGTCTGCTTACAAGTGATTCTGAAGCTCAATGCCCACCGATTTTTTTTATTATTTAAACCAATTTAGATGTTGAAAATGCTCAAACAAGGAAGCGGGGAGCATGCTTTACAGAAAAGCTGTCATCACAGACATTAATTTCTAAAGGGTAATTTTAAGCCTTGGTACGTATCCTGGAACAACGAACAGTATCTTAAGTCACTGTAGTACAGCTTGACTGATTTTATTGAAACCATCCCACAGTTAAGGCTCCAGTTAAGTTCTTCTGCAGAGTTTTGAGTTATGCAGGAACGTATGTTGGCAGTATTTCAGTGTCTTGCAAAAGCATGGACAGTCATACAGTTACATTCACTAGCTCACAGCACGGAGCGGTGTGGCACTGAAGGCAATGCAGTATTTAGGTACCTTGAACTTGTTCTGGCAAAGCTATATTATTAAACTGCAGCTTTCTGGTAAGATCTGTTAAACTTACTACTACAGTGCTTGGAGAAACACTGGCCTATGCCACTCTGGGGGGACTGAAGACCACTGAGGATTAAGACCACTAAGGATTTGCAAACAGAGTGGTAGCAAAGCCAACCAAAGTACTTCGTCTGGAGCACTTAACTTAGTAAACAGACCATAGTTACATTCGGGTTAGTTTCAGATAAAAGCTGTTTGAAAGAATGTGCAAGGCATAGAAAGGAGGTTACTATTATTGGAAATTGACTGGAGGAAAAAAAATTTATTTTTAGTTCTCAGCCCATTAAGCTTCAAGCACAGAGGGAAGACTGTACATACTGACTTGAGTCAGGAGAACTTTGACATTTTACAAGAACACTAATATAGTGAGACTGTCATAGCTGGTAAAATACAAAAGTAGTAATTCAAATAAATTCTGGAAGCTAAGCAGGGATTTTTTGTTCCAATTCAGTGAAGTGTAACTGTTTAAGACTTAAGACAATCCCTTACGTTGAACATAAGGTGATACATACTTGAACACAAACTTACTTCATCAATCATCTCTTGCTTTAATGTACTAGAGATACATGCTGCCAAAGACGTGACTGCTGGTAAGCATGCCATGGTGTTATCTCAAAATGACAAAGTCACTTATAGCAGTGCATGGGCTACTGAAAAACCCAGATTAAATTTTAAGAAAAATCTTGTCAATGCATTTCAGCCTACCAGCTGGGTAATTTTACAGTTCATTAAGACAGTTGCCATAATTGTATAAACAGGGTTTATTGTACATGTGGAGCTGAAGGAGGCAAGAGAAGGAAGGTATATATTATATATATATATATATATACAGTGAACCATTTTATTAATAAATTTATTCTGTCTTGCTTAATACTGGAAAGAGGGAATGTGTCTGGAACCAAACAAATTTAAAATTGAAAAAATGTAAAAGCTTCTGAAAATTATAAAATCCATGGTCTTACGGAAGGAAGTTAAAACATATATACATGGCATTTTAAGTGGTTTATACACTGAATGATAGTTTCATTTGTCTTTTAAACCAACTTAAGAATTTTTCTATTAATAGAACTGGCATTAAAACTATTTAAAAGCTAGAAGATAAATAAAACTTGGAGGGACTGCTCCAGGAACAGCCCAGAAAAGGAACTCACAGTAACTCAGTAGACATAATCAAGAATACAGTTCCCCTTGAGCATCAGGGAAAGTAGGCACTAACTGGGAAATAGTCCAAGTTCTGGTGTTGCAGTTTCGCTGGAAGTCAGTCTCAGGTTCATGCTGTGCCATATGCAATACCTTGTAAAACATATCCCTGTTTTCTCTGAAAGAGGTTGAAACTGTTACGTTGTTTTTCGGAATCCCTTTAAAATAGGATATATGTTTTCAAATGCTTCATAGATTTCTGCTCGTACTTTAGCACCTAGAAAGAGGGAATTAAGTTCATTTTTACCTTTCTCCAGCACTCATAGTTTTAGCTTTAAGATTGCTTATTTGAATGTGAGTCTATATAAAACCTCTGCATATAGAAAAAAAAAATTATTTTTTTTCTTTTTTAAAATACACATTTCATGGAGTGTTCAATACCAGCCTCCTCAGTCCATTCTGGTAACTGGCAAAACTTTCATTAGCATTTCCGTGTTTAAGCTATACTTGCAAATGGGATTTGTCTATCCATAATTTCTGCAGAAGACCCAACTGTCAAGTACAGCCCCATAGGATTTCTGCAGAAAAGCCTGACTGGAGTTTTTTGAGTGCAAGTATCTGAGCGAGGAAGGTCTAGTAGTGAAGACTGCTGCAGAGGCCTACCACTTCACATACTGCAGGGACACACATGTTTTATATGAGAGTCTTTTCTCTTCATAGGAAGATGGAAACCTTTCTTTGGCTGCTGTGTGAAAGGAGAATGGCAGCAGCCTCTAAGCCAAGCTGTCAATGCCCAGCACACAGAAACAGGCAGGTTTTGTCAAAAATATTACATGTGCTCTTACAGCTTTTTGTGCATCTGCACAGTTGATTAGGTTTCATGACCATTGCTTATATGGATCTAGCCAAAAGTGGTTTCCTTTGTGCCTTCCCATCCTCACAGAATACTGTACTATCTGTCCCCAGTGGTGTTACCTCTAAAGTATCAAGCAGTTTATGCTGTTCTCTCTAATGCCATCTAGATCTAACCTATTGGACTAAGACGCCATCTTCACTTACCAGT
Organism: Eubucco bourcierii; assembly: GCA_013396675.1. NCBI lineage: Eukaryota > Metazoa > Chordata > Aves > Piciformes > Ramphastidae > Eubucco > Eubucco bourcierii. Next base: position 478,499 of record VWZE01015199.1, read on the forward strand.
TAAAACGACTTTTCCAGACACAAAAATAAGCAGAACAATTCTTGGCTTGATCATTCTGTAGATTAAGCCAGGAAACAATTCTGGCTCATAGCTGTAGAAGAAGAGTGACAGTGGTTAACTGTACTTGTAGACACATGTTCTACTCTTTTGACTGCAGGAACAGCTACAGCAGCTGCAGGCTTTGAAGTTCAGAGAGACTAGCAAAGATCACTTTGATGAGTTCACATTGGGCAAAACTGAGTTTCATGTGAGGCAGAGCAGCAATAGGGACAGATGCAAGCTTCCCTCTGGTGTAAGGGAATAACCTAAACAGATGTCACTCTGTAATAAGCTACTCAATATGCAGCAAGAATGATGCATAGGGAGACACTTGAGTTTTTTTACCTGCTGAACTGCTGGTGTGTGAGTACCAATCCTTCTAATCTAATGGGAAATTTCACATCACAGCTGCCCACCATGTTCTGGATTTTAAAATCCAAAAATTTCGCAGGAAAGCCCAGTTTCTGAACAACTCTTGCATACTTTCTTGCTGCCAGCCGTGACTGTTCCTCACTGAAATGAGAAAAGGTATCTCTATTACTTCCTCAGTTAACTGTTACTTGAAGCAAATAGCATTAAACCACAAATAGGAAACTGGTAAAAGAACATCTGTGTTGAAGGAGAAGAGAAGCTCACATGCAAAATTTCTGCATCCAAAATTAATAACTAGCACCGGTTTGTATTACTAGTATCCTGAACACCATTAAGGTTGTACTTGTTCTTCAAGAGACAGGAAACTGAAATATGTGGACTTATAATTTACTGAGTCTTGAAATACTGACCCCATGTCCTTCTTAGGGGACATTACACTGTTTTCAGTATAGAACTTTGAACTACTGCTGCTAGAAAATGTGTATAAAACAAAAAAATCCATAAACTGCCAAAATTCTCTGCCCAAATCATTCCAGACACACAACCCGGGGTTTGACATAACAGTCTTACATGCTGCTGCAAAAGTCAGTATGGTTCAGTTTTGTGAATAGAAGATCTTGTTGCTCCTAATGCCAAGTAAGACAACTTGAACTTGAAAGTTTCACCAGGCACAGAATGTACTTCCTGTACATCTCCATTCATACATCTCTCTTTATTAGCTTATTACTTTTGGTTTCCTAACAGAGCAGAGCAGAGCAGAATTTCTCTCCTACCCACTGGAGTTGAGCTTATGTTTCATTTTCAGTTCTTCTGCTTCAATGATCATTTTAAGAACTTATCAGACTACAGGGACCAAAGACTTCAAGCTCTCAGCCTGTGATGAATATATAAAATTCCTCTTCCTCTACCACCACCCTTAAGTTCAGCAGTTCCAGTGCATAGTCATTGAAATTTTTTAATTATTAGAAAGAAACCCAGATGGTGGCAAAGCAAAAAAAAAAAAAAAAAAAACCAAANAAAACTTTCATAGTCTCTGCAAACTAGTTCATCAGACTGTATGAAAGAGCTCCAGAAACAGAAAGACCATTTCCCTTTGTATAAGGAAGTCCTTTCAGTCAAGAAAGGACATCTTGTGGAAATGTTTATCAGTTTATTTGAAATAACTGGGAAACAAGTTAGTTGTACCTCTGTACAACACTGTTGTATATATACAAATACTGTATACAAATAATAGTATTTCTAAAGCATCCTGGTACAAGAGAAAAGTCAGCCTGAATTAGTTTGCTTGTAATGCCTATACATACCTTTTTGCTCCTGTGCACACCATTTTTCCAGAGCTGAATATAAGTGCAGTAGTACGTGGTTCTCTTATCCTCATAATAACAGCAGCAAAACGCTGAAACGTGAGTGTTGAGTTTATTAGTGATACAGTGCTGTAATGAGATGAAAACCTAATTTGCATATTCTAAGTAACAAGTACACTCTACTGCAAAGAAATACTAAGTTCAAACATCCTTATGGATCACTCAAAATTTGCTTGAAATGTTTAAGTTGTTAAAATTCAAAACACACATGTAGAGTCAGGAAGGACATTTACCAATATCTTCCTATTTTACTAAGCTCATCTCATTATTGTATATGCAACACATAAATAATGCTAATGTTTGAAACACAGCAAAAAATATAATCTTAAATTTTAAAAGGTCATCTTTTTAACACATCTTGAAATTTAACCTGGTATAACCAGGGTGAAAAATTAATTATCTGTTTTGTTTCTGTGTCTTTGAAAAGTAGACAGTGTTAGAATACCAGCAAACAGAACAGCTAGAGATCAAAGTTCTGCGTAAACAGAAGTCACCTCAACCACCACAGTAGAACACAGCAGCCTGGTTAACTCTAGCATTTTATTCTAAGTACTGCAACATCTCTGGCTGCATTTCAAAATATTCTTAAAACTCTCTGAAGCAAGAGATACTGGAAACTCATGTGGGCATACACAAACGCAAAACCCCATTTGCCTGCTTTGTTTAACTTGGAGTACCTCACCACGCATTCTCAGAGTTTTGCTGACATAATTATGGCAGTGGCCTGAGTTACCTAATGGCACATTTGTCAAAATATGGCTTAAATAATACAGCCAACCAACATCTTTCTTTGACAGATGAATGTACTGACTAAAAGTCAGGAGTGTGTTACATAATCCTTTCTCTCTGCTGCAGCAAACAAGCATTTTATATTGATTATTCTAGCCTGCAAGTTTTATACAGCCACCTACCCTACCTTAAGAGTCATCATGGCATGCTTAAATTTTTGGTGCATTAATATCTTATGCATACGTAATTATGTAACAACATCACTGATACAAACTTAGACTAACAGTTACTTATCACGTAGGCCTGTATGCATGCTTTCATCTGAGATCAGAGTTCAGGTAAACTGCAGCAAAATCCCAAATATCAAAACAACCAACTCACAGGAAACCTTTTGGATTACCCATACCCCAGGAAAAACGTAGCCTTCGCAAGGCAAGACAGTTATTTAAACCTTTACTAGAAATACTATCCAACTATGGTAGTTGCAAAGATAATATTCCCAAGATAAGTCAGCTGAAAGAAGAATGAAGCAACATAATTTTCCTGATTTGATGCTCCAGATCCTGAGCTAAAAGAATCCCATAGTTTAGTAGACTGCTATGTAGAAACACCTGGCAACTTTGATCTTGACATGCCAAAAAAAAAAAAAATCACTTCCATTTTGCTGACACCAAACCTAGTCACCGGAAGCAAGGAGACAGCAGCAGTACTGGAAGACAACACAAAGGAACAGAGCTCAGAGACAAAGCAAGATGATAAAAATGAGCAACTGTGCTGCAACCACCAGAATTTTAGGGGAGCAGCCAGGTGGAGGAAACCATTGTATATACAGAACAACTGTGGCTCATTCAGAAGCCCAGGGGATGAATTATTCCTTCCTTCCTCCTTTTTGGGAGATACAAGAACAAGACCTCATCAACAGACATTTCACAGTAATAGGCAAAAGGAACTTTCAGAGCACTATGAGCGCATCCACGTAAACAGCAGCAGAAGCCAGCTCTACAATGAAGAACGTGGCCAGTGCATTACACTCTTGGTTAGGTTCTTCCTGAATCTATCAAATTACAACCTGGTGTAAAACACATCTACATCAGTATAAAAATGCCTTTTACTAATTTGACAGAATGTTCTAAGTTTATTAAAAGATTTATTTTTTAACTATAGTATAAAACTGCATTTATAGCAGGTTTTTCAATCTGTTCCAGCAAACTACACCCACAACCTATGCCTTCACCAGGTCTGTTACAAGATGAGCTCTAATACATTTCTCTTACCTTGGGATTATATTCAGCATTTCGAGCACGAAGCGCAATGGTTTTCAGGTCAAGCTTGCAACCAAGATTCACTGTGGATACAATATTTCTGAAGACATTTCAAAGAAATGCATTAAAAAGATAATAAAGAACTTATGTGTCTCACTCATTTTTAATGCAGCTTAATTTTTTAACATTTTATTAATTTTTTAAAAAATTGTTTCTCAAAGGGAGTTTGAATGACATCTTTTCTCCTGACAGGAGCCCTGAGCAGTGCTGTAGATCAGAAGCCTCCTTCTGTAGGGCAGTAGCTCCTATGGCTAAATTGCTGATTCCTCCTTATCTGCCAGCTATTATGAAAAGTGTCTTCTGATAAGAATTGCTATTTCAGTTTGGCAGGAAAAGTCTTTGATGCCAAGAGGCCCCACCACTATCATGGATGCTGCTGCAAACAGGAAAAAATGAGATTGTCCTGAATCACCTGAAATTCTCCTTGGTATGCCCCTGAAGGAGGACTAGAGTAGGAATGAACCAGGAGGTAAATCCATTACCAGGCAGTGAGACAGCATATTTCTAAAAAGTTTAAAAGCTCAGAGATGTAGAATTTCCTTAGAAACTTTTTTTTTTCCTGGAAAAACTCTGAAACCTAAGGGTCCTCAACAAGTTAAAAAAATAGGAACTACTCTTTCAGTGCAAAAATCATGTCATCTCTTTGAGCCTTACATAAAATACTGCAAGTCTCTCTTTAAAAGTCAAGTTCAGCAGAAATGTTTTTATACCTAAACCTGTCCCCTTACTACAAACTAAGCTGTGGCCACAAACATCAGCAAGAAAAAAATAATGTGGAATACTAAGTACAGCTCAGCTCTAGTTCCTAGACTAGCCACTAGTTTCTTCAGCTCCACCCTTCTACTTCTCTTTCAGCTGTATTCTGCTTTAATACTTCACTAACAAAGTTCTATGCACAGTGAAGTGGAGCTCCTTGCAAAGTAGACCTACTTGATTTTCTGTGAACAGGTCACAAATACCCAGAAAATTACAAATGAGAATGTTTCCAAGCATACATATCTGAGTTGGTAATCTGGTTTTCAAAACTACTTTAGAAGTTCATCATGTTTTAGCTATAAAGTCCACAGTTAAATGTTGCAGTGCTGCTAAATTACAGTACATATGACGTCCTCCATTTTTATGCTTAGAAGTATGTTTAAGAAATCACCAAGAAGCTGTTTATATTATTAAGTGGTAGCAAAGCTAAAAATAAAAGTGAAAAGTACTTGTATTGCTAGAGACCCATAAATCCTCATGACCTCCCTTCCCACAAAAATGCAAAACCCAATTCTTGCCGCGGCTTTGGTTCTACATCTTTAAAGGACTATTTGAGAGAGGACATACTGCACTAACACACAGCACACTCACTGTAGCTGTGGTACTATCCCAGAGCTCTCAGATGCTGGTGTTGCAGGAGTTATTGGAGTCATGGGAGTCATCGGAGAGGGGTAGAGAGGTGTGGTTCCTGGTAAAGGAGCTGTGGTAAGAGTCTGTGAGTGGAAGAGTTGGGGTGTTTGACCAGATGTTCCCTGTGTTGCTTGCTGTGATGTGGATTGCTGTGCTGCTTGTTGTTGCTGCTGTTGCTGCCTCTGCTGTTCCTCTAGGATGGACAGACTGTTGGTACTCTGGACAGGTTGTGGTGTCAGTCCCGTGCCATACGGCATCATTGGGCTAAAAATTGGAATTCCTGGAGTCATTGCACCCTGTAAAAGAAAGTTTTCAGGAGGAGTCAAAAAATGCATCAATACCCATCATACCAAATGCATTCATAGCACAGCAAAGGTTCATTATGGATATTAAAGAGCAACCACCAAGATTAATATTTCTAACTTGTCAGTCTTGTTTCAACTTAAAGGAATCCTATATGCATGTTTCTTATACCTCTGGCTATACAAATCGTGTGTGTGTGTGTGTGTGTGTTAAATTTCTGCTTTACACTACTATTATTCAATACCTAGCAGAATTTTTCAGATCTGTAAACAGAAAACCTGAAGTTAAGTGCAAGAAATGGAAAGCACTTTCATAAAGAAACTCAGATCATAGTTGTGCATTAATCTGTTCTTACCTGAGGGGAGGCTAATCCTTGAGCGTATGGTGGCAAGCTGTTGTTCTGATCCATGATTCAAGTTCTTTCTTTGGTGAGGCCAGAAGTACTTCTTTCAATTAATTAACTTCAAAACCTAGAGGGTTTGAACCCTCTAATACATTGCAGCAAAGTAGCTTTTTAAGCCAAGCTGAAAGTGTTAGCAAAACGTCAGCTCCAGAGAATTGTGTGCTATGTCTCTAAAATACTAATCAAAGCCTGAAAAGAGAAGAAGTATTTTAAGAATAGTATCTAAACAGAAAGCCAGAAGCAAACCTATCATCTGCCCAGTCAGATAAGAGACAGCCACATACAACAATATTCATAGATGGGCATAATCCATAAAAATCGCCTTTTTCAGGCACATTCTACAGAAACTTTACAACATGCTTCTCCTGAAGTTCCTGGCAGATGATGTGACTCACGTGAGCAGGCTTCTCAGAATGCTCCTGCACCGACAATTCAAGCTGCTAACGCTCAATCTACTCCAAGCTTCGCTTTAGGCGCAAAAGCACTGATTTTTTTAAAATCTAATTCCCCTGACTACTAACTCACAGGCTTGCTCACACATTATTTGTAAGTAACTCCTTGGCATTTTTAAGGTTTAATCTTCCAAAAATACTTTTTTCTTCTATCATAAAAGTACTGCCAGTCAAACGAAAACACGGAAATCCTCTTCCACCCGATTCCATGAAAATAAAGCACTAACTGATTTCAAATAGCAATAGCATGCATGCGATTCCTCAGAAACATACAAAAGCCAATTTCAGGTACATATATGAAATTTATGCATGACAATTTAAAAAAATACCTCTGTTGCTGTGTTATGGAAATAAACTACACATGTAAGAATTTTAAATGCTAAACCCTGACAATTTTTCCCACCCATTAATTTACAGTTTTCTTAACTGGATATCTATTGCCAAGAACTAAAGGACAATTTTAGGACAGAAGTAGATCACCTCGAAATTTGAAGAATGCCTATTCAGTATTTTTTTTTCTTCCCCCTTTAAGGTATGAGAGCTTAGAATTGCGTTGTTATTTATACTGCAGCTGAAAAGACATTACTCTTTTTCCACGTAAGATATTATCTTCTTTACCTTCAGCAAAGGGATCAAGCAGAGCACCCGGGTTTTACAACCTGAAGACAGGGGTGTATCAGAAGCCTAAACATTACCCTAGAAGAAATAAAAGTTAACTTCTTGACAGCCCAGCTATTTAGTAAAAAGGTCTAGATAGCAGGCATGCTAGAACCTGCAGTCAGGACACCACCTACGCAGACGACCATTCTCCACTACAAACGCTGGGGAACGCTTTTGTCGAGAGAGGCGTCCACGGCCAAGAGAGACATCCCCGAGAAGGCTCCGAGCCCACTTTCAGGTTCATTCCCCAACACAGCAACGCTCGGAGAGCCGGCTCCGGCGTGAAGAGACCCACGCCGTCCAGGCCGCTCACCCACCCGAAGACCGACACCAGACGCTTTCAGCCATTCCCGCCGGTAAGGCCGCGCCACTACCACTACCCTCCACCCGCGGTCATACAGGGAGAAAAGGTGACCACTGCTTTCATACAGCGCCCGCGGCTACGCCGCCCTCGATACCAACGCCTGCCGCTCGCCCCCGAGATGCGCCGGACCTCGCGAGAGGCCCTGTCGCCAACTCCTCAACGCTAGAGCCCCTTCCCACTCCCCGCACCGTCCTCTGCGCTCCAGACCGGCCCTGAGGGCCCCAGCCTGCGAGGAGGTGCGGAGCGAGCTCGGCCCCGCGCACCGCCCCCATCCTCCAGGCCTGGACCACGCCATTGTGGCCCCATCGGTGCTAGCAACCATCCCCCCGTCCCCGAGCGGCGGAGCGGGCGGCGGCCGGATGGCAGAGAAAGAGAGAGAGAGAGAGAAAGGCGGACGCAGCACAGATAGTACCTGCAGCTCCCGGCACCACCCCACCGTCTCACCGCGCCCGCGGGAGCCAAGCTGCGCCCGCGCCGTTGGCGCATCCATGTTACGCCACTTCCGCTGCGCGCGCGCACGGCCTTCCTCGCTGCCATCTTCAGTGATGGCAAGGTTAGGTTACCGCTGAAGCTGAGTTGGTGGGGAACCTGCAGGTCCTCTAGGCCAAGACGCGGAGGGGGGCCTGCACTTTGTCTTGGCGGCCAGGGGTACTCAATAGCAGTGCTCAGCGGCAGTACGAGTGACTCCTTTGTTAAACCTAGCCACAGGCTCCTGTGCTGGAAGGTTCCACGTTTCCTAGCTGTACAGATCGCCATACCTTGCTCATTGCCGCAAAGTCGCCCAACCTGTAGAGCTGCCGCCCCGGGGTTCACTCTGCACAGCTCCCACACATGGATTTCAGCAATGGTTCCCAGAATCATCGACTGTTTGTGTTAGAAGGGGCCTTAAAGAACATCTAGTTCTCACCTTCTGCTACAATTGGTTGCTCAAAGCCCCATGCAACCTGTCTGAACACCTTGAAGGAGGGGACATCCATAACTTCTCTGGGCAGCCTGTTACAGTGTCTCACCACCCTTCATCGCAAAGAAGTTCTTACCAGTATCTAACCCTAGTCTGCTCTCTCAAACCGTTGCCTTTTGTCCTATCACTGTAGTCCCTCACAAAATATTCCTTATCTTTCCTGTAGGCTCCCTTTAAGTACCGAAGGGCTGCTATAGGGTCTCCCCAGAGCCTTCGCCAGGCTAGAACACCCCCAGCTCTCTCAGCCTGTCCTACTCAGAAGGGAGGTGCTCTGGTTCTCTTCCAGAATAGAGGGGCGCTCTTCTCTAGAAGGACATGTTCTCTGCATCTCCGTGTTTCTCCCACTCTTCTCCCGTGGCATCTTTGCGATGCTACTCCAGTCCTTCCCGATTTCTGCTCTAGCTATGGTGCCTGGCACCACACCTCATGACTCGCGTCAAGGACCCTGTGTGCTCTGACTCTTACTCTACGGCGTTTCTCAAGGTGTTCTCCCCTTCTCCAGAGCAGGAGTCACCCTGCTCTTCATCTACCCAAACGCAAGGGGCCCTTAGATCCCCACGGTTGTCATCAACCTGCTTGCTTCCTTGACCAGACACTCAGAAAACAGAGGAGCTGGCAGCGCTTGCGCCTTCCAAGCCCAGGCTGGGAAAGGTGCGCGAGGACAGGCACACACAAAGCCTATGGCATACCTGCCAGAGGAGATCACGGGAAGGAAAACCGCCGCTGGACGCTGGGCATCAGCCAGCGCCACGCCCAACTGCCCCAGCGCCCGCCCATGCAGGGATATCGGTCCTCCAGAGCAGACAAGAGCAGACTGCTCATGCCCTTCTAGAGTGGTGGATCGTCAATTCCGGCTCCGGTGCCGCCATTTTGCCGTGAGACAGCATTGGTCTGGTCTGCTGCGATGTTGTCTACCGCTGGTTTTGTGGACTTCAGGGCAGAGATGGGCTACGAGCTCGGCGCGCCCAAGCAGTACCGCTTCTCGCCCTACACCTTTAACGGAGGGTGAGGAATTGCAGATGGTGGGGATGTGTGTTGGTCTGAGCAGCTTCCTGAGGAGTGCAGTGGTAGGGCTCGCTATTGCTTGTGTTACTTTTGCCTCCTCCCGGCCCTCTGAGAGAGTTTTTTTCTTCCCTGCCAGTGCCTCTTTCTAGAGAAAGGGGAGAAGCATGAGGGAGAGCTGAGGCTCAGTCTTGGCCTGGGCTCGACTTAGCCTTGGTCCGAGCTCCCCGAAGGCCCTTGCAGCTTTTTGAGAGTGTTTTTGCATGTCTGTGTCGCTTTTTGACGCACTAGATCTCCCGGAACTTCTACGGGTCAAAACGAGTACCTTCCGTGTCCTGGCAGGCTGTCTCTTTATAGTGGATCAGGAAACTCATGTAATAGGCATATTACCAGCTTTTATGTTTGTATCTGGGTTGAAAGCAGCCCTGCCATAAAGTGTGTTTTCAGTATGTGTGGTCTCGCCTTCCTCCTGTCTTAAGTCACGTGTAGGGATGTGGATAGTTTGAAACACAGAAAGGGGTGTAAGTTGCTTGACGAGATGTGAAGCTGGATATAGGACTGCTGTGTTGCCTAGGAAAACATTTGTACTGTAAGTCATGATTTTATGGATACTCTCTTGAAGGACCGTGTTGGCAATTGCTGGAGAAGACTTTTCTATCGTTGCCTCTGACACGCGACTGAGTGAAGGTTATGAAATTCACTGCCGGGACAGCCCAAAATGCTACAAACTGTAAGTCCAGATCTTGTAAGAATTAAAGCAGATGAAGGATATTTTGTATTGTTGAGCATGTCACGTGTGTGGAATGATCCGTCACTTTTTTAGCGCAGTATTCTCAGAGAAAAGGGTAGTAAAAAAATGTATTTTGGAGTCATTGTGACTTGCTGTAGTACAAGATGTGGTGTTGTAAATAAACACAGCCAGGTTTCTTGTTGAATGCTCTAGAAGTTAGCTGATAACAGAACATTTTTAGTATGGTGCAAGGATTAATGTAAAGTGTGTGAGATTTTTTACTGTAGAATCAGGAAAACTTTTGTCTTAACTATAGTGAAACCTAATCTTGTGGTAACTTGTTCTGTTTCATCAGAATGCCTGATGCTGGCATGTGAGTGTGCCTGCTGCTACCAGTTATACTATGTCTCTCTAGTCAACCATCTGGGACTTGAAAGACGTGGCTTTTTTTAAGAGAGGTAGACTTGTCAGTAGCTCTGTTACTGAACTTTTTAGACTTATCTTTACTCAGCTAGACTGAAGCATTTCCTTGGTTTAAAAACACATACTGTTTACATTTTTTTGACTGTAGCAGGTGCTTACCCGGTAGGCTGCCATCAGCCGCGTAAACCATTTTTGTTTGTTTGTTATCAGTGACACGAGGCCGTACAAGCTTGTTATTTTTCTTGTCTAACTCTCTACTATATCTTTGACTGTCTGATACTATGCAAATGGAAGTTACAGTGGTACAGTCTGTATACTTGCGCATGATGGCTTTGTATAATTCTAGTGACAGGCTGAGAGATTTAAATTTAAACTGTTTCCCAAATAAATGCTTTGTGTTAGTCTGTGTGTGAATGTGTTTTTCCTAGAAATCGAAGAAATTTGCTAGAATTTAAATTTCAAATGTACATTGGTGGAGGAGTTAGTATTTGAAACATTTTAAAATTGAGCAAAATATTAATCTTCTACGGTGCGTCTGCAGCAGTTTTGCTGGCACAGAAAAGCACTAATGGCATAAATGTTGCATAACCATTAGAACATCTTAATTCAGAACTCTGGACTGATAGACTAAAACTGGGCTGAGTGATATGGTGTAACAGGCTTCCCATCACAGAACAGATCCTCTAGCCAAACTGGGTGCCAATGTCCAGAGTTAGGAACACCTGAAGAAATTAGGAATTTCTTTTTGTCGGTCTTGCTGTGGAAGTCAGTGGGTTGAAGAAAGACTTCTGTGTATTCCTGCACTTGGAGTCCTTAGCCAGATGCTGGTTGCAGTTACATTCTATACACAAAATATCTGATACTGCAGTTTAGGTAACTGGTATTGGTAGCATTAGAGAAACTGAAAATACACTTGCTGTTCTCATCATAATCTGCTGTATAAGAAAGTGGCATAGTTAATACTAATTCTAGTTTTACCTTTACAGAACAGAGAAAACGGTCATTGGATGCACTGGTTTCCATGGTGACTGCCTTACCCTTACTAAAATTATTGAAGCAAGATTAAAGGTAGCTATCTTACTGTGTTTAGAACTTAGATTCTTAATATCATGTTGGAGACCAGTAATACATGCTTCAAATATAATTTTTGCAGGTTTTTTTTTTCAAATTTTAATGTTGTAACTGTATTGCTAGTGAAAGATCAGGCAATTGATTAAGAAATTGATACTGTGTTCTTACAAAGTGTGGCATCACAGATTTAAAGAATGGGAAAGTTGGAGAGGATAGTGTTAATGAAAACATATTCTTTGCAAAATTTCAGAGAAATGTTAGGTTTTGGGTTATAAGAAGACTTCACTTTTAGGCGGTGTGTTTTCAGTTGTTTTTCTAGCTAATAATCTTGCTTAGCATCAAGTTTTTCTGTAGTGAGGTTGCAGAAAACAGTCTGATTTTAGTGTAAAATACAATGACTTTCTTCTTGGATGTGCTGCTCCACTTGCAGATGTACAAGCATTCCAATAACAAGACCATGACTACTGGGGCTATTGCAGCAATGCTCTCTACAATTCTGTATTCTCGACGTTTCTTTCCTTACTATGTTTACAACATAATTGGTGGACTTGACGAAGAAGGTAAGACTTCAGACAAAGGGAAAAAAAAAGAGTAGCTAAATGTCTGTGGGTGAATAGCTGTCCTTCTACATCTCAGGTGTACTGATGGAACAAGAAAGCTTGTGTTCCTATTCCTAATACCTACCTTTAGACATTTCAGTACTTATGCAGGTCACATGCATAGTATGCATCTCACTTGTTTCCTAGTTACCACTACTAACTTGATCTTCAAATTCTAAGAGTTGGAAAGTCTAAAAACTATAATTACTTGATTACAAGTGAAGTCTGTCATACTGCCTACATCTCATTGCTTTGCTCTAGACTGGAACACTGTAGAAGATCTTTGCTGCATTTCTTAGTGTGTCTGTAAAGGAGATCACAAAATCACAGTATGATAGGGATTGGAAGGGACCCCTATACATCTGGTCCAAAATACCCTGCCAGAACAGGTTCACCTAGAGCAAGTTGCACAGGATGGAATCCAGGTAGGTTTTGAATGACTTCAGAGATAGTGACTCTGCCACCTCTCTGGACAGCCCATTCTAGTGCTTGTAACGGAGGGTAATTAATTGATGCAAGATACAATTTTTTGAAAATTAATATTGTTTATTAATTTTCAATATTCAGGAGTCTCCCCCTGATCACTGATTTTAACCAGGTTTTCTTGCAGTGGTCGTGGAAACATTATACAGATGATAGCATAGGATCTAGAACATTTAAGAAATAACTAGTAAAAATATAAACACTAATTGAACTGGAAGAGAAGGTTCTTGTGGTCGATATGCCACTTGCCCACAAGATAGAATTGGGAAGGTCCTTTCTGCTTATGACAGAAGACAATTGGTGAATTACAAGAGGCTTTAAGTATTTACTCACAAAAATTACTTTGACTTGCGGGTCTAGCTACAGCTTCAGACAGTTCCCAGAACACTTGCAAGGAATTCTGTCAGTCACTGAGGCTTCTGATTATTCCCAGGCTTCACAGGATGCTGGGGAAAGGAGGCAGTCAGTCTCTGACCTTATCCTGGTTCCTCTGGACAATCTCTGTGTCCCTTCCAGGGCTCCTCGTCTTGGCAAGTGTAGGCAGAATGTCTTGTAATGTGCAGTCTTGGCACCGTGTCACACTGGCTATGTAGGCCTATCATGTGAAGGTATTTGGTGCCTATTCCTGGTAAACTTGAGGCAGGCAATTTCCAGGCAATTCAACAGAGCTAACTTGCAGCTTATCAAAGGATAATGCTGCAGAAGGCAATGGCAGAATCACTGCCAGAGGCAGAGAGCAATGGCTGCAGCAGTAGCAAGCAGCAAACAAGCACAAATGCAATGGCAGAGCAAGCTGTGTTACCAGCTCATCTCCTTTCAGCGATACAGCCTGAGGCTAATGGGCCTTTGGACACAGAATAGCCAATCAGAATGGCAGTTAGCCAAGCTTGACCATATTAGGGGAACTCATAGGCTTGCTTTACCCAAATGTGGGAAAAACACAGGCCTTGCATGAGGCAGGCACAAGCCAAGTGTGTATACTTTGTTTACTACAGGGTGTAAACAGGAGCAAAACAACTCTGAGCAAGCCAGGATCCTTAGACTCAGTGGCTCCAGGTTCTTTGTCTTCTTTCCCACAGTTGCTTCTCTCCATAGTAGAAGCAAGGAGAGCAGAAAAATGTGTCTGGGCAAGCCAGGACTTGTATAAGCCTATTTTGACCTGTTTAGGCCTACCACAACAGTGCTCCACCACCCTCAAAGAAAAGAAATTCCTCCTCATGTTTAGATGGAACTTCCTATGTTCATATTTGTGTCTGTTACCTCTTGTCCTGTCACTGGGCACTGCTGGAAAAAAAAATGGTCCCATTCTCCTGACACCCAGACTTCAAGTGTTTATAAGCATTGGTAAGATACATGTTCTGGTTCCCTGATAATCTTTGTAGCCCTCTGCTGTGCCCTTTCAAGGAGTTTGCTGTCACTTTTGAACTGGGGAACCCAGCACTGGACACACTACTCCACATGAGGCCTCACCAGGGAAGAATAGATGGGGTTCCTCCCTTGACCTGATTGATGTGCTGCTCGTGATGCACTCCAGGATGCCATTGACCTTCTTAGCCACTAAGAGCACTTTGACTCGTGATCATACTGTTGTCCACCAGGATTCCCAAGTCTTTTTCCAGAGCTGCTTTCCAGCAGTTTTTTGCCTAACCTGTACTGATACATGTATATCCTGTGATACATCACTGACATTTAGATGTTAGGAATAAAACTGCGTATGTTTCATTTGGGCCTCTAAATGCAGTAGAGGTTATTAAATATGAAGATTTACTCTGGAAGTTTCTACAATGCTTTTTAAAAATGTTAGATAACCTCTAATGAAAGTCACTACTTCTGCATGGGAACTGCAGTTTAATATTCAGTACTTAGTGGGCTTCTGACTGGTGATTTACTTGAGTTGCTGAAGTACCACGTTCTCTGTCTTTGAGCAGGAGCCAAGAGGTGGTCTTTTATTCCCCACAATTTGTTGTTATACTGCTTTCCCAGTTTTGTTAAGACATGTCTATGATATGTGGAGTCTGGAAAGGGATTAATCTACCTGTAGTGCTAAATCTCAGATTACAAAGGTGCAATAGCAGTTAAGAATCACAATCAGTTTTGCATGCATGGGCTTAATTTGGGTGCCCAAGGTTGAATTCTTGTGATTTAGCATTACTTCCTGGATCTCTGCTGGCTTTATCAGAGCTGTTCAGCTACCTGCTCTGTGCTACCAAGTGCACTGGGCAGTTTATTAAATAGGGTGAATAGCATGTCTGAACAGAAAGGCTGGGCTTGACCAGGTGCTGCGTTTTGACTAGCATATCATCATCAAACCTGCATGATTCAGAGCTATGGTGTGTCTCCATCTCTGATGTTGGCACAAGCTAACAAGCTTTATACAACCTGGCCTGACTCCAGAAGGGAGCATGTAAGAGAGCAGAGCAAGGCGACGCAAAGGCATCCAAGCATGCTCTCTGGAGCTAATTCAAGAACAATGGCTGAACTGCCTCTCTCTGATAGCTTGAGCACCAGCAGAGCTCTTGGTGTAGTGCTGTGCTTGAGCCTGTTCTCCTTTTCCAGTGATAAGGAGAAAATGTCTATATAGCTTAAATATTGAAAGTAACCTTGCATATAGAACAAGGCCACAACTATAATGAGCCTACTGTACAAAGCATTGTCTGTACATACTACAGTGTTACTTGGTAAAAGTTTGCTGGGATCTTGTGCTACTCTAGAGGCTGCTTATGGCGAGAAGAGAGTGTTTAATGTAAATGCTTACCAGTATGGAAAATCTTTCTGCATTATGGTTAGATACTTTTGGGTTTCTTTTTCAGGGAAGGGAGCAGTATATAGCTTTGATCCAGTGGGTTCATACCAGAGAGATTATTTCAAAGCAGCTGGATCAGGAAGTGCCATGTTGCAGCCCTTGCTTGATAACCAGGTAAAATAGTTCTCTCTCTTACTCCTTTTTTTTTTTTTTTNTCATTATCTCAGTGAAGATTTGTGACATTCAAAGTAAATACAACTTTACTTCTGGGGAATACAGCTTTTGAGAGAAGTTTTAAATGTATTACATGTAGGACTTCTAATCCATACATTTCTGAACTGTGCAGCTTTACCTTCTTGGGAGAAATCAAAGTATTGCTTTAAGAATCTGTGCAGGCTTTTAGTATGCTGCAAACAGTGGACTACCTGTTTAAAATACAGGTAAATATTTTAATTGGGGAATTATGTTTCTCTCAGAAACTGTTTGAGGTGTTTCTGTTGTTTGTTTGGTTTTTTTCCCTAGTTGATAACAAAAAAGTGCCTGTTACGTGGCATGAAATAATGATAGGTTAAGAAGATAGAATTAGTAAATGTATATAATACATGTTATTACTTCACATACACTGGTACAAAACTTAAGACTTTCAAACAACTTGGACACCATTTTCTTGCATAGAACTGCTGGAAACTTAACCTATCTAAAAATAATTAAAGAGTATTTTCATATTTAGTGGAAACTGTTAATTGTTGAGTGAGAGAAATACTAAAGTATGTTTTACTCATATTCTGATATTAGTGTTGGTATTAAGTTATGCCTGATGTCAACAGAGTTTTTGTGCTTATCAAAGCAATTAGTGCTCTTAGTTCTTAGCATCTGAGAAAGAATAAAATATTTTTTTTCTTTTAATTATTTATTTATAGAACTCCCAAATTCCTGGTTTTGAGTTAGTTTTGAACTAAAATGCTTTCTGCAGAAACAAATTTTTCATAAGTAGCTTTTTATTGCTTATGAGTTTGAGGCATAGTGAGTGACTCTTACATTCCCTCTCCTGTTACATTACTTAAGTAGACACTTATCAGCTGAAATGCACTGTTGAGTGGGACCTGTTATGCTCCAATGTAGACTGTTATTTTGGAATTCTAGGTATGTTGAAGAACATTTGCTTTTAAAAAAATGTTCCTGTCTCCAATGTGCAGAGTTCTGATATTACCCAGTGAGAAAATTCTGCAGAGCTGTGTCGCTTCTGAATGTTCATTGTGATCTTTTATATGCTGAATGAGCAGGCTGTGTACTGGATCTACTGCTTATTACTTTTCTAAGAACAGCAAGTTCTGATCCATGCAGCTGTAAGCTGTGTGGATGAATACTTTTGGCACTTTAGGTTTCTAAGACAGACCAACCACTTCTTTTAAGTTGTCTAAATCTGTTCACTCTAGTCAGTGGCTGAAACAGCTTTCATGCTAGATAGATCATACTGCCTTTAAAATACATTTTCATCTTTTTGTAGATTGGCTTCAAGAACATGCAAAATGTGGAACATGTACCTCTGACCTTGGAAAAGGCTTTGCAGCTGGTTAAAGACGTCTTTATTTCTGCTGCTGAAAGAGATGTGTACACTGGGGATGCACTTAAGATTTGCATTGTCACAAAGGATGGCATTAAAGAGGAAAGTGTCCAATTACGAAAAGACTAATTCAGTTCACTTGAAAATCTGTAATGTACTATTTACCTGTATTATGAAGATGTTTGTCTTATTAAATCTTTTTCAAGAAGTCCAACTATTGTAATACTGAATATTTTCTGTCTTTGTTAGAAATCATCTTGGGTTTTTTAGAAACCAGAGCAGTTCATGGTAAGGAAGCAGCTAAGAGTTACAACTCAGTTTCATTCATCTCATCTTAATCTATTGATCAATCTCATTCCAGTGTCAATTTAATCCCCTTCTTGAAATACCTTTATAATACAGTATGGGAGAGTTTAAATTCATTAAAACATAGACCCAGAGACTGTTGTGATAGTGCTTTCTGTTCAGCCTTGGTTTAATGAGAAAAGCATTTGTTCTATTCATGCTTCATAGCTTGCTTTTTGTATCTTCTTGGTCTCTCTGACATGCTGTCCTGACATTTGACCTCTCTACCTACTTAGAGGCTATAAATATGAGTCACCTGAAACTCAGTTTCCCCATTTAAAAGGGACAAATGTTAAATTGAATCTCAGAGTTTAATCCTGAACTCTACATCTGGGCTCACCTCCGTGTGTTTGTTGGGTTAGTGCTCAAAATCTGAAGCACTGTCCTTTTCTGGATACTGGTAGAAAATAACTTAGTACGAAGAACCTTGAATGCCTTTTAATTTCTGTGTTGGGTTTGGTTTGGTTTTCAATCCTACTGCTTTTGATTCTTGGAAAATTGTACCAAGTGTCTGGTGTGCTGTATTAAACTCCTGGGAAACTGGCCTGAGTACTAGGACCTTTAAAAAGCAGAGCTGCATCCTTAAGAAGAAAATAGTCTTCTCTTGCTAAGTAATCATTTCACAGCCTGTAGCTATTTAGAAAAGGAGTTACAAAATATCTAGGTGCTTGAGATGGCAGACTTGTTTTCTCAACAACTCTCCTGACGTGTTTGACCCTGCCCTTTCTCCTGTTGAGAGATTTGTTGTCTTCTCTGCTGTGTTTTGGGTCCTGCACGTTTTTCCTGGCTCTGGATGATTCTTCACCATCAATGGCGGTCTTAGGCTTTCTAGACTTTCTAGGGTAGCATTTTGAGCCTCAATAATAAAAACAACTAGTGCATTTGAACAGTCTAGCTGTGTTTAGGAAGTCGGTGAGTGGGAACTCGAACAGCTACTTATTTTTTGCAAAGTGTTCATGAAAACACTTGGCCGCTGGGTGCCACTGTTGGGCAGAGTAAGGAGGTAGCACCTCATCTCCGAGCGGTTAGGCAGTAAAACGTGCAGAGCATCTCAGTCTGAATAACACGGGCTGAAGTCAATTGGTCACACAAGTCAGAACTCCTAGGCATCTTCGGGTCGGGTAACTTAATATAATGCTTAACATTATTTGCAAATAAAGTAATCTTAAATAGGCAAGGTTAGTTGTATAAATGACCGTGTAACTCCGTGCTCTTTTATACTGAGCAAACCTGCACACAGTGCAGTAATTCTAAAAACAGAAAGCTGTGTCTAAGGTACAAATCAGCACTACCAAATTAAATACATGCTCAGTTGCTTATGTAAAACTCAATTAAAACACTTTAAGCTCAGCTGGTTTTGATACCAGATTTGTATTGAATTGCTTGAGTGTTTCACAATAGGTTGTTATAATTTTATGCAAAGTTGGGTGAAGTCGCTAGAGAGTGTTTAAGTTGCAAAGAAAAGGAGCAAGCAACAAGCTGACATGCCTGCCTTTGGGACAAGTCTGTTTGTGATATCCAAGGTTTAAACAGTGAAGAGAAGGGCAACAAGCAAGAGGAACTGCCTAATTTGTATGTGAATTCATAGAATCATAGAATCATAGAATCATAGA
>VWZE01015200.1:0-122131 GCA_013396675.1 Eubucco bourcierii
GTGTGACCCAGCCCTGGACAGAGCTCTTTGGTTGCTTAGATGCCCAGAGCAAGGTGGTAAGAGCTGGGCCAACTCTACTTCAGCAGAGATAAGATGGGAGGATCACAGAGGGTCTGCATACCAACTCCTCTTTTAAAATATGCAATGGAATATAAATTGACACCATGTGACTACTAATCTAGAGTAAGGTGAAAAAAATGCTCTTTAACTCTGTGTTGCCTCCATCACAGAATCACAGAAGCATCCAGGTTGGCAAAGTCCCTCAGGATCACCAAGTCCAGCCTATAACCCTACTCTACAAGGTGCACTCTAAACCATATCCCTAAGCGTGACATCCAAACCACCCTTAAACACACACAGGGTGGGTGACTCCACCACCTCCCCCAGGCAGCTCATTCCAGTCCCTGACCACTCGCTCTGTGATAAACTTTTTCCTAATGTCCAACTCATTTTACATTCAACAACCACCACCCAGAGAGGTTGTGGAGTCTCCTTCTCCAAAGACCTTTAAAACCACATGGGTGTGTTCCTGTGTCACCTGCTCTAGCAGGGGGGGTGGGCTCCATGATTTCCAGACCCTACCATTCTGGGATGCTATGACATACCTGGCCAGTCGGAAGCCAGACTATATGCATGGACACAAGACCAGAGCTCGGCACTGCCTGCACGTTTGGTTGGTGGTGACTAGATTGTGCAGTGACAGGTTCTTCAGAACCACTAAGAGCTAGATAATGCTAGGGGAAACTGATGTATTTCTTATTGGGAGCAGCTGCAGGAGCCCCAAACACCATACCCAAGTGATTAATTTCTGAACGGTGGTGAAAAGGGAAGGGGGTGCTTAAATAAATCAATGGTGATTTTAATAAACTGGGAGCTTCCAGGTACTAAATCTGTCTGCATCTGATCTGAATTGCAATTACCTGTCAAAAATTCATCCATCATCGCAACTTCCAGACAAACTTTCTGGCAGCAGATGTTTCAGGAAAGCTATTTCATATGGGAGATATATGGTTTGGTGTACAGCATCCCCAACAACAGAAAAGCAAAGCAGAAAACACTGTAGCAGCAACAGCAATAACTCCAATGTCATACCTGAATGTAGTTTGTATGTGTGGATTTCCAACGCAAATCAGTCCACGAAATACTGGTCAGAAGTTAGCTGACCTCCAAGAGTTGTAGTAATTAAGTCACTATTTGTTACTCATGAAAGCAAGGGTAGTTCTAGTAACCTTAAATTCAGCATTATTAAATCCTACCTTTAAGGCTGGTGCCTGCTTTTGCTTAAGAAGGTAGTGTGCCTCTGCCAGCCAGGCCCTGGGAAGAGTTCTAAGAGCCTCGAAAACCACGCCGGGTCTGTGCGCAGCACAGTGGGGCTACCTGTGCAGCCTGCGTCCCTCTTACACCAAAACAGAAACTCTGTGAGGATGAATATAACTTGGACAGCATCATTAATTCAGGGTAGAATACATTATATAAGCATTCAAAGTATGCTCCAGGTATAATCCTGAGAAGCACCTAAATTCTCTAAGACACACCTGCAAACACATCTGTTATGTGGAGTGCCACAGATGAGGCATCGAAGCAGCTCTCCTCCCAAGCCACAGCAAGATCCTACAGCACAGACACTCCTGTGATTTCAGTATTTCCCATCTCAGAGTGCTTCTCAACTCTCACAGTTGTTGCATTCTGTGGAATAACCTGACAAAAACCTTTAAGGTTGGAAAAGACCTTCAACTCTTACTCATGAAGACCATGAGGTTCAACCCAACACACCATGCCCACTAAATATATCTACCCTTGCTCACTTGAGGTCAGTAGAGCCCTCACAGCCAGGCATATCTACAGCTTCCCATCTGAGCTGGCACTTGATACCCAATTGTTCTCTCCTGAGGACTGAGATAATAACTACTGAAGGAGAAAACTACAAGTAACCAAAAACTCAAAACCCAGAAGAAATTGAGAGGGCAAAAAAAAAAAATGTTTGCCGGTCACTTAATTTGGGCTCTGACTTCCTGCCATGAGAGAAAAGACTGGAGGTGAAGTGGCTGAGGGATTTAAATTCAGAACACCCTACCTCCAGGTTTTCACTGATGCCTGATCCCCCATCTGATACATGCCTGGTCCCCTCTCGTGTGGCAAGAGGGCAAAGTAATGGACATTGCTTTGCAGCCATCAGCGAAATTGTCACCTAACGCTTCTATTTCTCATCTGGACTTGCACCTTGCAAATTACCTCTGAAGACAGGCTGGACATATGATTAGAAGATTGCTGCCCCAGCCAAATGATACCTCAAAAGCTGTTCCACTGTCACCTCTATCAAACTCCTCCATTCTGTTTGCCAATTATCATAGCAGAATCTATCACTCTCCACTTTTCATTATGTCAGGAATTTACTTTGCACATTTTCTTCCTCCATGTAGTACTTTAAAATCATATTTCATTAAATGCTGTTTCTAACATAATTGAGAGCAATTCACTTATAAAGTAACTGCTGACAGACAGATCCATTTACATCTCACACCTGATGTGCTGGGCTTCCTATCTTGTCACCTGTGTCTGCTGTTTGAGAATTCATCTTTTGTATTAGTAGCTGGGGAAGCCTCAGCTTGAGACCCTCTATCGAGAGGGTTAATTTAAGCTCTGCTCTCATCCTCCTGTAAACTGATGGCTGCCAAAAACAAAGAGAAAATACCTTAGTTTGGCTTACCTTGCAATGAATCATTTCCAAAACTTCCCAAAAGTGGATGGGTAAGTCCTCTGGGCCTCTTCCAAACCATTCTGAAGTTAATGAAAGGACCTCTGATGGCTGAAGAAATCAGTTTATGAGTGCCTTAAAGACACAAATAATTGAGTGTGGACATCAGCTGCTGTCAACGGTGCAGTCCTCAGTTTGGTTAGAAACACATTTGGCAGCTGCCCCCTCCTTCCCCTCTTGTCTCCATTTCTCTCATGAGTCAGTGCCTAACGTCACTGGGGTACCATTTCATGTAAAATGGTGCTATTAGGAAAATATTTACATATTGCACATCCATTACACTCCCTTATTTCCCTGTTCAGCTTCGGCTTGGGAGGACTGTCAGTTACTTTGTGCAAACCACTTATCAGACCTGTAACAAGAGGCTGTGTCCTCTCCAAGGGGTTTAATGCCCCAGCACTGGTGCTCATTACCATCTGTCCCTTACCCTCTGCCAAAGAGACAGAGGAGAACCCAAGCACAGGAATGAATGGTCAGCTGTAATGTAACAGTGAACATGAACACTTATTTATGGGATAAAATTACCCTTCAACAGCAAAGTCCCTTACTGTTGCATACATAGTCCTGATTTCCTTTAGCTCTTGCTTTATGTATGTCTTCCATAACGAAATCCCTGCTCCAGGTACATCAAACAAACATAAAGTATTATAGCCCCACTAGTACGTGGCCATATTTCTGTCATTCGTCACTGCACCCTGTAACTGTCTTTCGTTAAAAGAGAACCACTGTGGTACTTGTATCACTCAAAGGAATTGCAGCTGCATCACCTCTTTGAACTACCCACTGGAAGCAATCCAATCCAGCTCCTCTTCTCACCCCACACAATGAGAAGACAAAATGCTCAGCTTGCATTGCATTAGCCTTCAAGTCTTCTTAAAGATAAATAATGTTCCCTCCAGCTTTACATCAGGGATTAAGCACCTTCATTCTGCAAATAAACTCAATGAAATGAGGCACAGACTTTAGCTCTTTCCCCAGGTCCTCATTTCAGACTCATTTTTATATAGCACTTCTCATCTATCCAACACTAGGCTGCAGCAGCAGTGCCGAAGTATGGTTGGGGACAAATGTTTTCAGAAAAAAAGTTTTCCCCTGCCCTTCCCCTCCCAATACCTTTGTATAGAGATGAACACTTTTGTCAAGGATTTTGAGGCTGATGAACTCTATTGCATGTGAACTTGACTGCTTTGCAGCTTAATTTAAAAAAAGTCCTCAGCTCTCCACATGTTGTGTGTTGAGGCATCTAATTCACAAGGACCTGTGTGTCACCGGTAGATGTGACACGCACTGCCTTGCAATGCAGAGTCCTCTCCTCGGAAAACACTTTCAAAGCACTGCATTGCCATGAACACGTCTCTGACCTACACCTTCACACTGCCATTGCTGGATTTTAGTGCCAAATAACCTGTGGCCACTGCAGGCTCTTCTAGCTCTCTAACATCTGCTAAAGATGAATTCAGTTCCTGTTCTACATGCAGATCATAAATGCTTTTCTCTGAGCCTAGAGGTTGCAAAATCCAGTTCAAATATTCCAATTTTTCCTACACAAAATGTAAATCACTGTGTTGATTTTTAAGATAGAGAGTAGTCTAGTTTTTAGACCAAGAAGGTCACTGTGTGGCCTTTCCAGTTCTCCAAACCTTATCAGTAGCCAAAGAGGAAAGGGGTGCACACTGTGAAGCAAGAGAAGATTTCCTGTTGTACTGCTTAAGCAGAGCAGGCAGCATGTTTTTGTTTATATTTATGATATTTCTACCCATATATTCTTGAGATATCTCCAAAAATTGAGACAGCTCAGAACTGCTTCCAAATTTTTCACTCTAAATTGGCTTTGATACCCTGGTTGGTTTGGTTTTTTTCCCTCCCTTCCCTGACTTTCCTTGGGTTTTTGTGTTTTGTTTGATTTACCTCTGTTTTGCTTCACGTTATGACTAAGTAGGCTTTTCATATTAACACCTGAGCACAAAAAATCCAAATTAAGGAGCTGTTCCACTTGACTTAAAGCATTATGCCAGTGTGCTGAAAGAGTCTGCGATACCTCAGTTGTAGGAATTATGTGCTGGCAACTTTGTATCCTAGGAAAGATTTGAAAAAGAACAGTGTTTCTTCTCACTTTGGGCAGGAAAGTGTTGGTATCTGCCTGGTTCATTGAGCTTAGGCTGCTCTGACAGAGCACAAGTCATACAAAAGAAAAAAAAAAAAAAAAGTACAGCAGCTAAGAAATACAGTTAAAAAAACCAAAACAACAGGAACAAGAAATAGTTTGTGTGATTTAGCAGCCTACTTGGAACTAAAAACTAGACCCTTACTTTTATGGCAGATAGAGTTGGTGTCTTGGTGTTTGCATATATGTCTATGCTGATTAGCATAGCAAGGTAGTAACTAGCCCTGGCTATAGAAAAGAGTATTTCCAGGATACATTTTCCTGGCTTTTTTCAATGGAAACTGTCACTGCTACTGTCCAGCAGGAAAAACTGCCACTGTCTGTGCTGGGAGGGGTTTACACAAATAGGAAAGGGGAACACAGCTGGGAGGTAGTTTGGACTGGATGATCTTGGAGGTCTCTTCCAACCTGGTTGATGCTATGATTTTGTGATTCTACGGTTTTTATTCCTGTTCCAAAACTGCAACTCTCGCTGGTGCACATACCTGAAGCTTCTGTCTGGGTAAGACATTCATTCCCTCCCTTCATCAGGCACAGCTGCAGTGATGGACTTTTGCCTATAACAATTTAAAGCATGTCCAATGATGGACTTTCACCTAAACCGGATTTAAGCATGTCCAGCCTCTCCCCTTCCCAACAAACCCTCCAGCCAGAGGAACCAAGAGTGCATTTATGCCATTACCACTGACAAAAGAGACATCTGGTTACTTTTGCTAAATTCCCTGGTGTCCAGCAGGACATGGAAGCACCCTGCTTTGGTGGCAAAGTGTAACCTTGATAACAGTGTGGGTTTGTTTCTTGTCCGTACAGAGAGGCAGGCAAAGGTAACCTCAGAGTGAGGCATCTCCTCCCCCTCATCCTTATACCATCAGATTTCAGTGACAGCACTTTAAGAGTGAGCAGAAGGTTTGAAACAATGCAACGATCAGTTTAGTACATCTGGAAAGAAACACTGGGATGTTTCTGTCCTCAAACATTGCAAACAGGTGCTCACTGCAGCTGTCTGAAAAACTTCATCTTATTCCCACTAAGAATGTGGAGGGTTTTTTCCTTCAAACATCCTTAAAGTGAGATTTAAATTTTTTGTTTTTTTCAGTTTTGAGGTGTTTCTGATTCGCAACAAACTCCATTTAAATCAGAGAGACAGATGCTGTAAAAAGAAGGGGGAAAAGAAGATTCCATGCAAACACTGGTTTCTAACAAAACAGCATTAAGGTGGAAGAATCCTACCGCAGCCTGAAGAGACTCTTCTAGCAGTAACTTCCAACATCTCCACTGCCTCTTATGATGCAGGAACTCAAAGTCTTCACAGCTCTTAATGGGAGAAACAGGAGACTGGCACCCCACAGGTGGTGTCTTGTCCTGCGGCTGTGAGGATCCCAGATGACCTGTGGATTAATATTGAAATAACTCCTAAATTTCATACAAGCATAAAATCCCTGCATGGTGGGGGTTGGAAGGGACCTCTGGGGATCATCTTGTCCAAACTGCCTGCTAAAGAGCAGGTTGCCCAGGGTCACAATGTCCAAGCAGGTTTGGAATCTCTCCAGAGAAGATGACTCCACAACCTCTCTGGGCAGCCTGTTGCAGGGCTCCAGCACCCTCACAGCAAAGGAGCTTCTCCTTAAATTCAAGCAAAACCTCCCACGGTCTAGCTTGTGCCTATTGCCTTTGGCCCCAGCACTAGTCACCACTGAGAAGCCCCATCCTCATGATCTTCACCCTTTAGATATTGATAAGAATTGATAAGATCCCCTTTCAGTCTGCCCTTTTCCAGGATAAAGAACCCTAGGTCTCCTGCCTCTCCGGCTAAGAGAGATGATCCAGTCTCCTATTCACCCTAGTGGCCCTTCATTGGACTCTCTCCAGTAGTTCCCTGTACCTATCGAATTGGGGAGCCCAGAACTGGACACAATTCTTCAGGTGTGGGCCTCACCAGGGCAAAGTATAGGTAGAGAACTTCTCTTGACCTGCTCGACACTCTTGTACACATACCATAGAATGTCTTTGGCCTTCTTGGCTGTGAGAGCACACTGCTGGCTCAGTGAACTCGCTTTCCACCAGCACTCCCTGGTCCACAGCAATTCCTCCAGCAATGCACACAGATAGAGATAAGTGACTCTAAATGTACCTGCAAGCAGCGGGGGAAATTTCTAAGCTAAGAACTTATCCATATGAAATTGTGATAGAGCTCTGAGCACAAACTGAAATTTGAAAGCTTTTGGCTGCCTTTCAAGGCATTTCTATTTCCATGCTGCACTTAGCAATCCAAAAGGAAAACAGAAGTGAGATGGAAGGGTTGCCGGGACCTGCCGCCTGCCATTGATTGTGGGAGCTACTTTGCATAGCTCTGGGCACGCATGAGTTGCCACAAGCTTTTCATGCTTGTGTTTACAAAGCCCTTGCAACAAGGTGGTCACGGGTAGAGTAATAGGTGAGACAGCTGTTTGCCTTGTACTCGCCACAGAACGAGTTGCAATGACAATATCATGTCATGTAAATAGAGCCCCCGTGGAGGTGTAACACTTCGCTTTCAAGTCTTTCTTCCCCCTCTCATTGCTGCTGAATTTTATGACTCATTTTAAAATCACTGACATGAAGTTTTGTCTGAAAACCCCTGCAGGGTGAAAAAGCAACATCGGTGATTAACACTTCATCACTTACCTGGTAGTTCTTGGCCTTGGTATTCACTTTGTTGGCTGGTGCCACGAGTCTGGTACTAACAATTATTTCTTCTTAGTCTCTGCTGTGGTGTCACTGGTGATGTCCTGAGCAATGGATGCAGCCATTCGGTGTGCACTGTAAATGTTCTCTTCTGGAAGCTTTCAAACAGAACATCCTTTATGCCTCTGGATATCCTGAGTGGTTGAACGGATTCAGTCAGAGATTCAGATGTCTCCGTGTGCTGCGTGCCCATTGTCCTTCAGTGCTTTTTCTCCTATCTCTCCTCTGGATGTTCTCCTTCCTTTTCTTGCTCTTCATTTTCTCGTCTGTACCACAGTTCTGCAAAACACCTACAGAAAACCGATTTACTGATTTTCAATGCCCACTCTAAATGAGGCAAGCTTTTAAAGATAAAGGACCAGCCTCTTTCAAAGCACCACTTTCATTCTAATGAATTAACAAAGAGTTTGTTTTAATTAACCAATGTTCTGCCACAGAGAAGATCGGCAGATTCAAAAAGAAAAATGGGGAGGTAAGACCTGAAATTAAATAGTAACTAAAATAAGTGCACACAAGCACTTCATGGGGACCGCTGAATTTCATATTCCTTTTACAGAATCACAGATGACAGGGGTTGGGAGGGACCCCTGGAGGACATCTAGTCCAGCCCCTCTGCCAGAGCAGGGTCACCCAGAACAGGTTGCACAGGATGGTATCCGTGCAGGTTTTGAATGACTCCAGAGATGGAGACTTCAGCATTTCTCTGGGCAGCCTGTTCCTGTGTTCTAGCACCCTCAAGGTAAAGAAGTTCCCTCTCATGTTAGGGCAGAACTTCCTCTTGTCAGCAAGAGTTTTCATCCATTGGGCTTCTTGGGCTGACTCTTCAGCTTGCTTTTCTTCCAAGCAGCAACGAACCAGTCTCTTTAATTCCATCTCAACGTAAGTCTGGGGGGAAAGCAAGAGGCAAACAAACAAAGAAATGTTTACTGCTTGGGTTTATCTTTTCATTTCTTGGCAGATGGGTTTGGTTTTCTTCAGAGCCACCTATGAAAGTCAGTAAGTCTTTGTGTCATTGCTGCGTAGCAGAGTAACAGCACCGCATCCTTATGGTATCGATCGTTGTTACAAGTTTTCAGCTGGGGTCTGAGATAATACCCAGTGTTGTTATTGCATGATTATTTTTCATTTGGATCCCATTGATTTGCTGCCAGTAACTTACAGGTCAATTTACAAAAAGATGGGGTGTGATTTATTTTTTTTCTAAAAGATTATGCCGGAATGGGAACGCTTTGATAAGGTTGTCAGCTCTCTAGGCTTAGTTTTGCTTCTCGCGGGAGCGCGACACAGTCATGGATTTAGTGGCATGGTTCCACCTGGATTTACACCAAGCGTATCCATGGCTTTCATCTAATTCATAGGAGTAAGTGGCTACACACAAGGCTACACTTAAATTGGAATTTTACTCGTGGGGAATGCTTCTTTTCACACTTCTCCCTCTATATCTCAGAAATAATATAGCATAGTTATGCTGATGTAAAAGAGACAGGAAGGGAGACTTTATGTATCTAATCACAACAAGCCACCAAGGTTTAACATCTCCAAGTGACAGGTACTAAAAATACGCATGAAAGATTCTTTTTGGCACCGGACAGGTCAGTGTTGGCACTGACCAAGTGTCCTTTCCGTACAGGCAGTAGTGCATCATCCAGTCCCAAGAAGCCTCAACCGTTTCAAAGTGCTACTGTTGGAACAGCACTCAGCCTATTTCAGAGCCCTCTGGAGCTGCCACTGGAGCAGGGCAGAAGACTCTCTGCCTTGTGAGTTCTGTCTCCAGACACAGTACCAGCAGGCCACACACAAGGAAATTTTCTATATTTTCACCCATATCCCTCTGAGCAATGTGCTGAGGACACTCTGGACACCAAACCTTTGCCCTACTAATTATAGTTTACTACCAAGTAGTAGTAGTCCAGTTACTAATCTATACTTAGAAGGGTGACTTCTGAAAGAATAAGACTAAAAAGAACTAAAAAATACCACATTTTCCTTATATTACTTATATCTTTATATATTTTTTATATAAACATATGTTTTCTATATATGCATATATTTATAGATACATTTCTATATATATAAATAAATAATATATATATATAATTTAAAAAAATTTAAATTATTTATTTATTTATTTCCTTGTATTACTTTAATTGTAATGATGGTAAGTAAAATGTAACAGTTAAGAAAATAAAGATTATAACAGTATGTGAAATGACACAGCTGCACACACACTCTTAATTCTTACACTATTAAACACCCACAACATAATTTCCAGGGGCTTGGTGGTTTAATTCTTCAATGCACAATGTGTTAACTGCAGCAGGCTGATGTATACGTTCACCCTGACGTGGACTATTGCTTCTGGAACCCATCCAAGTAAATCAAAGCCACAGTGTGGCATGTCCAGCTCATGTTCTCTCTATTGAATTTCCCTGGCACCTATTCAACAGGAGCATATTCGGCAAGGGAATTTTCTCTATAGCATGGAACACTTTTCTCTGCCAGCGAAAGTGTTCAGTCCTGTAAATGGTCTAATATTTCACATTGGTTTGTGGGTGTGGAAGTTAAACCATAATCTTACCAGCACAGGCCACTTGAATAGCCTTCCCAGTTTGGCATTCAGTGAATAATCTGTAATTCAGGACAAAATGACCCAAAGTCACTGGTTAGATAAATTTCTAACTCATAACGTGTGCCACAGCAAGAAAATAATCAAGTGGCTGAAGGTGGTGCCCATCTGTTGCAGAAACATTTCAAAGACATTAGTTTCTTTTCTTCTCTTGCTCACCCATGTTTGTTTCATAGCATGGCTCAGGTTGGAAGGGACCTTGAGGATCATCTACTCCAACCTCAAGAAAATAGCCAAATATTTAACTTCTTACTAAGGAATCTTTGGTTATTTTTTTCCCACATGTTTTTAGATGACAAAGCTTCTGAATAATAGTTTCAGAACCTCTCAGTTGTAGTTTCAGAAGGCGTCCTGCTTTGTAAGACTAAAAGAAGTTTCAAAATGGTCCAAACCTAGGCACCTCTGTTATCTTTTGTGTTTGTCCCTTTAATGTCAAATATTGTTTAATAATCAAAGTATTTTCCACTAGACCTGATTCCTGCTTTATTTCAGGGTCCTGCAAAGGAGCCTTCCATTTGTCAGTAATTCATGGCAACAAAAATAAGTTTGTGCTTTCCCTTTTTCAGTTATATTTAATAAGAATGGGAGATTTAGTAGGGATTTCTCAGTGTTCAGACATTTTAAAAGGATCCCAAGGTTTCATTTTCTTTTGGGTTGCGTTGTTTGGGAATTTTTGTTGTGGTTTGTTTGTTTGTGGCTTTTTTGGGTTTTGGTTTGGTTTTTTTTTCCTTTTACAGTGGTGTGTATAGATGTTTATTCCTTGACTCAGATTTAGGAACTGAGGGAGATTTAGGAACAGATTTAGTGACTGAGGGAGCTGGGGCTGTCTAGTTTGAGCAAGATGAGGCTGAAGGGAAACCTCATCGCTGTCTACAACTACCTGAAAGGACACTGGGGAGAGGTTGGTGATGGTCTCTTCCCAAAGGTAAATAGTGATAAAACAAGAGGAAATGGCCTCAAGCTGCCACTGGGTAGGTTTAGACTGGATATTAGGAAACATTTTTTCCAGCAAGAGTGGTCAGGCACTGGAATGGGCTACCCAGGGAGGTGGTGGAGTCACTGACCCTGGATATGTTTAAAAGTCATTTGGATGTGGTGATTTGGGATATGGTTTAGGGAGAACCACGTAGAGTTATCAGTTGGACTTGGTGATCCTGAGCGTCTTTTCCAACCTGAATATTTCTGTGATTCCGTGATCAGCCAATACTTCAGAATTGGGATATTTGAGAAGAAATGATGAAAGAAAGATGAATTCAAATTACTGTTGAACACTACCTGAGTGGGAAAAAAAATTTCAATATTTCTGATTTTCTCTTTAAATCTGGCAGCTTACCTGCATTTATCATGAGGTTTGCTTCACACTTTGATTGTGAGAGTAAAAACCCAATGACATCTAAGTCACCTAGATGTCTACTTCTACAAATTCTTCATGGGAGATAAATCATTAATTGCACTCCTTTTTATTTTTTTCCCAGTAGTAAAATACAGTCTCTGAGTAAAAAGGAGGCTCTTACCATAGATATTAAACTCTCACAGTCCTCTCTTTAGTGCACTTTCCATACTTTTTATAGTCCTGGACAATGTCAAACAGGTCAGCTGCTGTCAAGGCAGACTGCATCCTTCCCCACCCAGGAGGTCTCTGAAGGGTTGCTGATGCTCCGTCTGTTGACTTGGCTCTTAGAATGTGACTAATTCATGGCAAGATCCCAAGTGATGAATAAAGGTTCAAATTTATGTTGGAGATAAACACATTTCTATAGCTGTAAAGCAATTACTTAATGTTATTACCCTATATTAAGGTAGCCCTCTTGGAGATATTTTTTGGTCTGTAAAGTTCTTTGCTAAGTTAGGAAAGAACATGATGGTGCTTTGGCAAGATAAACCTCTCTAATAGAGTGCTACTGCAGAAGAACTGCCCAAGCAAATCAAGTTATCCATCTGCACATCAGAGCCTTGTTCTTCTGAGCTTCACTCTTGCATGCAGGAGCAAACAGGATAGCCCTTCACATTATAATAACCTCTAATGCAAGCTCTGGGGTTGCAGAACCAGCAAAATGTTTAGACCTTTAGTTTCTGACACAGACACTTTTCAGCCCAGAGTTTGAGAGGGCACTGACATTTCTCACCTTTGGCATTGCTGTAACTGTGTATTTTATTGGGGTTTTGGGAGGCAGAGATGATGTTGTATAGATGTTATCAATAGTCCCTTAACTGTCAATCAAAAATTTAACTATTCCCCGTAAAACATCTCTCTCTGAGCTGCTTTTCTGCTGCAGAGAAGCCAACATTTCATGCTAGATCAGATCACATAGATTAAATTTCAACAGCCATGAATTTCAAGTAGAACTTGGAAACTCAATTACTGGATTATGCTGGACCATTTAAATTCCTCATAAATCTTTTATATGTCTTTTGATATCGTTAAGGAATTTCTATAACAATAAATTATTGCATGATATAACATAAATATGAAGGGCCGGGGGGGGGNCTAAACTGAAAATTCATTGTTATAATCCAGGAGTGGCTGAAGTGAGGAATAGATGCATTACTGAGGAGCGGACATCCTCCTGTGTTCATAACAGCAACTGCTGAGTGCTCAGTTGTGTTTCTATTCACACAGAACATCCATCACTCGGCAGCATCAGGGCATTTTGGAGACAGGGCATTCTCATGCTCTGTGATTCCATCCTGTGGCACAGCTAATCTTTACAAATGGCTCTTTTTTGCCGTTTTCTAATTGCAAATTTGTCTCCTTCCTTGTTGGTCTAGAGTGTGCTTGCTAAATGCGTGTGCATGTGAAGGTTAAATCGTTTGGGGCTTTTCCCCAAGCCAGATATAAACTGTATCAAAAAGTGAAATGGTTTACAAAATATTTATGTTTGGGGATTTTCTTTTTCACCTGTGTGGAGAAGGTTGCATCATTTACTAAATGTATGTTTGGCTTTTGTCCTTAGCAAAACCAAGCTATGTCAAAAGAATACTTAACTTGCAAAATATATATGGTAGGATTTTTAGGGTTTTTTTCTGCCTTAAAATACAAACCCCGACAAAGGTTGCCTAAAATTTGCTTTTAGTGGAAAAAAACATGTGTCCTGATGGTTCCTTGGTTTGAAGAAAGGCAAATCAAGACAAGAGTACTCCTGCAGATTTCAGTGGTGTGGCCATGTAGGATGTTTCTGGGTAAAACCACAAAGCTTAAGTGTATGTAGTGATTTCTTTTCCCTTAAACTTCATTTCTGTGCCAAGCTCTAGCCCAGCAGTGAGAGGAGAGCAGGCACCTGTACAATTCCTCTTTCCTGCCCTTAGTTTTCGTCAGGAAAAATATTTTTTTTAATAAAGAAGGGAAAATTTGAATTTTGTTGTTTATGGCATAAAACTGAGGCTGATAGTCTCATTCCACTGTGCATAATCTATGATCAGGAGCATGTTCTAGTTTCCCAGGTTTGCTGTTCATGAGAGGGTTTTGGGTTTGGTTTTTTTGTTTGTTTTCTGGACGCATCTATCACAGAGGTCCATCTAGTTATGAACTTTTTTCAGTTAGGAGGTGGTTTATATTCTAGTCAGAAAATCATTTTGCAGAGATTTTTAGTTAGCTCTCTGAAAATGAAGCAGACAGAAACTGTAACTACCTCACCTTCCCCTATCTCATCCATCAGGATTATTAAATGACTCAAATAGCACCAGAGCTGCTGGAAATTCTGTGGAGATTAAACAAGTGGCCGTATACTACTCTGTAGTAGAAAGACACCAAACAAAATGGGGGGAGAACACGACAGCCAATTACTGGCAGAGCTTCCTACCTTCCTCCTTTTGTACCCCATGTCCCTAGGAGATCTTCCTGCAAGGCGAGGACTCAGTAGCTGCAAGGTAGGAAGCAGCAATACCCTGTGCGACATTGAGATCCAAGCATATTTTGCATCAGGAGGGTGTTACTGGCAGGCAGGCTATTTAATTCCCATCTTCTATCTGCAAATCTTCCTAGGTCCAGAAGAGAAAAAGCCCAATTAGTCCATGTAGCTCCTTCCATCACGTGTGAATTTGCGCTGGGAAGAAATCTGTGCTGTGCAGCAATGCACATCTTGTTCTTGTCCGCTGCCCGCTTGGTGCTCTGTGAGAAGGAATCATTTGGCCCCTGACGGTTCAAAGAACTGGGGAAAGTACTGGGAAAGTTTTTTCATAGATAGAGATTTGAGTGTGGCATGTGTGGATCTTTTCCCCCACACTCCTAAGCTATTGCCTAATTTTCAGTCTTTGAATGCTTAAGAAAGTATTTCCAGGTTTATGTGTTTCCATAAGGAAATACGCATTTGCTCTGATACATAGCTGCAGACTGACACACACTCACGTTAGCTGCAGACTGACACACACGCGCGCACACTCGTTAGCTGCAGACTGACACACGCGCGCACACTCGTTAGCTGCAGACTGACACACACACACACACTCGTTAGCTGCAGACTGACACACACACTCGTTAGCTGCAGACTGACACACACACACACACACACACGTTAGCTGCAGACTGACACAAGATTTTACAATCTTTTCCCCATTACAAAGACTTGGTCTTGGCCTTTGGAATGGAGAACTCTGCATTGAGTGAAACCCCTTTACCTGATGCTGCTGGGGGAGACTCTGGATCCCTGCCCACACTTCGATTTGCAGTTTCATGAGAACTGGGATCTCTGGCCTCATCCAGTGGCAAAACAGCTTTGTGATTCTCAGGAGCTCATCAGCCCCTGCTCTAGGAGGTCTGAAAGAACAAACCTAGAAAATCCAGGGTGAAAAACAAAGGTGAGCTCATGAAGTGACATTTAGTTTTGTAATTTAAATCAGTGAAGTTGAGGGTTTGTTCACAGGTACTTAGAGAAGACTTTAAGAAGTGCTTCCAGTTTCTGCAAAGTCAGCTCTGTTCCCCATGTCTGATGCCCACATTTGCTCGCAGCAGATAGTTAACCAACCATGCAGTAGAGCTTGCAATAAAATTTATGTCTTTACTGTGGAAACCTCCAAGCCTCATTCTAAGCAGTTGCTGTGTTTGATGTAGAAACCATACAGGTCTTGGCTGCATGCATGTCAAGAGACTGTGCATGGTCTTTGATTCAACACATCCCAGATTCTCAACCCACTGCCAACAGACAACATCCAAGTTGGAGAACCTATGCATGGTCCATGGGTGCTTTTGGCAGAGCTACCTTGCAATACATCTGTGTTTGATGGACAAACATCTGCTTTTTTTCCTGCACAGTAGCTTTATTATTAAACTGCTGGAAGAGACAGCTGAATTTAGTCACTAACTCCATTCTGTTAGTCCCTGGTCTATGATGTGGGATCTTTTCACTTTTTTTTTTTTTTTTTTTTTTTTTTCCCAGCCAGAACATTCCCTGTTCTCCTGTTAATATTCCCCTTAGGAATAGACAATCATGCTTATGTTAAAACATTTGTATCACTTCAAGTAGCCTTACCAAAAAAAATCCCTTTTGTTCTTTCCCTTTCTTTTTTTTTGGCAGGGCTTCTTTCCCAGGGATGATGTGTCACCATTCGAAGACTGATCTCACAAAGAACAAATCAATTCTGAAGTGAGTCCTAGAGCTTCTTTTTAACAGTTAGCATTCCTGGTTCCCACAGCTCATCCTTTTTAATAAGGTCTAAGCATGTCAAGGCATTCTGGCATATCCCCCAAAGTATTTAACTACCTCAGGACAGAAGCAGGCATCTTCAAAACCTGCTGAATTTGTCCAGGAGGCAGCAATGCACGCATCGTATCCCAAACAGACCACAGCAAAAGAAGTGTCAGATTTTCTTTTCATCAGGGATGTATTAGATATAGGTCACAAAGAGAGCTATTCCAGGGCTACATGCTGAGGTTACCCAAGTGTTGAGCCTAAATGATCTAATGATCTTATGTCCAGGAAACCTCTTCCTCTACCTAACACTCTGGCCCTTCCCTTTGTCACTCTTGTATGTGCACTCAGAAGCAGCTGGCGTGTGGCTTATTTTATTGATGGCCTGCTGGATGTCCTGGGGTGATTGCTAATGTGCTGTAATTCTTTACCCAGTCATTACAGCAGCATTAGAGACCTCAGGCTCGCTCTTTAAATGGTCATTGGAAGAGTTTTTCCACAGGTTATTGTTACTGGTGTGGCCTCCTGCACTGCTGAGCCAATGCCAGGCAGCAATTCAGAAAGGGTTACATCCCATCAAACCTGTACACAGTAAGTTGGTGAAATATGTTTCAGAAGTATAATTCACCCATCCACCAGAGCACAATAAAACACCATCTTTATT
The DNA here is from genome assembly GCA_013396675.1 of Eubucco bourcierii. Lineage (NCBI taxonomy): Eukaryota > Metazoa > Chordata > Aves > Piciformes > Ramphastidae > Eubucco > Eubucco bourcierii. The sequence goes on from VWZE01015200.1 coordinate 16,558, forward strand.
TCTGATTTTATTGATTCTGTCTGCTCTGATCGGGTGCCTGAACATTTTATCTGTTCACACTGTGGGCTTTTTCCTAATGCAATAAAAAGAGCAGACAGGATTTTGCCCTTTATTTTTAATGTTTTGCCATGTTTAGAGGTAAATAACAGCCACTTTTTGTTTTGTATGTTTTCAGTCTTAGCAGAGAAAGCAACATTTTGACACAAGGCATGTACTACAGGATCCAATCCATAGTTTAATAAGAACAGTCTCTTCCTAACACCTTGTTTTTCTTTTGCCCCTAATGAGTTTGTCTCTCTCCTTCAAAACCAAGCTAAGTCTGCTCAAAGAGGAAAGGAACTGCATTTCCTTACAGTGGGAGATTGTATTGGCTGTCACAAGTCCCTGTCCCCAAGAAAATCTCCCTTTATGTCATTTGATCCTTGAAGTCCCTTCTAACTTGCCATTCTATACTATTTCCATGCCTGCAGTTACTCTGGCAGCAGCTATGTGTGCCCCTAACTCCTCCAGCTGACAGCTGTATTCCCGAGGCAGCAGCAGCCCTTAAGTCTGGTTCCTCTTTCCTCCATCTGTTCCCTGGCTTGCTGGGAAAGCCCCTCCACCCTCACTTGAAAGGTAGCAAAGATGGTGCCCATCAGCTTGCACCCTGCTTGGATAGTTTCCACAGTGTGGCAGTGCCCAAATGCAGGTCTCAGCCCACAAACTGAGCATTGAGTCTCAGGTACTGCTTCCTCTGGTTTAGTAAGAGACATTTCTGGGAGACAGGCTCTTGTGTTTCTTCATGCAGATTAAAGCAAAACGGGAGAGGAAAGATCTGCCTCTTAGTCCTTACAAAAAAAAATAATTTTTTGAGTTTAAAGCATTTACATTAGGAGTTCAGTGAGCAAAGATCCTCACCTCCAGGCAGATACATCTTCTCAGAAACAGGCTGACACACTGAGCACCAAAACAGATCACGGGAACCACAACGAAAAGCAAAGTCCTGCCACAGCTAAAGGGAAAGGAGCCTGGAAGGGGAATGATGGAGCAAGAGCAGTGGGATTAAAACTGGCAAAGGAAGGAGGAGGGGCAAAAGTGCAAAGCATAAGAAACTGGAATAGATTGTAAGGGCCATGGTGCTGTTTAATGGGGCAGAAACTAAGAGACAAGGGAATTACAAGCCAGTCTGATTAGCATCTTTTCAAGACAATTTGTAAAAGGTGACAATGTGTTGATTTGCCTTTTCCTGACTCTGCCTGGGTGCTTGGGTCATTTATTTAATGTAATAACCTCTTCTAAACAGTTGTAGGTTACAGCAGATTTTGTTGACCTTAAAATAAGGAAAAGAAAGATGATGCTGGAAGCTGAAGCATTCAGTTTTTTCCTGGCTAAAGGGTAGAAGAAAGTACAGCTGAATTAATTTTTTTCCTGTCACATGAAGACTAAAGTTTGAAGCACCACAGAAAGTCGAGACCAAGCTGGCCCATACAATTTCAGCCTGCATCTCAATCCTAAAAAACATATTAAAAGGAAAATTTTTATTCCTAATTCTCTTTCAGTAGTACTTAGAGGAGCCTTGGATTTCAGGTATTCCCATACTGGGAACCAGGGGACTTTCTTTGTGACACAAGTACCTAGAATGAGAACAGGTAGCAGCCTGGGCTTGCTTTCTGCTTGCTTTCCTCCACTGCTTATTCCTCTCTATCCAGCAAGGCAGAAACCCAAAGTGAGAGCCAGAAGGACAAACTACACTAAGTGAGGGGGGGAAAAGTCAATCGTTCAGTCTTTGGAGGAACTGACACCAGCAGACAAACTATGCCTACGGTACAAGGCAAAAAGATATCAAATACCCTAAGATATGCTTTCACAAATCAACAACTACATTGACTAGGAGAAAAATTGCATTTCTCTGGACTGTGTCCCTAAGACGAGAAAGTGAGAAAACCTGCAGGTATAAAGGAAGTATGAGATGGTTGTCAGTGTAATGTCAGCTTCCAACAGAACAGGACTAACTCAGAGGCCTTGGGATGAGTTCTCTTCTGCCTCTCACACTGTACAGCCTTTTTAATCAGCCCCCAGAAGGAATATGGTTTCCTGCCAGCCACAGAACACGTGCCAGGAAAAGGATTACCCCAGAAGTGCTGCTTCAGCAGCAGGGAAGCTCTAACCCAAATGCTAGGTGGGCTCCATTTGAGCAATGAGCCCAGCTGCTCTCCTTTTTCCTTTTGCACACAATACATTTTGGCTTGTGTTTTGCTTTGTCATGCTTCTCTAAGCTGCCATCTTGGGAGCACTGCCAAGAGCTGACCGTTAGTGGTGGCAGGGCAGATGCCTGTGCCTGTTCTCACGTTCCATGGCACGTATTGCCGACAATGCAGCTTCCCCACTCCTGTGAATGGTTTCAGTTTTACCTATTTGCATGACTTCATGCTGCAGTTAGCCTACCTTCATACATAATATCTGCGCCAATTATTTGCATCGAGGGATTTAAATGCACTGATAACCACATTACACCATTTACAGCAGTATACTGCCATGTCATTAACCAGAAATGAAAAATGCACAGCAATCCCTGATGTGAGGCTATTAACTTCTCCACAGAGGCAAAGCTACACACACTGCTTGACTGATAAGACAGTTCCTGTCCCATGTGGTCAGAAGTAATTCTCTCTTTCCATATTAGCTATGTGCTGGACCCTGGGTTTGCAGATTTCTGTCGCTGGTGCCAGATTAAACGTAGCAGCTTTGTAACGTGGAGTATCCTCTGCTGAGGGTGGCAAAGCCACTATCAAAGTAATTTCAATTAGCACTTTGATTAAAAATGTAAAACTCTGCTCCAGTGTCTCACTCGTTTAATTGTTTTGTGCCCATGAACTTGGCTCCTCAGAACTTCCTCAGGGAATGATATGAGCTACAGCTTTTATCTCTGTTTTTCTCTCTCTCTGTGATCTCTCTCACATCAGTTGGATGTTATTCACCTCTGCAAACTGAACTCCTCTGACTACACTTACTGAGAAGAATCCAACAGAAAAATCTTTACTCTTCTGACCTATTATTAAAATACTTTACTTCATGTTTTGAGCCATACTTATGAAAACATTTTATAGAAGTCTCCTTTTGATTATTGACTGTGCTCATCTACCTCAGATGGATACAAAACCCCTAACTTCACCAGCTTCAGTGGAATGACTAAACACTCTTCCAACTTTGCTCTATCAAGCCATAATTAGAATTCTAATTAATTATAATTGTCCCAAATTCCAGCAGGTTATAGGACAGCCTGTTTCCTTTTCACTGAGGTTCGGCTGTCTCTCTGCTTGCTGTGACACATATTTAAGAATGTGTGGGCCTCCAGCAATTTATTAGTCCAGAGAGGGTAAGTCGAGGTTAGCAGCATGGTTATGGAAGGAAAAGTAGCTAAGTCCACGAGCCACAGGACTATGTGGCATGACAGGGCCAGTAACTGCCTTCCATAAACTGAACTGCACTGAAATGCTGCACTCATGTCCACAAGCATTAACAATCATATCTGCATTTCCATAGGCTCTCCATTTGCTCTTCTAACCACAGCAAAATGCAAACCAGTGAGATTTGCTATCCACTGTCTAGTTCTAGTCCACGTCTGAGGCTAAAGCATGGTAGCTGCTCTGTCACCTGATGATCCCTCTCCAGCAGAGAAGGGGAATTGGGAAAAGTGGAGGAAATGCATGGATTTAAATGAAACACAGTTACTGAAACAACAAAACTAATACCAATATATAATAGAGGAAGTTCTGCTCAGCCCAGTAATGGTACAGTGGTCACAAAAAATGGGAGTGAAGTCCTCAAAAGCAGGAGAAGGAAGAGCCCAAGCAAGAAACCTCCCACCAAGATCAAACTCCCCCTTTATACAGAGCATAGGCTTCATGGTCTGGGACACACCTGTAGGCAGCTCCTATCAGCAGCCCTTGATGACTCCCAAGTGCCAATGGCCTGCAGGGACTGGAATTCCATCCCAGCAAAAGCAGGAGAGTCTCACATGCACATTTTATGTACTGACCGGAAAACATTGTGGACAGATGTTGAGACAGTGCTGCTACCTTAGCGGAGGCTTCGGGAGCTCTTGGAAAGCAGCATGGCCAAGCGTGCAGAAACATTTCAGATCACAGCAAGGGATTCTTCTGGCCACAGCCTTGCTCACACTGAAGATGCCTGCAAGCACAGCACAAGTGAAATAGCTGCATGGCAACACGTTGGATTGAAGATACCCCTGAAGAGTGTCTCTCTTCCCTACTTCCCTCTGCACTGCTCCTTGTAGCTGAAGATCCTTGCCTACACCAAGTGTTTTCTAAGTGAGACTCTGTTTTACTTCTGTGAGTAGAACTGCAGTGAAAAAGGAGAGGGAGGAGAGATTTACAAACCCAAGGCAACATTCATATGCAGTGTGGCAAGCAAAGAGGTACCAACAGAGAGAGAAGAGAGCGAGGTCATTGTCCCAGGGGAGCACAATGCCAGATGGCTGTAAGCACAAATTAAGAATTCTGCAGATATGGATTTTCCTCTCACCCTTTGATTTTTTTTTTTAAAGCATAATTTGCACTGCAGTTTATTTTCATGGCCATTGGGAGGTTGGTAAAAGGCCAGATTGCTCTAAAGGGAAAATATTTTCATGCATACATAGAGTGGGATATTCAGAGGTAAGATTCACATTAAACCTCCTCAGATCATTTCTGGCTACTGGGATGACAACAATAAAAGAGGCACCTGAGGGTCTGCTACACTTGAGATGCAAATACCCTCTCCTTCTCCTTGTGCAATTAGAAAGCACGTGCACAGACTTCCTGCACAGACACCACTCAGGCTTTCATCTAACTGTGGTTCTGTGCTGGAACAAAAATTTTAATGGCATAGTGAGAACATTTTGTCTTTGAATGGGGAGAGGAAGAGACATTTCTTAATAATTAGCTGTTTCAGAACTAAAACAAATATTGACTGCACAGCCATACCTGGCACAAAAACCACTACTGACCTTCAGAGGAGATATGCAGAAACGTCCATCTGAGATGTTTGCATTTCAAGCACCAGAGAACGTTTTTTTCCTCTCTTCAGGAAAGCTAATGTGGCATAAAAAATAGTTAGGTAAACTGTTTATGTTAATTCTACATAACTGGACCATTGGTGTTGCATATTTTTGTTTCACTTCACAACCTTTTGAGTTTGTTTTCTGCTGTGCTGCGTTTATTTTCTGGACATATTCAATTTTGCATTCACAGGAGATAAAAATAATGAAAAAAAGCTTAGGGCAGAGCAGCAGGAAACAAATCTAAGTGTCTCTGAGAAATGACACGCACACATTTCTCATTGATCCTTGAAAATCAGATCAGCCTCAGATTCACTTTTGGATTGTGCTGGCTGTGCTAATGTGTTGGGGTGTTCCCAAACACCCTAAAGAAACAAATTGTCTCTTCTGCCTCTGGTCTGTGGTATGGGCAGAGAATAACAACACTATATCATAGAATCATCAAATGGCTTCATTTGGAAGACACCTCAGACATCTCCTACTCCAACCTCCTTGCCATAGGCAAAGGCTCTTCTCAACTAGACTCAGATGCTCAAGGCCTCATCCAGTCTGGCCTTGAACAGCCTCAGGGAGGAGGCATCTACAGTCTCCCTGGGCAGCCTATTCCAGAGTCTCACCACCCTTGTACTGAAGAACTTCTTGAGAGCCAGTCTAAGCCTGCCCTGCCTCAGCTTCAAACCATTCCCACTTGTCCTATTGCTAGACACCCTCAGGAAAAGTCACTCTGCAGCTGTAGGATCCCTTCAGGTATTGGAAGGCAGCTCCAAGGTCCCACAAGAGTCTTCTCTTTTCAGGCTGAAATATCAGACTCAATAGATAATGAACTGGTAAAGTTGTAGGAGAAAGACATTTTCTGCTGCATCATTTGTCATAAAATTAGAAAGGTTAAACACTCCACACACCCCCAAAAAACCCCAAACAAACCCAAAACAAAACAAAACCAACCAACCCAAAAAACCCTTAATGGTCTTTGCCAGAAATGGGATAGGAACATTAGTCTTAAAATAGTTATTTCTCCAGACTTCCTAATGTCTGAAGACAACTAAATTAACACAGAGATCAGAGCATTCACAGACCCTACCGTTCCCAAACACAGAAATCCCTTATTGATTCAATTTATTGCAACCTCTGTCCTGAAGCAGAAAAGATGACTCTGCACTCCTCTAAGCAGTACTCCTACCCTTTGATGGAGATTTGCTTTTGTCTTCCATGGTGCTATTCAAGAGCAATGGAGAGCAGAAACAAGACTTAATTTAATACAATCTCAGAGAATCATAGCAGTATCTGCAAAGATTGATAAGATTTGGGTTTTTTCCCCTCCCTCCTTATCTCCTGTATCTCTGAGACTGAACTGTGTCTCTGTAATATTTGCCTGTCTGGTCTGTTTGCATATTTGTTTTTAATTCTACAGTTAGAGATTTGCCACTTGTCACACAGAATGCACCTAGCAATATTGATACCTATTTCATGTTTGCAGTCTATTATGGATGTGGCTTCAGTTTTCTATGTTTACAAGCAACTCCTAATTTCTATCCATACTGTGCATTTCAATTTATGATATGATCAGAGAAAAAAAAAAACCAAAAAAACCAATGAATTGTTTGGGAAAGACCCTTAAGATCATCGAGCTGTACCAGAATCCCAGCACTGCTAGGTCACCATTAAACCATGTCCCTCAGCACCACAGCCACATGGCCTTTAAATGTCTCCAAGGATGGAGAGTTCTTCACCAGCCTGTTCCAGGACTCAACAATCTTTGCAGGGAATAAATGTTTCCTAACATCCAACCTAAACCTCCCCAGCACAACTCGAGGCCATTAGTTGTTGCCTGGGAGATGAGATTAACCCCTACCTGGTTCCAATCTCCTTTCAAGGTCTCTGCCTCAGTGCACGCTTTATCTGTTCCTGCAGAGGCTTTGCATTTGGGCTCACAAAGAGCTGAGAACAAGACTTAAAGCTGACCCAGCAAAAGGGAAAAACACCACTTACCCTTTTGCAAATTACATCTCTCCTCTCTGTGAAAGAGCCAAGTTCAAGATTCTAAACATCACAGTAGCGTTCCTATATGTCACATTATTAAGATTAATACTCTGACCCTTCTCTTAAATGTCATCATGCAAAGCAGAGTCTCCTCCATTTGGAGAAGGAGACAGCAACAGTCACTCAGAGTTCTCTGGTTCCACTCACCTGTGGCAGTTTGCAAACCTGCAGACACAGATTTGTCACAAAGCTCCATCAGGTTCCAGTACTTCACTGGAGACCTACTTCACTGAAGACCCCTCCCTTGCTCCTTTTCATGGCACCTTTTGAAGCATCTTCCTGTCTCTCTTCCCAATTCTGGAAGCACTGTCTTTCTTGGAAAGAAGCACAGGTAAAGCTGGTCAGTAGACATCTCCTCAAAATCATAGAACAGTTTAGGTTGGAAGGGAAGTTCACTGCTCCTGCAGTTGACAGAGTCCTCTTCAACCAGACCAGGTTACTGAGAGCCCCAGACAAGCTGACCTAGAACTGTTCCAGGGATGGAGCTTCTGCCACCTCTCTGAGCAATCTGGGTCAGTGTTTCACCACCTTCGGTATAAAAAAAATCTCTTCCTTCCACCTAGTTTAAATCTCCCTCTTTTAGTTTAAAACAATCATCCCTTGTCCTGTCTCAACAAGTCTGTCCCCAGCTTTGTGCTAGTCCCTCTTTAAGTCCTGAAATGGGTAGCACAAGTTAAAACCCCACATTATGAGACTAGTGCCCTGCCTGTACGTAACCTACTGAGCTCATCTTTGAAGGAGACATCACAGAGCTGCTTTCAAGCCAGCTCAGCCAGGTAGCAAGGAGTCGCCCTGCCAAGGGCTGCCAAGTGATGGGGGTAAGCATTCAGAGCTGTCCTCTCCTCCCTGTAAGTGCCCTTCAAAGGGAGACCGATTCCACTATAAGGCAGTTATCCACCCTGGGAGGGCCTGCAGCTCAGAAGCTAACATTTCTGAATTCAAAAAGCTCCAAAGATACTCCATTAGTTCTTGTCACTTTTTATTCAGTGCAAGTAAGACAATTTCTGCAATGGGCAATGAAAAGCAATACATAAAATCTAAGACAAATGATCATAAATGGCCCTGCTGAGAAACTAGATCATATGTAATTTCATGGAGGTAGAAGGTCATTCAAACCACATTAAATATAACAGCAAAAAGCAAACAGCCACAGCAGATCCTTATGCCACTGAGCACGGAAAGATCACATGCTTAAAATAACTGAAAAGAGGGGGAGAAAGAGGGGGGTGGTGGTGGTGGTAGTGTGTGTAGGTAATGTTGTTAACCCTATCTAACATTATGCTTTTAAAAAAAACCAAGACAGAAGCAGTAGTTATTTGGCATATGTTTGAAGAGACTAAGGCACAGACGTCAGGAAAATGTTTACCAAGTGGAAGCACTCAACAAATGGGAGGTCAGATCCTTCCACACCACTGCCATGCTAGGCAGCCCAGGACTGAAACACCAAAGCCATCCATCACTCCCAGGAGTCCTGCATCCATCCTGCTTTGGAGTGTACACAAACCATTCAGATGGGGATCAAGGAGAGCATTTAACAAGGGAAGAAGAATGGGAGCTGTTACCTCTATTAAATATTGTCAGAGCAAACAGCAGAGATTGCTGCCTGTTTTCTCCCCTTCAGGAGAAGAAAAGATCCGCAGGCATGTTTTTGGTGGGGTTCCCACAGACTACATGTGTGCATTGCCAGTCTCAAAGGGGTTAGGATTTTTGATGCAGTCTTTTTTTTTTCCCTTCTTTTTCAGCAGGGTTTGAAAATGTTTCCTACCCATGAACTCGGCATGGTAGTATGCTTTCAGGGATGGTGCTTACTGGTAGGCCACAGCTAGAGGAAGGAGTTCTAGCTTCCCTTTGGTTCTACAGCAAATCTTACTGCAGCTAAAGAAATTAGAGGATTTTTTTTTTCCCCTACAAGGGTGACAGAGCACTGGAAGAGGTTGCCAGGGGGGTTGTGGAGTCTTCCTCTCTGGAGATATTCAAAACCTGCCTGGACGCATTCCTCTGTGATCTGGTGTAGATGATCCTGCTCTGGCAGGGGTTGGACTGGATGAGCTTTGGAGATCCATTCCAGCCCCTGACATTCTGTGAAACTCACTCAGACTTCCCTGTTTTCCTTAACTGTCTCTGATTTTCAGGCAGCCTCTTCTACCAGTTTTCATCCCTTAAAACTGTGATTTTCTTAATTTGAACCCGAAACATATATTTTACATTTCTGGATACTTTTGAGGGGAATCCTGGTATTAACCTAACCTGTGTAACTCATGATTCTCTATTTTATTTTTTCCCCCCATCTTTCCGTCACATTTAGGGAGTTTTCAGATCATTTTGCTCCTCTGAACTGTCCCATGGCACCTACAGTGAGCCTGTCCTGGAGGAACCCACTGAGAGAGATGCTTTTAAAACCGTGCAGAATCAGACATCTTCCCACGAGAGCTATATCCGCTTGAGTTAGCCAGGCTCCTCTTTCCAAGGTTCTCCCAGATTAACAGTCTACCAAGCGCTAGCAAGCTACATTTAATTTCATTTTTAAATCCTCAAAGTACTCAGCAAGCCTAGAAAGCTAAAGAGAAATTTGGTCTTTGTGTGGGTGGAACTAAACAATAACACTGTAGGGGAAAAAAAAAACAACTTAAAGAGGTAAAATAAATTACAATTCAGAGAGAGTTTCACTGCCTATGCCTGTTAGCACAGAGCTGCACTCACCAAAGGCTACAGAATCACAGAATGCTTTGAGTTAGAAAGAACCTCTCAAGGCTATCTAGTCTAACCCTGCTGCACTAAACTCTTCCACTAGAGCACGCTACTCAGAGCCCCATCCAACCTGACGTGGAGTGGTGCCAGGGATGGAGCATTTACCACCTCTGGGCAAGCAGGGCCAGTCTCACCACCCTCACTGTCAGAAATCGCTTCTTTATATCCAGTCTAAAAAATTACATTTTCTTTCCTCAATTGGATCCCCCACCCCAAACATATTCTGTTTAGGACCATCGTTTAAGTTCATTTCCTTCCCGTTTTGCAAACGTGTAGCTGGAAGCACAACCTAAATGCGCACTGCATGGCTGGAGCCCACCTCTAATGCAGCGATCCCTGCGTGAGCATACTTTGCTAAGAAAGCACGAGAGAGAACATTGGAAGCTACCTCATCTATGTTATGGGAGCTGAAGTTTCTCTGAGTGTGAATTTCTCCCTTAAGCAAGCAGCAGCGTGATGAAAGCTGCTGGTTAGGTTCCTGCCTTTGGAGCCGGCAGGCTGCAATCAGTCTATCAATTCTTCGCAGAAACTCACACAGAATTGATTGTTTCTCATACATCGACAAGCGCCAGACTTGTGCCAGCCAGCGCCAGGGGAGCAGCCAGGGAGAAAAAGTTTAGAGTAACTCGGATGGAACAGTTTTAAGAAGGGCTGTTATCTGCAACACCTAAAAAAGATCAGAGGTTGGCTGCTTGAAATCAGCGTTTGAATTTCTGGGTGAGACGGCAGAATGGGTTGAGTTTAATTTATCTCAGTGGCCACAGACCAGAAAAGTCAGAAAAGTAGTTTAAAAAACAAACTTGACTGAGCCTCAAGAGGAATAGATCTTACAGATCCTGCTAGATAAAAATGCATCCTCTGTCAGTCAGGGAAAACAAATAAATTAATGTGGGTTTGTTTGGTTTGGGGTTTTTTTTCCAAATCTCCAGAAATCAGAGATTTAAGTTGGAAAAAAACTTTCAGATCACTGAATCCTTGAAAAGCAAACGTGAGGAAAAGTAATTTGACATTTGGCAGTTCTAGAGATCTGTGGAGCAATTTTCCCTCCTGCTTAGAGCATCACTGAAAAAAATAACCCAAAACCCCACATGGAACTATGTCTCACGTAAGCAAGTTTTAGATAGCTACAAATACTCTAAGATTTTCTTTCCCTCAAAACAAAGCAGAGGGAGATAGCTCCGACTTTGACAGACACTGTTAGAGCCCTTTTTAAAACAGAAGCCCATGAGTAGGCTGCCCACTGCTGAAGCACAGTTGAGGAAAAAGCAGCCTGGTCTGCCAGTTGGTCAGAAGGCAGCTGGCCACATCTTGCTGTCTCTCATGCCGTTCTTACAACACTATTAAATGGAATCACAAAGACCACAAGGTGTAGTTTCCCTAATATTTCTCTGACGAAGTGCTGGATTCCAGACAATGCAAACAGAGAAATACCCATGAGGAAGAACAACTTGGAGGAGCTTTCCCTTCCCAGACAATGAGTTCATGTTCTGATGAATATATGATATATTCATCATACATATGATATATATATCTACATATCATATCTATCTATATAAGCAATAGGCTAATTAAGGGTTTTAAATGCTATCTGGATACCAGCAGTGAGGGTAGAGCTGGTGGTGACGGTGGCAATAACAGCTCCTGACTTACTGATTTATGGGTAAAAGTTTGCAGGCATAACTTAATTTCTCAGTCAGAGACACAGCCATGGAGAATTAGGGGATGCTTTTAAGCTCCAGAGGAGCTTGACACCTCTGTGCTCAACTACACATTGCAGAATTTGTTTCTCTTCCCTTAACCAACAGCAGAGGAAGGATCCAGCAAAAGGCCAAAGCTCCATGCTGCTGGTTTCCAACGTTAAATGATTGCCAAGATTTAGATTAGGTGGGAAGAAACAGTATTTTACAATGTGGGAGGTGTCCCTGCCTATGGTAGCAGGTTGGAACTAGATGATCTTTGAGGTCCCTTCCAACCCAAACCATTCTATGATGCGGGTGGTGAAACACTGGCCCAGGTTGCTCAGAGAGGTGGTAGATGCTCCACCCCTGGTGGACCTGACGCTTCAGGTCACTTTGGACAGGGTTTTGAGCAACCTAATCTAGTTGCAGGTGACCCTGCTGTCTACTGAAGGGTTGGACTAGATGACCTTTAAAGGTCCCTTCCAAACCAAACCATTCTGTGAAATTCATTTCGTGGCACTTTCTTCTGAAGCACAGTAGGCTTTGCAAAGAGGAGGAGGAGGATCTGAGTGCCCAAGCAGTGCCTGGCACTGACTGTGTTAAGTGGAGCTACACTGGTAGTCAGTGGTGCAGGTAGTGAAGCTGAGAGCTCACTCTACTTCTTAAGCAGTGTTAAGACAGCGGCCATAAGTGTTTAATATTCACTTTGAGTGTAAAAAACCCCAGCAACTGAGAGCCACGTGCATTATGCAAAATAACCACAATATCTGCAGGCTTCAAAACAAAGATAAACACTGTTGTCTTTTTTGTTTTTTCCATACAATTATACATAAATGAGATTAATAATGCCTGCTGACATTTACTCCCTTAAAACTCTACGCCAATATTATGCTACTAACTAGATTTCAAAAGCAGAAAGAGATGAAAGTGATAAATTGAAAGTGATGCATATTTAACTTTCCATTACAAAAAACTCTGTATTCCTCCACGAAGTCTTCTGCTCCTATTATTCTCTATTTTGTCTCCCTCTAGTCTCATTACCATAACCTAAATCTAACCTGCTCTGCTCAAGCCTGCTGCCGTCTCCTGGCATTAGGGCGGGACATATTTTTATCAAACAGGTAACAGCAAAGCAAATTGCATTCTGCTCTTCCTGCATTACAGGTGATGATGGAAGGTTCATCATTTTGGGAGCTGAAGCTGTGAAAGGAGCTGACAGAACTCCTCGGCGGCTCTCAGAACAATGAATAATGAATTGGAGGCGAGTTGTGGCTCCAAAGCTCGCGAGCTTTCGGCACTCGGGATCAATAAGTAGCTGTGTTCTGCGGGAAGATCTATTTTGTCAGAAGTCCTGTTTTCTGTGAGCCAAAAACACAGCTAATGAGGGACAAAGGAAAAAAACAGACTGCATGTTTGGCACAAGCCACAATATAGGCACTTATGTAAAAAGCCAAACTTGGATACTCCTCTTAACAACATTTTTTCTTTTTTAAAATCAGTTTATGCAAATTAAAAAGTAAAAACAATTTATAGTTACCTACATAGCACAAATGCAATCTTCTTTCTCTGATGTTCATTTTTATGGAGTCTGACTATTCTTGTTAACAGAAAATCCCATTAAAGCAGGGGGGTGAGAAAAAAAACCAACACACTATCTCCTTGCCAATGTAAACATCAGCTGCTTCTTAACTATTATTGCCATTTCTACGACTTCCTCCACTCGTAACTAATAACCATGGTAGGTAGGCTGCGCAGTCCATGCAGGGTTGCTCTTGGCCAGCCTCAGTAGCTCTAAAAGCCCCTGAATTTGCCCCTTGCACCAGCTTTTCCTGACTGATTGCTTGTCCAGGAAATAAACTGCTAATTGCCTTGGTCTTTATCAGACCTAAAACGGAGCTGTTCTTTTTCAAGTCGTCACCTGAAGCAAATACCTATCGGTGTACAATGTCACCAAAATTAGAGCTATCGCTACTGCAGCTTTCCTTGCTCTTTCTTAGCACTGAAGGCAATAGTAGTCCATCAGGGTTGAAGTGTCTTGGATCAACTAACGTCTCCTTTTAGATCTTCCTGACATGTCTGCATTTTCCCAGTGAAGGTAGAGCAAGGCAGAGGTGAGCTAAAATCCTCTCTGCTCATAGATCCTCCGGAGTTGCCTATTTCCTGTGCCATCTCATGCTTTTATTCAGAGGATGTTGAAAGGTTGGTGGAGCAATTTAGACAAATCCAGACGACCACGCAACGTGTGCAAGGCGAAAAATGTTATGTTTTGCATACCCCTACAACATGCTTTTGGCCTAAAAAGGACTAGCCTAGTTTGGGTGCGCCTCACTGCCGCTTCCTTTCCTTCTTCACGGTAGGAGGTTACCTTCCTTGACTTTTGGTATTTTACTAAGAGAAACCACAGGAACTCCACATGCTATGCTCAGTCCAGAAATGTGTGGCTCGGTTGCCTTACCTCTGCAAATCAATGGCAAGAAGCTTGGGTTGTGTTCTGGAAATACAGGTCTGACTGCACATTGCCTGCTCATCTGCAGTGCATCCAATAGCTCTTATAAGCACTGGGCTAGCTGCCCACCTCTTAGCCAGCCAGCCTAATCCATAGTTACACAGATCCACACAGTGTCTGCAAGGAACCTTCAAAGCTCATCCAGTCCAACCTCTCTGCCAGAGCAGAATCACCTATACTAGATCACACAGGAGTGCATCTGGGCAGGCTTTGAATATCTCCATAGAGGGAGACTCCACAACCCCCCTGGGCAGCCTGTTCCAGTGCTCTGTCCCCCATCACAGGGAAAGATTTGTTTTCCTCATGTTTACATGGAACTTCCTATGCCTCAATTTCCACCCATTGCCCCTTGTCCTGTCATGAGGCATCCAGATTTCTGTCCAGGAAATCCCAAGCAGAGGGGTACTAACCTGAGCAGAAGTGGAAGGAGTGGAGAAAAAGACCAGTTTTTATCCTGACTGTCAGGTGTTGGTGACGCAGGGCTGCTAGCCACTGCCTGTTAGAATGGCTGCAAGCAGCACTCCTACTCACAGGAGAAGATGTGCTTGAGTTCTACAAAGCCATCCCATGACTGTTGCAGTTTTAGTAAAATCCATTGGATCATATCCTGAACACTCAGTTTTAGCCTTGCTGTGACTCAGATGTGCTGACTTCTAAGTAGCCAGCAGTGCTACGATGTACTTTTAGGACTGAAGAGTTCCCTCAATACACCATAAGCCAGCTGAGCTCCAGCTCAAAGCCTTTTAAAGTCCATCACAGGCTTTCATTCATAGAATTGTTGAATCATTGGATTGTTTCAGACTGAAAAGGTCTCAAGATCATGGAGTCCAACCCATGGGGCAGTGACGACTCTGCCTCCCTGGGTAGCCTGTTCCAATGCCTGGTCACTCTTGCAAGTAAGAAATTCTTCATAATATCCAACTGAAACCTCCCTTGGCACAACCTGAGGCTATTTCCTCTCATTCTATCACTTGATATCAGGAAGAATTTGTACTAATGTCAGAGTGGAGGAAGGCTGTGTTGGAGTCCTCTTGCATGCCTATGAAACCACAGCTGACTTATGCTGCATAGAGGAACAGATCCTCTGTGCAGTACTTGTGTGGCTACCAAACCTTTAATGTGACCTTTAATATTTATTTCACATCCACAGCATTGATTACTGGAATATGTTTTAGAGCGATGCAAATTTCACAGTAAGTCTTCCAGTCTGGATGCTGGGCTTATTAAACAGCCTATCTCCATCTTTAGGGAATTACATCTGAACCACTGCAGCTATCAGCTAAAGATGAACTAGACAATTTGAGAATAGAAATGTTGTTTGGACACTATTTCACCAAGCAGAAGGATTGTAATAACCTGATCTAACAAGAATGAACAGCTGAGATTTCAGGTTTTTAATCTGACAGTAAAAAGTTGTGTGAACCATAGGTCCCTGGGCAACTCCACACCCTGTGGCCCCCTCCAGAGAGAGGTCTGTGGCTGCTCTTCTCACTACATTATCTCATCTAACCTGAGCCACTTCTCCTATAAGTTCCAGCAGTGTTCTGGTTTGGCCCGTGACCTTTCAAAAACGCCAGGATGAGCAAACAGATAAGCTAAGGGATAAACAAAGGTCTCCTGGAAGAGAATTTATTTCATTACTACAAAGCAAATCAAATGATCTTTTTATCTTCATGGTTTATGTTTTGTTCTGCTTGCCTGCATTTTTCTTTTCTGACTTTTACCAGTCTTGGTGCATTTAACTTTCAATATTTTCATCCTCTGCCTTTTGCAGGCTGCTTCTGGTTTGGCTCACTTAACAGTTGTTAGTTTTTGCACAATCTGATTTTTTTACTTTAGATGTCATCCCCAGGGGGGTGGAAGCACTTAAAAGATGCAGAGATGTGGTGATGAGGGACCCGGGTTAGCACCAGGCTTGGTAGTTAATGGCTGAGCTCAATGGTCTGAAAGGGCCTGTCTAACTGAAATGATTCTATGGTGCTTTTCCATTTATCACCATTGCTAACCACTGATGAATTTCCCTCAGTAAACAAGCAGGGCTTAGTTTCCCTGGCTAAGGGAAGCAATCACCTGTGCACACATTACCAACCATCAGCTGATACTTCATAAACCTTCGCTCCGACAGAGCTCACAGATCGCTTGCAGTAGCGCATTTGGGGAGCTGGAAGCCTGTCCTAACGATCATTGCTCATGCACATGGTTACTGGAAAATCATTCATGAATATTGAATCCAATTATTATGAACAGGTGCAACCAAGTAACTGCATTTCATGCTCAGTGACATATCACAAACACTTAAATTTGATAAAGTTAATACACAAATATATACCCTGGTACACAACAATAACTTCATGTACATTCATGAGCATGCAAATATAATGATCATGAGTCTCAGTTTTGAGGTTGTGATCAAAGTTCATTTTCAGTAATTTTAAACAATTATTTCACTTCATTGCTTAATTCCTTCTACGCTGGGAATCCAGGAAGGAGAGAATGAACAGTTTGGTATAATCTCTTTACTGCTAGAAAACTGAGGTTCACTGAGAGAAAGAAAGGAATAATCTTTGGTTTTGCACAGAGTTGTCCTGTGCAAAACCAACCAAACAAAAACCCCATCAAACAAAGAAACAAAACTGAACAAACAAAAAACAACACCCCATCCCCCAACACTAAAACCATTTGAGCAGGACCATACCCCAGGCTCCCTTTAGAACCAGGCCAAAAGCCAGGCAGTGGCATACACCAGAGCACATACACATCCAGCTACACAACCTTTACCAAAACTTGCATTTTATAGGACGCAGAAATGAGCAGCAGCTTCCAGGTGAAGCAAGGCAGTCTCCAGGACCGCCAGCCTGCTAGACCCACCACAAACATCTGAAGATCCAGTTTAAAACACTTCCTATCACCACAAAAATTAAAAGACCAACCCAGAGACATTAGCAAACTGTTTCTTTTCAGAGTTTTCTCCCCAGATCATAATTCCTTTGCAGTTTTATCTTGCATTCTTTTTCCTACCCTATATGTATTATTTCTAGACTACCTTACCAAGATGAACTTCCTGAGTGTCTTTCAGAATGACAGACTTACTTTTCTACCTAAAATCCTTCTCAGCAAATATTTTTGTTTTAATGCCTCTTTCCTGAACGAGGATGCCCCAAACTGGACACAGACTCAAGTAGCACCATGAACACTTTGCTATGAAGCACACACAGTGAGTTGCTTCTGCCACTGCTCTGCTGTGATTGCACATTGCAGTCACAAGGGAAAGATGCCTTTATGAAAATTGGTCTCATTATTTTTATGCTTCACAGTTCCCACTAAAATTATTTTGAGCAGAAATAAGGTTGTTGAGCATCACTGAGTAGAAAAGGAAACATTCAGCAATCCTGATAACCTTGCAAAAATTGTTGCTGCTGACCTGAGCCTCAGGGTGAAAGTCATAATGATAAGAGCAATAAGAAGGCAATATTCCTAATATCTAATGATATCAGAAAATGCTTCTCCCTGGGTTTGGGGACAACATCTGTACTGAATCTCCAAGTGACATCCTCAGCACTCACTTGGTCTCAGTATATAACAATTCCTTAGACATTCCTCACAAAGCATCTTCATCAGTTCAATCTGCTGTCTGTTGGCAAGATTCTCCCTCATTATTTCCAAGGTGAGAGTGGAGAACTTTGCAATTGGCCTTCACTGAGCTCCACTCACAGTATGTCTCAATCTTTTCTTTTTTTTCCACCAGAAGGGAGAGAGATTTTTAATATATATATATATATAATAAAAATGGTGTTTTATGATCTATGCAAGGACTGAAAGTAGCCTGAAGAGACATCTCAGATTAACTCTGGTTATGTAAAACCAAAGTCAATTAGGGTTTCCTCCAAAAGGTTAGATGAGATGAGATTATTAAATTTACTTAAATCAGATTAAGGTTTCCTCCTCAAGGTTTTAGCTTTGGCACTTCTCTAAGCAATGTGAAATGTAGACTGTGAGTAATTGTGATAGACTGCACAGAAGAGTACTTGGAGGATGAATTCATTCCCCCATCCGAATAAATAGCCACATGCAATTTGGCATTGGTTTGGACAAGGACAGGAATTCACTCACGACTGTCAATACTGCCCAGTTACCAGAGGGTGACTTGGACAACCACCATTTACCTTCCTAAGACTTATTGGGCATCTGCTGGACAGCTGTAAAATCACAGCTTTTAGATTAAACTTTGTGGAGTGGCTTAGAAGATGCTGTTCCTCGTTTTACATGTGCCCATCTCTCCTTGAGAACACGAAGCGATTCCACATCTGTCACCCGCTTGTCCTTCTGAACAATGCGGAGCAGAGGACAGACTCCCCACTCTGGTTCCTCATATCTGTGCTGCTGGGATGCTGTGTGGCATCAGCTGGAAACTGGACTAGCAGGGTGGGGAATGAAGGCATCCACATGTGACACTGAAGCCTTCAGCACATCTTTTCTATCAATGAAGAGAAGCCAATCACAGATGGTCTTTGCACCATTATAATTAATAACAATGGTAAGATGTTAGTGTCATCCTCACCTAATAAAAGTGAACCTGTAAATTGCATTCAGCATTTTTACAGCATCTACAGTGGTTCCTTTTGGCAGCAGAAGGGTACAGCTCTGACAGTAACTCTTTCTGAACTGCATTCCTGAAGAGTAATTTCAATTCACTGTATGCTTGTTTATTATTTATGAAGTTGAAGAGTTGTTTTGGGTTTTATTTTTCTGTATATCATTTTTAGATTGATCCTTTACAGAATCAAATTATTGTTTTAATTCTGGTGGTGTTTTTCCCTCAGCTTCTTAAGTAGATCTCTCCTAGTCAAGATGATACATACGTCACTCCTGAGCTGGTCTAAACTCTCACCATTCTGGAGTACCCAGCATCACATTATGTTTGTGAGCAGCTCAAACCCTGTTTGATACAGAAATATCATCAGTCCTTTTGGAGGCTGTTGTTAGGATGAACAATGGAGACATAAACACCCAATGTAAGTGTGGGTGAAACGTATCATTGCACAGACAGGCATTACGTCTTGCGATGCTTCCATGTTTTTTTCTTGGCTGGAAAAGCATGAGCACATTACAAACTGGGCACAAGCTTAGTCAAAATGATTTTAAAGGTTCTGGAAATAACAAATTCTGAGAGAAATCCCTTTTGCTTTGAATTAGATTCTTCCCACTATGTTCCCATTTACAAGAACAAATCCTGCTGAGATGCTCCAGCTCAGGTCCTGACAAAAATTGGAAGCGAAATGGCAAGTTGGGATCTGATGAGGGATGAAGATGTTCTATCAGCTTATTCCAAAAGCTCAATTAAAATCTGATTCAAGTTCCCTTCTGGTCATAGCAAAAGGCAAGCATATTTAATGGTTGGACTTAATGATTTTAAGCATCTTTTCCAACCTAAATGATTCTATGGTTCCCAAACTCATTTGGCTCTTGAGGAGCCCAGACACGCAGACATACTGGAGGGGAAGCAACTTGCAAGAATGTTTACAGAAATCACAATTATTTTTTCCCAACAGATGGACTGTTTCCTACTCAGCATAAAAGGAGTGTGATTTCCTAGACAAAAGCTGTAATTTCCCTCGTGTCATCCACCATTCTCAATCAAAGAAGTCAAGTGCAGCCACCAGAAGCAAGGAAAAGCATATGACTGGGTCTGCCTAGCCCAGTAGCAAGTCCCTGGCAGTGGCCCATAGAGCTGCCTGGGGAGTTTAAAGCCTCAACCATCTCATTGTCAGCAGTGGTCTGGTCTCTCCCAAGCTACACTCCTCTTTTTTATTGGAAATTTACTGGGTCATAGCAGAAATTTCTGATTAGTTAGTATTGATTTTCTTTGGGTTTTTTTTTCTTCCCATGAATGTCTGATTGATTGCTCCTTGAACTCAAGTGAGCTTCCTGCATCAGCAGCAGCCTGTGGTGATATGCTCACTGGGTTAAACACCTCTCATTTTTCAACCTGTCACGTGATAATTCCAGCTGGTGACCCTTCATTCTCCTTGAACTGTGGGAAACAGAGAACCATCGTTCCTAGAAATGTCCCTTGATGAGGGTTGTGGACCATCTAGTTTGCTGTTCCTCATCCCAATCATCCTCGTTCTAAATCTTTGGATCTGTTTTAATTTTCCTATATCATACAATAGCAGAATGGCTCAGGTTAGAAGGGATAGTAGAAGTGGAGGGACACTGCACCCTCCCTGCCAAGGGCACCTCTCAACTAGCCCTGGCTGCTCAAGGCCTCATCCAACCTGGCACTGAACACTCCTGGGGAGGAAGCACGTGCAACTGCCCTAGACAACATATTCCATAGTCCCACCACTCTTGTACTGAAGAACTCCTTCCAACCATTCAGTCTAAACCTATTCTCCTTCAGCTTCAAACCATTTCTTCTTGTCCTATTTCTAGACAGCCTTATGAAAAGTCCCTCTTCAGCCTCCCTGTAGGATCCTTTCAAGTACTGAAAGGCAGTTCTAGGGTGCCCCTGGAGCCTTCTCTTCTCCTGAAGAACACACTAGCCGAGACTGCAATGCCACTACACTCACAGATGAAATATATTGAGTTAGTTCAAAATTTTTTTCCTGCTATTTTAAATTTCCTTTGTCTATTATTCAGATCCAGAAACACACATTGGAAAAACACAATGTACTTTTTGTTTGGTTGTTCCAGCTCTTTAATAGTAAAACCCCTAAAAAGCTGTTCTGCTCTGGAGGGCAGCTTTGCTGCAGCCCAGTCCATCGACAGAATAATCCTGAGCGATGGTGAAAACCTGGCACTGCCCTGATCCACCGATAGCTTTCAGATTTGGTATCGATCGGTTTTACACTCTGTTATAACGGAAGCTTAAGCTGAGCTTTTCACAGACCCAGGAATGCTCGTGGTGAATATCCCCAATCACTTTTCAAGAGCATCCCATCAAGTTGAGTTGATAAAGATGAGATTAACCTATTATGGATGCCATTTTCCTGAAAAACCAATGTTTCCATTTGTCAGTTATTGTTGGCAAGAAGCTGGTTTGACCTTTAAGACAGGAATATGTAAGATGCTGTCAAAATGGATCAGGAATCTGAATAAAATATATGTGACACAGCATTACCAAGGCTGAGAGTGAAGCAGTGAGAGTTCACCGCTCCTTAAGGCCCCTCAAAAAAAACCTTTTCTCTTACAAACATCTGTGGCAAACACCAGCCTGCTTTATTTAAGTATAGTTAGTGAAATTTAGCAGTCTTGCAAGGAAAATGCTGATAATAGAACAAGGACTGGTGCAAAGCAGTCACTCTACTGTCAGTGGCCTAACTCCCGTGGCTTTGCCACTTTAACCTTGGAAGACTTCAGTTTGGGGTCTGTGGATTGTTCTGTGCCNGGATGTGTTCAAGGCCAGATTGGATGAGGCCTTGAGTAACCTCTACTAGTGGGAGGTGTCCCTGCCTATGGCAAGGGGTTGGAACTAGATGATCCTTGAGGTCCCTTCCAACCTTACCATTCTATGATTCTATGATAATAGAACAAGGACTGGTGCAAAGCAGTCACTCTACTGTCAGTGGCCTAACTCCCGTGGCTTTGCCACTTTAACCTTGGAAGACTTCAGTTTGGGGTCTGTGGATTGTTCTGTGCCAATTGGAATGGTCATACTACCATTTTCTCCTATGCTCTGAGAGCTAAACTGATTTACTTCATTTGTTTTATCTTCTATCTCTGAAGATACAGAGCCAGTTTCAACTTTGGGTGGATTGTAGATATCACATTCACAAATTGGCAGAGGCTGAAAGTCACCTCTGGAGATTGCCTTGCCCACCCTCCCTGCTCAAGAGGCATCACCCACAGCAGCTGCCCAGGAGCACGTACAGATGGGGTTTGAACATCTCCAAGGGTAGAAACTCTATCACCTTTCTGGGAAACATCTTCCAGTGCTTGGGCACCCTCAGAGGAACAGTAAGGTTCAGCGTGTTCAAACAGCCCCCACAGTGTTTCAGTTTCTCCCTGACATTTGCTACATCATCTGTTTCTGAATGTACGCTATTTTGTGGGAAACAAATAAGGCAGATCATTTTGGATCACTTGAGGCTAAAGGGACAGATAAAATGATCCTAATAGACTGTAAAAGAGATCAGCACACACAATATTACAACAACTGGATGGTTCTCAGGTTGTAATTTCAGTTGTTTTGCACCCCAGAGTTCCATAAAGAAGCTCTCTTACAGTTTCTTCCATTCCTTCTCTGCAACAAATTAAACCTTAGTTTAATAACCAAGGCAAGTGGCTGCATAATATTATTGAAGTATTTATTCTCGATTTTAGTACTTTAATATTTAGTATTTTACTCTTAAAATGGAATTCTGGAGCTGGAAGTGAAGTTAGCATCAGCTTTAAGACAGCAAATCCACTCTGTAGTAAGTAAGAGTGGAGACTAATACTCAACAGGAGAGTTTTAGTTAGAATTACACTAAGGAAAGTACAGAGATCTGTAGCAGCAGGTGACACAGAGTCACGTTTTCATCCCTGACACTCCCCTCAGCCGAAGTGCTGCACAGTTGAAAACCTGACTTCACATTGTTCATTTATTGTTTTAAGCAGCTTTGGTAGTAAACAGGCTCTGCAACACAGTAAAATTGGGCTTAGCTTTCCCATTGCCAACATGGCCTTGCCTTTGCTTCCTCAAACAACACTTATGTCTGAGACCCCACATCCCTTTGCCTTTGGGCACCACACAGGGAAATATTGAAAATCAGTAATTGAAAAATTGTAACAATGAACTTAGTTCCACTGAAAAGAGTGGGAGTCACACTTCACTTTTGCTTATCTTCTTAAAGGACATGAGGAAACTGCTTGCTATGGATATTGCAGAGTTAAAAGTGCCCTCAAGCTTCTGTGGACATGACCCATTTCTCCTTGAATTTCTTTGGTTTGGTGGAGTTTCTCTTTCTTTTAATGCAGCTTAGAGCACTCAGTATTACCTCATCATGTGGTACTTGGTAAGTGCATGTATTTTAAAATTGTCTTATAAAATATTTCTGGGGGGGGGGAAGAAAAAAAAATCTATAATAGATTGAACTAGCAGTGATGAGCTTTAATTTCACACCATCACCCATCATGATCAACGATAAGGTTGTCTGAGTAGCTGCATCCATCTTCTGAATATCCTGACTGATCATTTACTGCTCCCTACTTTGGATGATCAAGCATTGTATTGATGAAGCTCCTATTGAGCTGGTTCAAAATCATACTGCAATCCAATGACAAATCTGAAATGGAACACCTATCCTGCAAGCACAAAACATACACCTTGCCAGCACCACCAGCACTTAACCAAACGATGCTCCAGAAACAGCCCTATACCCAGGGATAAAATCTAAGCTCCAATGCTGGAGAAGATCAACCTCAGCTGAGGTTTCGTTCTTGAATCCTGTAACTGAATGTAAAGGACATGAATTGATCTTCAGCTGTCTCCTAATTCTTGATTCTGTGATAATTTCAGCTTTAAAAAAAAAAATAGTTTAGAATACAGCTTTCTTTTTCTTTCCAAGTTTCTATCTAGAAGGTTTTTCCTTTGTAGGAAGTAGTAGCACCAAACAAAAATTTTGACCGAGCCAGCACTGAATAGAAAATTAGCATTAAAGGGTAGTTGGGCTTGATGATCTCCAGAGACCCCTTCCAACATCCACCACTCTATCATTTTATGAAGAAAAAAATTACCATCAAGGTTTTGTAAAGGCAAAGATCTCCACGCTTGATCCTTGAAAAGGTTGCCTTCATTTCTTTTGTTCCTTGTGAACGCTACAGCCATCCTGCACAAGCACCTCGCTGCCCGTGCCTGCTGGAGCAGCCAAATGAAATACGTGCTGCCAGTGGAGCACAGGGGGTCAGATGCCGGGCTGCCCGCCCGCACTGCAGGATGCCTGCCAGCCCATCTGCCCAATGCCTGTCCTGGGCTGAGCTCTGTGCCTCATCCTCTGGCTCTCTCCACAAATGTCTCCTGCTACCAGGTGGGCCCACGGCCAGCACCTGATGTCACTCCTCCCTGCACGTGTCAGCACAGGGTAAAATGCTGCACAGCAACGGAAGCCCCTTCACCTTTTTTATACTCAACTTCATATCTCAGATTTTAAGATGAAGAAAAATCCCCCTCTCTGGAGAAGATTTTCTCATCAAGCGAGCCATACATACTTTTTAATAAGGATATCAAGCCCAGCCTGATGGAACAAACACCTTAAGACATCCTCTCTACATTAATGTCTCTTTAAAAACATCCAAGCTCTAGAGGCTTCATTGTTTGCAGGTTTAAGTGAACTGACAGAGTAAGCAGCATTGTGATAAGATAAAATGATGACTCCTGTCTCCACGTAACATACAATCAATTCTACAGGATTTCTTCAGCAGCCCATGTCCTCAGTGGTCCTCTCTCTGAAGCTTTCACATGTCAGAACATCTTTACTGTATGTTGGTTCTTCACAAAAGCTTGTCATGCCACATAGAAGATTTTATTTATTTCTCCATTGTGCAATACAAGTTTTGGATTATCTGGGGGTTTGTTTGCCTGCTTTAATAGCATGCCCACACGGCTTCCAGTGCTCCTGCTACACAGATTCTCAGCTCCTACCTTCTTCAGCCCTTTATTTCCAATTCACACATCCAAACAATTGATGACTTAAATAACTGAGATCACGTTTAGGAAATGTTGCACTTGTTCTAATGTACTAACTGAAGCTAAATGAAAAGGCATTTCAGAAAATCCTAATACAAAGAAACATTTTGGTTACACCATTGATTAAGCCCTTAATTATGTAGCCAGATTTGAAATTTTTATTTAGTGTGGTGGAATGTGGCCTTTGATACTGCTTACTTGAGTGTGATCTCATGGCCTGACCTCTAGTTCCCCACCATAAGAAATACACAGAGCTGTTGGAACCAGCCCAGAGAAGGGTCACAAGGATGATCCAAGAGCTGAAGCATCTCTGCTACGAGGATAGGCTGAGGGATATGGGATTGTGCAGCCTGGGGAAGACTTAGAGATGCTTTTGAATACCTGAAGGGATCCTACAGGGAAGACAGAGAAGGACTTTTCATAAGGGTGTCTGGAGATAAGACAGGAAGGAATGGTTTTAAGCCGAGGGAAGGGAGGTTTAACCTGGGTCTTAGGAAGAATCTGTTCTGTGCGAAGGTGGTGAGACCATGGAATAGGTTGCCTAGAGAGGTCATGGGTGCCTTCTTCCTAGAGGCATTCAAGGCCAGGCTGCATGATGCCTTTATCAGCTCAGTCTAGTTGTGATGGAGATTAATTAGATAATCTCTAAGGTCCCTCCCAATCTCAGTCATTCTATGACTCTGCTGACCCCATATATATACACATCAAATAAGTATGGTGCTTTGTTTACATCTAAATTAGTGTAACACAAAGCTACGGATTATTTCCTGACCAAAAGTCCCCAGCAATCACATAAAATTTCTTCTCAAGCCAAGGAAAGTTTATTTCACTTCTGGTAATTTTATTGTGCGTGTGCTAGGTGGAAATACTGAAGTGTGAAAAGGCTCATTTGAGCAGGGAAAACAACTCTCAAAAGTTATTCTGAGGAATGGAGTGGAATGAATCATATTCATACGTGTGTGTGCTGGATGGCAAAAATCAATGCTTTCTCTTAGCAAAGGCACTCTCGGGGATAGAGAAATCAGAGCTGCAAAAAACCTAACAAATTTTGCCTGACAGATTTTCCAGGCAAACTACACTGCTGCTGCTCTGGGACCACGCTCAGGCCCCACGCTGGCAGGAGCAGCTCATTTCACACTGCCTCATTTGGGATCCCTGGGGAGGCTGATAACCCCACGGCATTCCCCCTCTCTGGTGCACCAAATGCGCTGGGAAGTGGGAGAGATGCTGCGATGGCAGAGAGCAAGAGTCCAGAGGAGGATGTGGTATGCATGCTGCAAGCACTGTGGTGTGGGATGAGAGAGGTGGTTCTGGCCCTCTGCTCCACTTGGGTGAGACCCCACCTGCAGTGCTGTGCCCAGCTCTGGAGTTCACAGCACAAGATATGGATGGACCTGTTGGAGTGGGCCGACGTGAGGGACATTAAAATGATCACAGGGCTGGAACTGCCAGTGAGAACAGGCTGAGAGAGTTGGGGTTGCTCAGTCCCTGGAGAAGTGAAGGTTCTGGGAGAACTTACTGCAGCCTTTCAGCACTTAAAGAGCCCATAAGAAACATACCTGTTAAACATTAATCATGCCAAGAGCTGTGTGCATTCCCTGCTGGCCTGAGGTACCAACCATGGCCATTGTATCTGTGTGTCCAGCCTCCACCAGCCCCTAAGGAACAAGCAAGAATTTCCATTTCTGCCCAGAAAATGCTCTCTTCCAAAGAAGAAAAGCAGCCTTCTCTTGCCCACCACCAGCAACAATTATCAGTGCTGGCATACAGGGGCAGGGGTACAGTATCTCTGCTGTAGTTTACTAAAGAACAGAAAAGATTATGAAAGATGTGCATCTAATGCAGTGACAACAGCTTCTGAAACTACTTCTAGTCCTTGTTAGTAAAAATGATATGATCTAAATGGCAGAGCCTTATGCAGCCCCATCCCACTGCAAAGGGACTGTAATCCATACATGAAAAATAAGGGATGATTGTTGCAGCATGATGGTTGCTAGGCTAACGCTAACAGTAAGAAAAAAACTACATGAAATTGAAAAATTAGATATTTAAGAAGTGGTTAGGTAGCAATAATTACTTGGGGTTGATACCTGAATTTGCCTCTTCCTATCTTGGGTTATTCGTTGCATGAGTCAATCTGTGGATCTGAGTGGGATGATTTTAGTGAATTGTGTTGCAGACGAGGAGGAATGCAGCAGGTAACCACCCAGATTGTACCCAGCAAGACTCTTTTGCTTTCTGTGTTGCAGATCAGGAAGCAATACTGCTTTATGTTAACAAAAACTAGAGAGAGGAAAAAAGCAATAATCTAAGGGCAGGGAGCTGCTGTTGGCACAAGAACCCCCACATTTCTACAGGCAAACTTGCCTTGTTTTCGTCCTTTAAAATAAAAGTGCAAGCCTCTGCTTGCTTCATCCTCATCAGAAGTCTTAACCCCTGTTCTTCTAAACAAGATCAAGCCAGTATTGATTCTACCCTCAGAATAACCTAGCTGAAAATGAGATGGTTTACAGACACCAAGATAGAGAGCAATAATGAAGTTGGAAGAGCAAGGCTGAGCCTTAAGCTACCTCTGCTTCGTACCGAGTAATCCCCAGGTTTTGCTAGCTGGGGAGGGTCAGAGCTCTTCATTATCTGGGCGGTGGACTTCACAAAAAGCCTGAGGAGCTGAAGGAGCGACAGAAGCAGCTTGAGATCAATACCCTGGCATGCTGCTCAGTGCCTGGGAGCACCTTGCTGCCAGAGGTGATACTGAAAAGAGTCTGAACACACCGCAACAACATCCTCCCAGTTGTCAGCCTGCTATTTTAAAGGTTCCTGGAATTACCAGCCGGGTGAGGGCAGTGACCCAGCTGCACAGACTCTGCCTGTCCTTGCCCGTACGCTGCCGCTCGCGGGCACGACAGGCCCATACATTGGCGCACACAGTCACGAGAGATCTGGCTCTCATCCAGACCAATCACTGCTCAAAGCAATGGCACCAGTGACAACCCCATCTGTGGCCACGTCCCGCTTCTACCCAGCTACTGATAAGGGTTCAATCCCTACCATGAGCCAGTCTGGTGTCACTCATCCTTTGTTTCTAGGGCAACGTGTACTATAGGACCACACGAGTGATAGCACAGGCCAGACCAAGGCCAGGAGATCCCCACGTCCTGTCCCAGCTGTGGTCAGTAATATGTGCTCATGGAGGAGGCCACAAAGGCTGCCATGCAAAAGTTTCCCATTCCTGCTCCATCCTTCAGCTATCTGCAAATCAAGGACGCCCACAGCCTCAGCTGAACTTGGTGTTGGTTGGGCTTTGTTTGCATTTTTTAAATAAATGTCTTGCAACCTTTTCTTTTGATAAGCTTACTTCACCAGTTTTTAACCATATACAATTCTGGCATCCATGAGGTTCTGCACAAGGAACGTACCACTTCGAAGTACAGGTATTGCATGTTTTGAAAGATCCACTCAACCACTTCATTTAAAGCTTCCCAGGTTCATGTGATGAAAAGCAGAGGAAAAAGTAGCCTTGTTAAAGTCCCATGGCAGTTGGAGAACCACAGCAGTCCACCAGAGCCCCTCTCCCCTTATCCCCTCTACATGCACCTTCCACACATGCTTTTCTGCAGGCCTAGCTAGTCTTGGCTTACACCTAAGTTAGCTGCACTTTTCGGCTACCTCTGCCACAGCCATCTAACACTCTCCTTCTTCAAAACGGTAACACTGGAAGAGCAGAGCTGTAACCAGTGCTCATTATATTTGGGCATGGTTTATCAGCACCAGTTTTGTCTGCTCTTTTCTCACTCTTCAAGCAGGTGAAGAGAGTTCAAGTGCTTTAAATGACTGCATTCACATCTCTCAAATACTGATTACGGTATTACAGATGAGATCCCACATTACATTTCCTGCTCCTTACTAGAAGAGTCATTAGGAAACCAGCCTGTGAGTGGACTTAGAGCATTTCTATCTTTTTCCTCAAACTCTAAATGCTGGATTGCAGTAAAGTCCCTGCAAGTGTGCTTCACTCACTGCAGAAACTGATGCTCTTTATACGCTTGTTGCAGGCTGCACCATACTCAAGGTGACTCTCACATACACCTGCATGCATCAATACTACACTAACCACCATACCTCAAGATATACATAATGCATTACTTAGGCAAAGCAGCGGCATGAGGCAATGCATTACACAACTTACTGACATCAAAAGGGATTCAGGGCTCTTACAAGCACTGGGAGAGTTTAGCTGGGGTGTGCTCCTGACAGTGAGCATCACTCAGCATCCTGCAGAACAGGGTTTAGGTGCTTACCCCAGAAATTGGAACGTCTTTCTTCACAAAATATGTCAGTCATAGTTTCTCTATGTTCTGGTGGTGCAATTCAGTATCTGAAGAAAAAAGGCTCAGTGCTGCTCGCAATGGGACCAATGAATATTTTACCTCTGGATGCAGAGAAGACAGTGCAGTGCAGTGCAGTGTCCAGGGTTGCTCTCTGAAACTCTCAGCATCAAGTTGTGTGTGTCTCAGTGCCCCTCCACTGCCAGCCCAGGGTCTCATCACGCTTTGGAGGGCATTGCTGCCTAGAGATTGTAACTGCTCTTGTTCCTCCAGTTTTTGCAGAGCAAGGTCAGCAATCATACAGTATTGGTAAAAAAATAATTACCTCACTCTTTTGCTAAATGCAGCTTGACCTCTGTTAGAAAAGCTCAGTCTTTGAAAGTACACCCCTCAATGACCTCGTAGACAAACCACAGAGAACATAAGCAGCTCTGAACCCTAATGTCACCATAATCCACAGTCTTAATTATGTGAAATGAATAAACAAAGCTGTATTAAGTGATGATCTTTGACCATGTGCCAAGGGATAACTTGCTGCACCAATAGTTAACAAAAAGGAAGTCTTCCTAACACAGAGTTTACTTGAGGAGTGACTCTTGCATTATTCCTTTGTGAGACCTCTTATCACAGAATTGTAGATTTGTTTCAGTTGGAGAAGGCCTCTAAGATCAAGTCCAACCATCAACCAGAGCAGCCATTAAGCCACATCCCAAAGCCCACACGTTCCTTGAACACCTCCAGGGACTTTGACTCCACCATCTCCCTGGACATACAATTCACTGTGGTAATAGGAAGCCAACACAGCTAATTCTAAAATAAGAAGTCAACAATAATAAAATAACTGCAGACAGTGCATCATGCAGTCATAGCTGTAAGTACATAAAGTTCCCCTCAATTTCTTTTTAATCTTTTTGTGCCACTGGCACACTATTATCTTTATAATAATCCTTGAATGAGGAAAATGATAAAAAGTGACCACTGGAAAAGAGAGAAAATTGAATATTACAGAAAACCCAGCCTGCAAAAGTTAAATCATCTGATGAAATGAGTCTTCCTACTCTGGAAGTGTCCATGTGGAATTGGTGAGGGAATTAAATCACTAAACCACACAGTGTGAGATGCACTAAATCCCCTGGAACCATCACATGCAGAGGAAAAGGGGGAAATGTCTGCAGATAATTCTTACAAGTTACTCGCAAACATCCAAAATGTTGCCTGATCCTCATTACTTCCATCTGAAGGTTCTGCATACATCACAGCAGTGTCTTTCATCTGTAGGTCACTGACTGCAGGGCATCAGGCTGCACGAGAACTGCAATCAGCACTCTTAGAACTCTACCTCTCTTAGCTTCCTTTGTGTCTTTAAATCAGGAGCACAGTGTCAGAAGTGTCATACAAGCCTTTTTTAATGATTGTTATTTTTGCTGTGTGCTTCAGCTGCCAGGCCACGGAGCATCCCCAGGGTGTTTCATGTTTTCTACCCAGAAGCCAACCATTTCCTCCTCTTTAACAAAATAAACAAATGAAAACCTAAACCAGTCCACTACCTCCATCCTTTCAGAAACCCCTTGATTTCTCACTTTTATCCACAATTCTCCTCCTCTTTTTCCAGTTTATATCGCCTGAATTTAAATTCACTTCCAGAAGCTGTGAATAAGCCAGTAACAACTCTTCCTTCTAGCACTACCACATCTTTCCAAAGTCTTTTCTTGATACATGTCTGGCAGTGCCACCAAAGCCTGCAGAACTGCCTGTAGACCTTAAAGCAGTGACCCACATTCATTCTCCCCAAGCAGCACCACACTTAACTGCTATGTCCCAACACCCAAGTGGGGAAGACTTGCTGATGATCCTCAAGATACCTCAGGTTTGTTTTTTAAAAGTGCCTTTCCTGTGAGCAAAACTCAATCTCTATGGCAAGCAGTTAGAAAATTACCACATAGAAAATTCTGTAGGTAAACTATTTGGATGCCTCTTAACACTTTTTACCCGATGGGAACAAAAAGGAGAAAATAATTGCTGTTGGAAAGCCGAAAGACCACCAGGCTGCAAGGAAGGAATTACCATCCTTCGCCTATTTTAACTGAAAAAATGAATAAATGGTAAGTAAGGGAGCCAGACTTCTTCTAACAGAAGCTATCTCTGAGCCTCTGAACGATGAGCACACACCTGCTGGCATGCTAGGAGAAGAAAATGGTACATGAGGTGGATGCTCACAGTATAAGGACATCTCTTGCCTTTTTTGTACACATGGCCGAGATGCAGAGGAATAATTCACCAAGAATGATGTGTAGGACTTGTCCCACTCAGTGTCTTTCCCAGTGTAAATGTCAAAGATGCATCAATCTGGACTGTTTTTCACTTTTAATTTCCCAAGAAAGCGATTTCAAAATAAAAAAGATGATGAGGCAAGTGTGAAAACATTGCCACTTGTTTCTGTTGGTGAGAGAACTCCCACCACCCATTCACAGGTACAGTAAATGTCTGCTTTCATTCACTGCTATAATGAGCCTCTATTTCTCCCAGTTTATAACACTGCATCCTATGCTAGACTAAAGAAACAGCTTTCCCACTCCCCTCCCAGAAACAGATACCAGCTGGAACACATGGCGAAGTACACAGCCATGCCTCACGCTTTGCATTATTTAAATGGTAAATCTTTATTTAAAAGAGAAAAAAAAATCTAAATCAAAACAATCCCCCAACAACCTTATAGCTAGATGTGCTTTCCCATTTAGACACAGCAAAACAAGCCACAGATTGCACGGGGTTGGAAGGGATCCTCAAAGGTGGCCACATCGAACCCCACTTAAGTCAGCAGGGACACCCTCAACTAGAGCAGGCTGCCTAAGGCCACATCGAGTCTGATCTTGAATGTCCTTAGGGATGAGGCCTCAACCACATCTCTGGGCAGCCTCTTCCAGTATTTCACCACTCTCATTGTAAAGAACTTCTTCCTAACATCCAACCTAAACCTACCCTGCTCCAATTTCAAACCAATGCCTCTTGTCTTATCACTACAAGCCCTTCTAAACTGTCTCTCCCTAGCCTTCCTGCAGGTCCCCTTCAGGTATTGGACAGCCTCTATTAGATCTCCCTGAAGCCTTCTCTTCTCTGGGCTGAAGAACCCCAATTCTCCCAGCCTGTCTTCATAGGAGAGGAGCTCCAGTCCTCTGGTCATCTTGGTGGCCCTCCTCCAGACCCTCTCCAGTAGGTCCATGTCCCTCTTGTGTTCCGCCTTTTCTATTGAGAAGACCATGGCCATTCTTTTATTCAGAGAACATCATGGCCATTTCTGTTGGAAAATATTTTCTACTTGCTCAGGTCTTTGATCTACAATAATTTACTGGGGGAGGTGTGGCTACTCTCTCTCTCTTTAGTCCATCTTTGTGCATTGTGCACAAGATCTTTTTAGTCAGGTTGCTGAACTTAAAGAAAAGGTGGCTGCTCCTGCCTTCTAGAGCTTGCTACTGTGGAACAAAAGCAGTTTAAGATTGCTTGTAATAAACAGGTGATAAAGTATCTTAAAGTTTATAATAAGAATATTCTGTCACTTAGTTTGGTATCTAAAATTTTAACTCAGTGTTACATTTTAGAAAATGACCTCATAAGAGGGACTTCATTTTTCACCAAACAGATAGTTAGAAGCAGTCACTGTTTTCTTCCTAGAGACTCTCAGGTTCCCTATCTCTTCTCACCACTATTCTGTTAAATAACATTCCTCAGTACCTGTCAAATACTGCATTTTTCAAAAAACAAGAGCATTACTAAGGAGCCTTAACAAGGCCTCCAGGACATGACTGTCAGTCTCTCCCTCTTCCTTTTTTTTTAATATCAGGAGTTGCTTTAATTAATTTTTGGTGTAGGTGTTTGTTGTCTTTTCAGTTACACTTGGAAAAATCCCACTTTTACCTAATTCCAGGTAAAATATGTTAGAAGTCTCATCACCACATATTACAGATATTTAGAACACAGGAAGGTAAGTGAGAATGTGAGATTTGCTGAGGAAAATTTATGCACTTGAAAACTGCTTGATTCCCAGCAGCATAGCTGGAAACTCACAAATTTAGGAAAGATTGTAATGGCTAGAAGTAAAAAAAAAAAAAAAAAAAAAAAATTAAAAAAAAAAATCACTCCAAGTCAGATTTTCAGGTGTCATCTCAAAAGACAGGGAAAGTTTGGCAGCTGGACTGGCCTCTGAGATAAATTGTGAGCACAGTGGTGGTTTTCCTCACAATGTTGCTGAATTTTAATTAAAGGGATTCCTTAGATCACAGTTTGAGGGAGAAGCCAAGGTGGCAGAGAGCGTCACATCACAGGAAGGATCAGTTGTAGCCCTGCTTGTATGGACAGATCTGAGCACAGGATGACTGCTGTGCTGACAGTGGTCCTGGAGAAACTGCCTTTGGTCTCCCTTGGAAGAAAGTTCTCCTAAACAGCATCTTTAAATCATTAAAGGAGAGAAAGGACAAGAGCTAAAAGCACTTGGAGAATAACTTTCAGGAACTGCTTTTGTCTTTGCACCTTATATGAGAGAAGTATCAATAAACATAAATGTATTTGCATCTTTTTTTCTTCTGCAAATCCCTAACTCCAGGGTATGAAGCATGTAAGACTGCAACTGCTTTCCCATGAAGAGAACTCAGCATATTAAGGGCATTTCTAGAGCTAATAAACACCAGTGATATAATTATGCTCATGATTTAGTAGGCCTGCAAAAGCACAGGTAGGAAAACTGGTGAGTATATACTAACGAGGCCTGAAGAGCCTGGGTAGAAAAGCACTCAGTAAATGCAGAGCAGTGCAAAACTGACCACAGTAAAAATAATTTTCCTAAGTGAAAATGCAGCAGAGTGTTTTGCTCTGATATGCATCTCCTTGCCCCATTAACACGCACATGTTATTAGAAGAGAACTCACAATCCTTCGAATTTTTTTACAAGGGAAATATAGATTGCACTAAAACAAAAACTAAAAAATGTATTTCAGTGATGACAAACTGCACCTGTGTTATTTTATTAATTGGTGTTTAATGTCCAACAGAAAGCAGTTCTGAAACTGATAGATTGCTGGATTGTTATCGCTCTTAATTTCTTTTAAATGAATTAAAAAGCACTACTCTGCTACAGACATCATTATAGGTATAGGAAAGGCATTTGATTTATAATGTTTCTAAATAGGTGGCACTGTGATGAATTACCACCTTGAGAAGATTAGTAGGTCACTGGGCTGTGGGTTCTCTTTCCCAGTTATTCAATTTCAAAGCCATGATTCCAAGAAGAAAACGCTTGTAGACGCGGCTGCTTTCACATGAAAGGTGACAGTGAAAATCCTGGTCTGCTCATTGCCCTCATTTGTTGCTCACTGCATGAGCAACGAAGTCATGCATTGGTTAGCCACCAGAGAAACCTTGTGAGGAAACCACTCTGCTTGGGTAGGTGCACCACAGCAGTTCTTAATTCAGGCCAGCAATATTTGTATATGGAAAAGCGGGAACTTAATTTCAGCGTGAGGATGATGCAAGGAGATGATGAAGAAGAGGTGATGAGATGTAGAATCATGGAACGGGAAGCTTGGAAGGGACCTCCCGGATCATCCAGTTCCAACCCCCTGCCATAGGCAGGGACACCTCCCACTAGTACAGGTCACTCAATGCCTCCTCCAACCTGGCCTTAAATGCCTCCAGGGAGGGAGCAGCCACAACCTCCCTGGGCAACCTGTGCCAGTGTCTCACCACCCTCACTGTAAAGAGCTTCCTCCTGACATCCAGTCTAAATCTTTCCTCCGCCAGTTCAAACTCATTGCCCCTTGTCCTGTCATTGCAAGCCCTTGCAAATAGTCCCTCCCCAGCCTTCCTGTATGCCCCCTTCAGATATTGCAAGGCTACTATAAGGTCTCCTCATAGCCTTCTCTTCTCCAGGCTGAAGAGCCCCAACTGTACCTTGTTAGCATTCATTTTCAGAAACATTCTAAGAAGTTTGCATGTCTAGGCAGAAAGGTGTAGTTGTGTGTGTGCAGGCCTGACTTCAGGGTAGACAGAGAAGAAATAGTTGGGAAGGATCTCAACCATCTTTAGCAACCACATCCACCCCTAAGGTTTGTGTGTGTCCAATAAGAGGGATTTCAAAGGTATCTCGAGCAGCCACTGCAGTGCTTGTGTGCACAAGTGTGCGCTCACACACACACACACACAGAGCTCTTATGCTCAGCTTTGCTGGAAATACATGTTTTAAACCAATCTCAGGCTTGTTATTTAAAATAGTTCCATTAAAAGATTTATAAATTGAAAGACTGAATTCCATTTTTCAAACTGGCAGTGTTCTCCTGAAATGAATATTTAATATCTATAATGGCATGTTTTCCTATGGAGTAATAAAATCATAACCGAGGGGAACCATTACTATCAACATGAGTCCTGGGCTTCGGACAGCTAATTAATAGCAGATCGCTCTTCTCGCCATTAGAGTTCCTTTAAATGTGAAGATCTCCATAATTGAATGTCATGCAGAATATTATGCAGAGCAAAACCCCTTTTTTCCCCCCTTTCCTTTTACAAGATCAGCGGGAGCCGAGTGCCATCGGAACGTCTGTGACAGCAGAGTTTGAGAAGCTAAAATATTTACCCATCGAGAAGCTACAAATGCAAATCACAGAGGGCTCAAAATGGAGCCCTGGGGGAATCGAAGAATAACTGAAGCCCAGCTGGAATGAAAAACCCTCTGGAGCAGCAAATTCAATATGCCAGGATTTAAAAACAAAACACCAAAAAAAACCCCAACTCACCACAGAAGAGAGCTCTGAATCAAGGAGAGCCTTGCAAGCAGATTGGCAAAGACAGTCACAAAAGTTACGCTCAGCAATGAAAACCAAAATAAAAATGTGGGAGCAGGAGGAGGAGGAGAGCTGAAACGACATCAGTCCTACCACACTACCACAATTTCAAACTAGGGCACTGCCATCTTCAAGGCCACCCATGTTAACAAATACTTTTCTCTCCTGAAGCCAACATCAAACTCAGCTTTCTAGTATCTTCTTAATGAACTTTGTGTAATATCCACTTGCCAATCAGATTCCAATTAAAATACCATTTCCAAATAATAGGATCCTGCTAAGTGAATTTGTAAGCGAGCCCTTGGCACAGCGCTTGAGGAGCAGCGCTTGAGGAGCAGCTCTGCCATCCATCAGTCATTCTGCTGTCAGGTGTAGGGATGCGCTGAGCAGATGGCGGCGGATGCTGCCTGACTCCAGAGTGCCGCTTTCCACGCGAGCAGAGGATGCAAGGACGAACGCTTCCACCCAGAGCACGCCTGGAGCGGCCCCACGAGATGGCACTGTTGCTCCAGAGAAATCTAGCAGCCGGAGGGGGATTCTGGGCGCAAATTGAGCCTGGTAGTGGGTGGGTTGTCAGCAAAGCTTTGGGTGGTGCCACCGTTCCCTGGTTCCACCGCTGTGCTAACTTAACGTGCGGTGAAGCCAGGGAGCAGCAACCACCAGGAAGCCTCACCAGAAGGACACTGGGAGCATTCCCACACCTACAAGGATGTCAAGCATTGGAGATGCTGCGCAAGTGAGGCCCTTGTCTGTTGGGTGCCAAGAAGGTCCTATGGTGTGGTCATGGGAATCAGGGGTGTCCTGGGGTCCCAGCATCATCTGGCCCTCCACTTTGGGACCAAGACTTCGCCTTCATGCGCTCTTCAGGTCAGCAGGACCTGTATGGAAATACATTTACTTGCAGGAGCAAAGGCTCAGACCAAGCAAAAGCACATCCTCCCAGGACCATAGTGCCAGGCTTCCCTAAACAGACACCCACGGATGTACTGTGCCAGTTTAGTTTTCTCAAGCTCTAAACGAGGATTCCCTAAGAGAGAAGGAGAGTGGCTCAGCTATGTGTTTGGTAGGGTCCTCTCACTGAAACTGCCCAGGACTGCTGCTGCAGTGGAGGTTCCAGCTATCTCCAGCACTGCTGAACATATGGGACGAAAGGAGCAACGAGCTGACTCTGTCCCTCAGGAGTACTGAGTTTCCATCAAGCTGATGAACACCCCCCCAGTCTCAAACACTCAATTTTCCTGTTAATCCAGCAACAGAAACCACATATGCACTGACTACCATTCATACTTCACTCCTCTGGTTTTGTGGGTATAGAAATCCCAAGGTTTTGGGATTTCAAGCACCACTCTAGAACAGTCATACAGCGTTTTCCTGTGGAAGTGATCCCTTGCTGCTGCACTGAGAGAGATTTCTATGCCCTGGAAATCCCATAAGCAGAAAACCATTTTCTCACAGCAAGCACCCCGTCACACAGGCTTCATCTCTGCTGCATTGGGATGGAGAAGATGGTCAAAGTACCCACTGGAGGGCCTCCGTACAAAAGGCTGTTGCTAATGAAAGGATCAGAACTGGGTTTGATGTGACTGGAAAGAAACTCAATTTCTGGCCCACAGAATGACAGAGGTTGGAAGGGAATTCTGGGTATCACCTAGTCCAGCCCCACTGCCAGGGAGGGTTCACCCAGAGCAGGTTGCACACCGGTTGTGAATGGCTCCAGAGACAGAGATGCCAGCACCTGTTCCAGTGCTCTGCCACCTGCAGCATAAAGAAGTTTCTCTGTATTTTCAGATGGACCTTCCTATGTTCAAGTTTGTGCCAAATACCTCATCCCGTCACTGGGCATCACTGAAGAAAGACTGCCCCCATCCTCTCACCCATTATTTATAAGCACCCATGAGAGCTCCTCTCACTCTTCTCCAGGTTCACAGCAATAACTACTCATTGCTATCTAGCTGGTACTTCTTTGAGCCAGACCTTCACAGAGCTAATGCAGACAGAATCACAACCTGCATAAAAGGTGGGGTTTGGGCCACTCCTGGACTTGCTGCGAGTGCCAAGGTCAAGCAAAAAGCTCAGAATAAACGGACAACGCTATGTATGGCAGAGCAGTTCTCAACATGACCACTTCAGTTCTGTTCTGTTTTCATCTGAACGTACTAAAAACACTCTCCAGCACTGCATGGGGTCCATGGTCAGAAATATCTGCCTTTACAGGCCACACGAGACTTCCAAGAAGTAAATTACATGATCTCTTCTGGGCTGAGGAGCCCCTGGAGCTTATTCACACACCACCAGTGAATCACTGCTGTGTCGTGCAGGGAGCTGTACAGCACAGACTGTCAGGACCTCACTTACTCTGTGCGGATGCAATGATGAAGTTGCTCTGCAGATCACTGCCAAGCAGCCCAGTCACATATCAAGCCAGCTCTGGCAATTCTGTTTTCTTACAGCAGGTTATGGCTGACATCAATCATCCTCTGTGCCTGCAGAGGCGGTCTGAGCTTGCAAGTGTTGGGTCAGCACCTCGAGCATGTCTGCCATGCTACAGGCAGGCAAGGAAAAGGAGGAGAAAGCAACTCGCAGCTGCCCATCAGGAGCTGCAGGTGTGGGCAGCATGTGAGGGCCTGAACCGAGATGGTAGGGAGCTAATGAAGGAGTTCTGTTTGGAGGAGAATGTTTATCCTGAACAGATGGATTAGTGCTGGCCCAATATTTGGCTCCAGTTCCCTGAACTGTTAATAGCTTTAATCTCTTCTCGTGCTAGAGACAGAAACACTGTTCAGAACTGGAAAATAGAGTTTATACAGACTGGGAATTTCATAAAATCATCACAGAATTATTTAGGTTAGAAGAGGTCTTTAAGATCAAGTCCAGCTGTTAACCTAGCACTGTCAAGCCCACCACTAAACCGTGTCCCTCAGTAGCATATCCACATGCCTTTTAAGTACCTTCAGAAATGGGCACTCCATCACAGTACTTGAGAGATCAATTTCTCTCAGATGCTCTCCACCATGCCTGACATTAATTATTTCTTATAGTTAATATCTTACTGAAAGTATCACAATAACTCTCTAAGTTGTAGGGAAGGGAACTTATAGCTGAGATAAACAGAAAGACATTTTTTTCCCCATGAAAACACAGATATGTGAAGCACTGATGGCACAGCAAGCTGGAGGTGCCACAGCAGCACTGACACAAAGAGGACCTCATGTGGGTATCTGAAAGAAGCACCAACCATTACCTCCCATATGAGTGGCCAAGCTCTGACCCAGGAAGACAGAGCAAAGCAATCAGAGGTCCATGCCACGTAACCAATATCTTGTATGATCCTTCAGGTGTTAGAGAACATAAATCTGAACAGAAACACTTTTGCTATGCCCAGCTTGTAGCAATGTAGCCGAGAAATGCCCCAGAGTCAGGTTAACCACAGTGAAAGTCTCCTTGCAGAAACAAATAAAAAACAAATTACTTCATGGCTTTCTGTTTTCTCAAGATCCTTTACATTTAACGCAGTCTTGCACTGTAACTTTCCCCAGCCCCTGTATACTCCCTGCACTTTTGGCAATCAAGGATTGCTTGCTCTAGAAGATCTGAGAGGGATTTGGACAGGGGAAAGGCTCTGCTCTTGCTTCTAATGCTTTCAGAATAGTCATGCCACAGCAAGAATCTGCCCAGGATGCCTGTGATAATAGATAACAACAAAGTGTAGGGACATAGATAAATCATAGAGGCCTATTTCTCCTCTGTGCTCTCCCAGCTCCTAGCAGCATGCAGCTGAGAGATTTCATAAAGCAAAGATGTGATCCTTGAATGCAGAAGATGGAGATTTCCTTTGAGCATTTGTCTGATTGTTTTTTGACCCTTATGGAAAAAGTGAGGTATCTGCAACTCTTCTGTGACATTAATTTCCATCTTAACCGCATACCATGTGAAGTAGTCAACCTTGGTTTTGTTTCCTTGTCCTCTTTCTGCAAAGACAGGAACTCTAGAGCACCTTCTAGTTCTTATTTTTGCCCAGGAGCTTACGGAAGGAATCATATCGGACCCAGAATTCCTGCTTCGGCTTCAGCAAGAGGGTAAAGCACAAGCACTGGCAACGACACATTGCTGATCCCAAGGTATTCAGAGTCAGAGATGGGCAGAGAAGAGGGAAGAAAGGGGTAAATCCTTACAATAATGAGTGAGTTTGTCACTTTTTTCTTTGTCCTATTGGTGGCAGACAGGATAGGTCAGATTTCATCCTTTCAATGGTACAGGATGGGAGGAGCACCAGACTGCTGTTTATAAGCAATCCATTCAGTTGAGCTGGCCAGGAGACAACTGATACCAGTTTTAAAGAAGTTTATTTCAGTGTGGTTTTTCAGTTGTTACTGATGACCTCTAATGTCTTTGCCTGAGTGCACGTATTACTTAGAGTGCTGGCAGAGTTAAACCCAGGTATGAAAGGGATAACTGATGAGTAAGTATAGACAAAGTAACAATTTATCCCAGATCATGCATCATAAACTGGGGACAGCAGACTGAGATATATCTTTGAGGGAAAACTTTTCTTAGCATTTGTTTTTCTGCACTTCCCTGAACTGAAAAACACACTTCATCATCCTGCCAATATTTACCAGTATTAAATATCTGAAAAATAAGCTCCCTGAACTGAAGTTATTCTAACCTACTTAGATACTTGACTGACTTTCACAACGGCATTGTGAAAATGGCTTTATTCTGTTGGTGATAGACAGCGTAAGCCAGAGTTGTTAATTCTCATGACACAGGGCAGGAAAAACCCCAAAGACTCCTGTTTATAAACAATACATTACTGTGACATGGGTAGCCTGTTAGAGGCATCATATTAGCCTGCCCTCAGATTCGTGTAGTCAGTGTGGGTTTGTTCAGCTTTGTCCCTTGCTGTCTGAGAAGTGCAGAGAAAATACTTGATTTATGGTCTAAGGATATATGAGCTAAGATTAATACAATAGCAGAATACTAAGATCCTGTAGTCCCCATCCCTGCAGGGATTTAAAAGCTGGGGAGATGTGACAATCAGGGACAGGGTTTAGTGGTGCACCAGGCCCCTGCAGTGCAATGTCTGTCCCATGGTGCTGTTACATGTGGTTTTAAAGAGGGAATTCCTGCCTCTGCAGCTCTCCTCCAGAGGTATTAAGGCTATCACAGAATAGATGCTGGAAAAGACCCCTGGGATCATCAAGCCCAGCCAGTATCCCTACTCTACAAAGTTCACCCCTAAACCATAACCCCAAGCACCACATCTAAACAATCTTTAAACACATCCAGAGATGGTGACTCAACCACCTCCTTGGGCAGTTTGTTCCAATGCCTGACCACTCTCACTGGGAAAAAAAAAACAAAACAACCAAAAAATGTTCTTTATGTCCAGCTTAAACCTACCCTCTTGCAGTTAGAGGCCATTCCCCCTCATTCTATGGCTTGTTACCTGTGAGAAGGGCCTAGCATCAACCTCTCTACAACATCCTTTCAAGCACAGGTATGTTACAGCTTGTTGGAGACAGTCACTGTGGGCTGTCAGCCTGGTGCTTCCTTGTGCACTGAATTGAGACGAGGACTGGGCTATCACCAACACTCCATGGAGAGGGACCAAGTCCCACAGTTTCACTGGTAGCCACTGGTGTGTGGTTGAAGTACCATTTTAGTTTCCTTGAGGCACTGCTACCCCTGACACAAGTGCACCAAACCACAAAGCAAGCCTGGGAGACGGATAGGTGTAGAGAAGTGGGGTGGGACAAAACAGCAACTCCAGGGTTCGAAGGCTCTCCTTGCACAGCTCAATGCCATGGGCCTCAAAAACCCAAGTCAGAGCATATTTCTTTTTTAAAATACTCTAACACTGATGTCATTTTTATGTGGAATTTTCTTGTCATTCACTTTGGGCAGCAAGAGGTCCATTATTTGAGTGTAATAAAGCAAACCCCTGCTGCTCTGTGGGATGCCTTCTGCTTTTCTATGAATCAAACCATGTGCTATCATTTTCTGTCTTGGTTTTCTTTCTGGACTCAAGCAATACTTGGTGGTACGGTGTTCATTTTGCTCAACCAGCAAGCAACCACAGTTCAGAAGGAAAAGTATCTAGAATTATTCTAGGAGTTTCTCTACAGAAGTAGGGCAATAATGAATTAAAACAACATTATTATTACTCTTAGATCCTGACACGTGGGCACATGCAGGACAAATTTACAATACAAAATCCTGACAGTAGGACCTAATGATTTGTACCTGGTTATGTTCTCTGCCCAGCAATCTCCAAAATGGATGCTCTGAAGAAAAAAAACATCGAGATTTCAATTCACTGATTCTTGAAAGATGCCTACGACTATCCAAATCAAAGTGAACTTTTTTTTCTCCTCCTTAGAGCCATAGTGTCCCATAAGGTCAAAGCTACTGTCAAGTGCACAGTACTTGTACTGTCTGATGAATCACTGAGCACCTGGCCAAATAGGCTGGGAGTTAAATTGAAATTAACTTAGCTCACAGTGTTCTGAAGGATGCACGAGTGACACTTGGATATTATATTTCAGCTAATTTGGGGTTAATTTCAGTAACAGAGGATGCACCTCACAGAAGCTTTTGCAGCAAGTGAGGTTTAAGCAGCCCAGGAGACGTGTCACCAACTTCACATAACACTCAGCCCCAAATTAATGAGCTGTGATAAGAGTCATGTCTTATTAATTCATGGAGCATTTCACATCTCTACAGGGAGGCCCCAGATATACCATGTGGATCTTTAGGACCCGAGCAGTGCCTGGAACAGGGACAAGGCAGAGGAGGAGGAAGCAGCAAGCAGCAGCTCAGGCTAAGAGCTGTGCTTCTGTTCACTTGGAAACCACATTACTGCTGGGGAGAATTATTACAGACAGTAAGCAATCCTTTTTTTTTTTTTTTTCCTTGTTAGTTTTGCAAAGTATAGCTTTAGATCTACATTTAAGGCAGCTCATGGTCCCAGACTGATATTAGAGGTGGTTCATATTCCACTGTCCAAGGAGGTGGTGGAGTCACCATCCCTTGAGGTGGTCAAGAAAGGTAAGGACACAGCACTTCAGGACATGGCTTAATGGCCATGGTGGTGCTAGGTTGACAGTTGGAGTCGATGATCTTAGAGATCTTTTCCAACCAAACCAATTCTATGATTCTGTGAAGCCCACACTGATCTTAGGGCAGCAGACTGCAGTTGAGACACCAAAGCCCAACCCAACAGCTCTTGCTTGTGGTCTGTGTTAATAGCACAGCCATCACTCAGGACTTGGTTTATAACATCAAATACAGGGGGGAAAATATCTGTCATTAAGGCAGTGCTGAGCTGTCCCAGCTGACCAGCAAAGCCAAGCCAAGCTGACACAGCAATGTCCAGGTTTTCTACTTTACACCATAGGTGTCACAAAACGTTGGTTGAGGAATTAGTGAGATTTGGCATATGCCATAAAGAACATGTGAACGACGTGTAATTACCCGCACTCTCTGAGCTGGCCCAGCAGAGATTTTGCACATGTATCTAACCTGGAACCGTGC
Source organism: Eubucco bourcierii (assembly GCA_013396675.1). NCBI lineage: Eukaryota > Metazoa > Chordata > Aves > Piciformes > Ramphastidae > Eubucco > Eubucco bourcierii. The sequence goes on from VWZE01015200.1 coordinate 59,926, forward strand.
TTAAAATCAGACTGCTTGCATCAACCTAAATCCAGGTAACGTCAGGGAAGTGGAAATTCAGCAGAATTTCAGCTATAGTCTGAGACAGAACAATCAGAAGCCCTGGGGTTTTTTGTCTAACTACTATTTTGAAATTTCAGCATTTGCTAAGTGTTTTACTTGGGATGTTCCTACCCAATCTGAAGCCTCAAATAACATGATTACCAGGGCACTAAGACGGAGTTTTTGTAGGTTGTTCAGCATCCTCAGGGAGTACGTGGCAGGGGAAAGGGGGGTTGAAGCCCAGTGAATGGAAATACAAAGTGAAATTGGAATGGAGGCAGCTAGGGAGTGTTGCTCAAAGAACCCTCAGTAAGCGATGTGTAGAAACTTCATTACGGTTTTATTTTAGGCTTGACTGCACGAAGAATTATGTGCTAATAAACTGAATCATCAGAAATAAATTGTTTCAATGTTCATTCCTTTTGAATTAATATCTGTAAACTCAGTTTCAGCACATTCATTTAAGCCTGCGTTCTGATGTTACACATGACAATGTATTTTGAACTCTATCCCGTGGGTAGAATTGGGCTGCTTGCTTATTTTCTACAATGAAAATGTGGGTTGTTTTCCCAGAAAAGTAGTTATTTACAATGATGGGTTTTAATTAGGGACACCACTTTATGTACAACAACATTCAGTGTTCAGTATNGCACACAATGCCATTAGCTAAGATACTGAAGAACATTGCTGAAATCCAGTACAAAGAACCAAAATTTACTGGCTACTATTACTCACACTTTGGTAACTGGTAGAGGATGCAATTAAAGCCAGAGGTATTTAACTAGTCCTCCTATAGTAGAAGGGAAAAGAAGGATACCTAGAAGGTATTTTAGCATCACCTGCATCCACAATGTGGAGGCAAGAGTGACTACTGTCACAAAGTTGGCAGGAAGGCACCTTCCTTTTCATTGCATCCTGCCACCAGTAAATTGGGCCTGAGCTGTCACAAAAGATGTATGGGCTCTGTTTTGAAGTCCCTGAGCCCAGCCCTCTGCACCAGCTGGCCCCACAGAACACACCTTGCCAAGAACAGTGGAGTGAGGAGTCAGAAACAGCCAACCCAGGCTGGCTTTTTGGCTACACCTACTTCATCTCCAATTACAGGTCCAGATTATAAACTGCTAATCCATTTTTTGTAGTGAAGGACAGTTACAATCACCTTTTGGACAGAATTTCACAGCAGGTCAAACAACAGGTAGCTATTACAAATTATTTTGAAAACTAAAAATAAAGACTTTTCCAATGGTTTTACCAGGAAGAAAAAGACCTGAGTTCATTTTATCTCTTGTGTAAAGAAATCAAAATACTTAAATACTGCCCTCAGATGAAAGTTTGCTTTTCTGCCTCAGACTGGAGATGTACCAGTGATCTAAATCACTGGCTGGCTGGCTAATAGGTGTCACAGTCTCAGCATATTTCACAGAGACTGAGCAGAAGATCATTTTGCCTGTCCTAGCATACCAAACTTCCACCAGCAAGGACATCATTTACGTTTCAGAAAGCCTCCACAGTGCTGCAGTGAATTCTCTGGCCAAGAATTGCAACCAACAGTCCCTCCCCACTTCCATGCTATGCACAGTCCAATTCTCACTGCTTCTCCTTGGAAGGACAAAGTTTCAATGAACTTTACATAAAGTTTGTTGAAAAGCAGTGTGGTTAGCAGAGCCAGGATGGTAAACCCTGACGACAGTGACCTTAAGGCATCTGTAGCCCATCTTCCCACGACAGTGATACCCAAGCATGCCTGTGTCTGAAACTGTTGATTAGGAAAATAAACTACACATGCATGCTTAAATGGTCCACTGTGGCAGAGCAATATTAGACTTGGCTGCAGTGGAACAAAGTGCCTTCATTACATTCCTATGATAAATAGCTCCCTCCCACTGCTGCAATTATCAACGGGCTTGATTAAGGGATTGATTTGAATGCAAACAGCATAATTGACCCAGGAGAAAAGATGAATGGATATGGCCAGCGTAGCCTTTAAGTAAGTGTGTTACAAATAGATGCTAGCATAGGGAAATGTCACCAGTCACAATTTATTATTTTGCCATTCTCCTTGAAATGAAATGAAAAAAGTTCTGCTTTTGTGGCATGCAGCATGTATATGATTTCCCAGCATATTATGCCTTGCCACATAGTCTTCAAAAGTTTTAAATGGGTCCTTTTATTTAGCACCTCCATAAAGCCATGATATATATTAGTTGGGACATAAAAGAAATGGTAATGAACATTTAGCCAGAAGCCCTTTTATAAACAACAATAAACAAGAAGATTATTGCAATAATACTTCAGCTTGTTGTCACTTTCGACCAAGGGAGGGGAGGGGGAAATGAAACAGAGAGCCAAAACATCTCCGAGTACAGAGACCTGGTTTCTGAAGCATCCAGAGGGTATTGAACTTCCCACACAATGTATCTACCAAATATCTGGCACAGCTGTCCTTTACTTGCCCCATCTAGCACATCAGGTCAAACCCTTGCCAGTGGGGTTGTCCTGTCTTAAAGCTGGACAAACTCAGCCGTGAAGCAGCCTTAAGAAAGTTAAGTTCAAGTCACACTTGGGTCTTACTGGTAGATTAAATGAAGAAACCCTTATCACAGATTCACAGACTGCATTGGGTTGGAAGGGACTGTCAAAGGTCATCCTGTCCAACCCCTCTGCATCAGCAGGGACACCTCCAACTAGATCTGGCTGCCTAGGGCCACAAAGCCTGGTATTGAATGTCTCCAGGAACAGAGCCTCAACTCCCTCCCTGGACACCCACTCTCATTGTGCAGAACTTCCTCCTGATGTCCAACCTAAATCCACTCTGCTCCAGTTTTAAACCATTGCCCTCATCCTATTCCTACAAGCCCTTCTAAACAATCCATACCTCTGCCCCGATGCACCTCAGCTCTCACAATGAAGGCTCTTGAGACTGTCTTGAGGGCCATTTTCCTATTTAAATTCACATTATTTCACTGCCTTAATGTACCTGACAGGGCTGCATTCCAAAAGGCCTCTGAGAGTCTGCTTTGAAGTCATACCAGAAACAAACTTGTTTATTCGGGCAGCAGCTCCTCTTGTGGGCAACCACAAACTACCCCAGAGTGTGAAAAGGGTGGGACTGGCTGCCAAAGGTGATATTTTCAGGAGCATAGAAATGGAAGTGCTTTTCAGCTAAGTCACAGAAACGTGGAGTCAGCCTAGGAATAAGTAATGACTTTCACTATTTGCTTCCACACATTGCAGAGCCTGGGCCACAGAAATTAATCCCTTGTTGTCACTTGGCAGCTGCAACTACCTTTTGCAGCACTGCCAATATTTTGAAGACTTTTCATAGTTGGCCAGAAATATGTATTCTTATGTATCTCCATAAAGGCAAAGCTTAAGAATTAAAATTGTGTCAAGAATGAACCAGAGAAATTATAGCACTGCTTGATTTTCTTTAGGAATGCATCTCACAAAATCTAGTCCCTAACCTACTCTAAGTAAATGATGAATTTGGTTAACATACAGAAGAATAACCAAGCTATTGCAGCTACTGAAATGACAACATCTATCTTGCATCCTAAAATTGCTGATGATGGATGAGTGACAATCTCTGAAAGGAAAGGAGATGAATTGCATTGTTTTCCTGGGTCCTGGAGCACTAGAGAAGTCTGCTCATTTCCCAGGATGCACTGATATACTTTTCAAGATAATCCTGCATAGAATTGAATCATTCTCATCTCAAACGCAAATAACTCCTAAAGCCACAAAGAAAAAATAAAAATAATAATTTAAAAACATGGGTACATACAAATTAGTTTGAAACTCATGAAGTGGGATGAGAAAATATGTACCTTTCTGTCTTTGCATCATGCTTGCGTGATTTGTAAAAGTACTGCTTCAATTTCTACTGCTAGAAGTCACTCGCTCCATTCTTAGCATCACTTAATTTATTTCACCGACCTACTGGCAAATAGAGTCATTTTAGACTATACCAAACCAAACCAGAATCAGGGGTTTTTTAAAAAGAAGTCACTGTGTTGAAAGCAGAAAGCCCCCAAAACTGAATCCCCACACTTGGCAAGTCTTTTTCCTTGCTGGCATCTCAACTGTGCACACTTACTAGAAATCAGGCAGTTGTAGACTAAAGGCATCTTTAATCTAGACAAAAATAATTCAGCCAGACATGAGGCTGTGCTGGTTGGCACCTCACAAACACCGGTGAAGATAAACACTTGCTTATCTGACCCTCAGCAAATACTTGTCACCACCTCAGAGAGGGGACACAGGCTGCAACTCAGCAACTCCACCAGCAGAAAGACATTCATTAAGTCCAACAAGTTCTGCTCCTGGACTCCAAGGAGGCCAGAGTCAGTACAGGGCTTGTGTCTGAGAATGAAATTACTTTCAGCACATAGTTCTCTTACTCCTGTTTTCCAAAGCTGCCTCACAGAGGGAGTCACCAGCTTCAAGGAACTCCATTTTCCAACTAGACACCAGCTACTGAAGTGCCTCTTTGGACGCGTAAACCAAGCATACGACGCCAGCCAAGTCTGCTCTTTGGGAGCAACCACTCAAAATAAAAGCAGGGTAGCTCTGGTAACACACTTAGTGACGAGAGGGAGACACAATACAGTAGTAATAGTCTCTAACAGTGTGGTTTCTAATAACTAGCCTGAAGGAAATGTGTCAGTTCTTGCTACATGGTTAAGCATTAATTGCAGTAGTAACAGGAATTATCCCAGCAGATCACCCTGAACACGGAATCATTCATTCTCAGAGTTCTTACACATATTTTACTAACATGTATTACATGGGATGGACCCATAGCAAACAGTGAGAAACAACCCTTTTAAAACTCATCTACTTACTGCTGACAGGGCTCCCAAAGGTCTTAAATGCACAAAGCCAAGGAAAAGAAACTGGTGCACACACATCCCCACCAGAGAAATCTAACCATAGACTTTAGAGTGTTTAAAAAATGCCATTTTTACCTGTAGTCATCTCAGCAGAGGCTTCCTTGATGTTTTCTTTGTAAAGAAAGACTCAAGCACTCAAATTAAAGAGCTGGCTTACATTTTGACTCGATAAAGTCAATTAATTTAACCTGATCTATAATTAAATCAGTCATCAAGAGTGTGTGGGCTTACTGATTAGCTGTTAGCTTGCAGATGTATTTCTCAGACGACACAGCTCTATGAAGAACAGCTGAGTGCTAACACAGTAGGAGGGGACAGGAAAGCTGAGAACAAACCCAACTCACTTGCTTACATGCTGCATAGTGCCTGAAAATCCTACTGCCCAGGTAAGTAAGCCAGCAAAATACTAGAGGAATTAACTAGTCATGTAAAAACAAAGCAGTTTGAAGCAGGTAATGCTGACTTTTTAAGCTAGAGTTACTGATTGTTATGAGTACTACAACTTCATCCAAGCTTTCTAGAGCATTTACTACCATATAGCAGGGATAGACTTGAGCAAGGAGAATGCAAATCATGGTAAGAACATGTTAAAGCATACAGCTATGCAGACAGAGACCAACCTACCACCCTTCAAGCAACATCTAGCAATGCTGGCACTACACCAGCTCAACACCCAACAGCACCTGAAAAATGTGGATAAACCAAACGTGTTCCATTGCCTTGGACTGAGCTACATGAAGTAAAATAGAATTCAAGCACAAGGAGAGAATTGTAAACTACTTGTTTTACTTTGTGAACTACTAGTTCAGCATAAGAAGACATGCAAGAATGCTTACATCACCTGCCTTCAGTTATGTGTGTAAGACTTTGGTTCACCTGAGTATCCTCAGCTGCATTCCTGTTCTCTTACCATGGTTGTGATGTTTCACTCAAAGGTGAATCCTGTAATCAATCTATCTGGGGTGCACTCAAACTTCCTCTTTAGTTTGCTGCTGCTTTGTTTTCTTTGTTCTCTTAACTTTTTTCCTCCTTCAATCACTTGGAGACTCTGAGTTTAAAACATAAAATATTTATTATGTGCACATTCAGAAGAATAAACTGAGGATGCTTTGGGGCCAGAGATGCTAGCTGCCCTTGAATAATTCTAGTCATGTTTTTGACTGAAACACTTCATCCATGGAAGTAGACACCAGTACCTAGGTGCTTTGCTCCTCCAAGTATTTCCTCCCATTTTGATTTCTGGTTGCCTTAAACAGGCTTAATTTACCTTACATTACCTTTCATCTGCTTCATTTTCAATGCATTTCAGATGAATAAATAATGCAGAGTACAAGATAAATGTACACGGGCTTGACAGCTGTCAAGTTTACCACCACCATATATTAATGTTCTACATCTCTTCATCCATCTTTTTTTTATGCATTACTCTTGATAACTGACTTTTGTATTAAATGTGTTCAGAGCAAGTCTGAAAGGGCCACTGCAGAGAAGAGGGGGAGAATAAAAAAAGAAGAAATACTCAAATGCTAAGCAACTTCTGAAAACCTGCACATTCTAAACTCAAATTAGGCCTCCAATTAAAATAAATAAATTTTAAAAAAGGCACTGATTTAACAACAGAGAATCCAAAATACACTGACATCTCCTGCTAAGCTCTTGGTTGAAACACCAGCCTAATGCTTTCATTAACAACATGAATGACATTTGTTATAATAATGATAAAGTCATTTAATTACTAAGGAGATACTTAGAAATACATGAGCTGCCTTCATAAAATGCAAAGTTCGATGACAGGGTGCTCTCACAGCAGGCTTGTAGATGCAGTTGGACAGTTTGGAAACCCAGATTTGGATTTAGAGATCATCAATTACACCTCAGTCTTATTTAGCAGTATAAAAACTTATATAGCAGTTCTGAGGATTCAAGATTAGGCTGTTTGAAAATGAATCAGATCGCAAGCTTCAAGTGCACAAAAGAAATATTACTACCAGATTGAGTTTTCTCTGCTGCTTGGTCACACATCCATCTAGATGTTTAAAGAAGACAAGCAAATGAGTAAGTTGTAAGGTACTAAGGATCAGATAAGCAAGGAGAAGGCAGGTGTCTTGCCCACACGTGATGAAGCAGGGATTCAAAATCCCATTCTGTGTTTCCTCAGCCCCTCCTTTGTGTCCCCTAGGAGCGAGGGTAGCTCTGCCACTTCACTCCTGAGTGGCAGGCCCATAGCTAGAAGGTAAGAGAAGCTTCCAGAAGAGGGAGGTCATCTCTGTCAGACAGTGAGGGTGGTTGTCTTGCTTGAGGGAATAAGGCAGCTGGGAGGATGGTAGGTGTCCATACCTTATGGATGTGAGAGAAACAGAAAAAGCCACTCAGGAAGCTGCAATTCCTAAAGCCTCTTATACAACCTTGCCTTCAGCATCCACTCTTGTCCTTATGCAGGCTCTCAAATCCACTGATCCAGCTTCAAGCTTTTTATTCTCCTCAAAACACCTTCCCTGACTTGGCTCCCATCAACCCCCAGGAGGCTGTCAAAACCTTGGCCTGCCACACCTAAAGTTTTGCTGATAACTTGGTGCTCTGCTGCTGTCACCAGCATCATCAACCTGAGCCCCCATGAATTACTGAGGTGATACTATTGCTGTTTCTCATGCAATCTTAACTAGCCATTCAAGTACATTTTATTTACAAGGTCCTGCAATGACAGGACAAGGGGCAATGGGTTTAAACTGGCAGAGGGGAGATTTAGACTGGATGTTAGGAGGAAGTTCTTTACAGTGAGGGTGGTGGGGCACTGGAACAGGTTGTCCAGGGAGGTTGTGGATGCTCCCTCCCTGGATGTGTTGAAGGCCAGATTGGATGAGGCCTTGAGTGAGCTGTACTAGTGGGAGGTGTCCCTGTCTATGGCAGGGGGTTGGAACTAGATGATCCTTGAGGTCCCTTCCAACCTTACCATTCTGTAAGTACAGGCTTGCCTTCCTCTCATGCTCACTTCCTTTTTCTCTTGCTTCTCTTACATTCAAATACATGCATACATACACATATACAACCTACAAATTTATTACATTCCCTAGCCACCTTCGAGGACAGTGTACAGAACTTCATGGACTCTGGTCTGACTCTAGTGTAAGCTGCTGTGTCATCATATAGTGTGGTTTTCAGTGCCTCTCCCACACACTTCATATGCTCGTATTTCTCACAGTCCCAGCAGAGTCAGTTGAGACAGAATTCAGCTGGACTCTCATCACGTGATGGTTTCACACACATTTACTGGGCCAGAGTACTGAGACTGGTGAGATAGATGTTGCTAGGGGCATAGGCCATGGTGCAGACGTACATGCACTAACGAGTTCCAGCTCTTGTTCGGGTGCTCTTCGAAGAACAAAAGTAGGAGAAATTTGGAAGCAAGAAGGTGACTTGCAAAGAGAAACGAACAAGTTGACAGCTCTGTAGCAATATTTCCTAAGCCGCTACCTGTGCGCACTAACTACACACTCACATCATCCCTCATGATGGCCCAGTGGAAGCATTTGTCAACAAAGCTGTTCCTGTTCATATGGTTTTCAAATGTTTATGGCACTTCCATTTGTCCTGAGCGTGACATGATGTCAGTGTAGCATTTCCCCCCTTTACATCTTCGTGATATTGCTAGAGACATGAAGAATGGCCTGCTGCATGCATAGTAACAGCTCCTCAAAGGCAAACAGCCCAGCTGCTGTCCCTGATTTTTATTTCATAAAGGGCACCAGTTAATGAATTATCAAATCAAAATAATGCAAGACAGCTCAAGGTGTCTGCTTTTTCCTAAGCTGTTACAGTGCAAGCAAAACATCCATCTTCCCACTGAGAACTGCATAAGGCAGACACAGACTGGGCACGGCACCTGCAAAGACGCAAGCACTTAAGGTCGTGACTCTCCAGCCGCTCCCAAACCTCTCTGTATTCTCCACTTAAACCCCTGGAAGCTATATTAAAAAAAAACTTCTGTTTGCTAAAGCTGTAGATTATGTTTTAATTAAAGTTTTTGGAAGCATTACCAGCCTTAGATACACAAAATGTATCTTCAGAGGACTCTGGCTACAAAACTGAGGCTCTTTGCCAATTAAACACCAACATACCTACAAGTAAAACCTATAACCTGCCTCTCTGACCGCCTTGCCCACCCCCAGACACTTGCCTTGAAGTGAGGCAAGACTTTTCACCAGGAACATTATAGAATTCCCTGCTGACTTTTGCAGGCATTTTTCAATGGCTTCAGACAATTCCCCTCCCTTCTCCTGGAAGGAGGATGCCTGGAGAACCATCAATGAAAGCAGCCATAACCAAAAGCATTTTGAAATTCCTACAGCTGGAAATGGGATGAAAGAAGAAAGTTACATCCAGACGACAATCTGTCAGGCAGAAGATAAGTTTATGCCACACTTTAGATGTGCAGCAAAGCAGTTTCTCACGAGAATGGCAGAAATGGAGCAATGCAATGAGCTTCATACTGAGTAATGAGTATTAGCTATCATCAGCAAATGGCTTCCAGGTAAATAGTTCAGTACACAATCAACTTCTTGTATATGATTTTGCATCTAACTGTGTAAACAGGTTGAAATGATCATGTACAGAAATTTCTGTAGAATATTCAGTGTCTCACCTGTGAGAATCACAGATGGTTATGGCAGTGAAACGGATTCTTTAACTGCACCTGATAGTGATCCTTAGTCTGATATAATCAGAGGAAACCATCTGGGTTCTTCTCTTGGCTTCCAGCTCCATCAGTGATAGGAGGTGGCCACCAGTTCCATGGAGACACAGCCTCTGAGTGTACCTGCAGCTGGCACTCACAGTGTGGACTCATTATCCCCTGGCAACAGCCCACAAATGTGCTGCAGAGCATCTCTCCTGATGCTGGGTGCCTGGCTTTGGCAAATTAATCTATTTCTCTCTCTTTTCTACACCACTGAAGATACTGTGTAGCAGCTTTATCCTCTCATCAGTTAGCTAAAAGTTATTTCAGAGTTTGGAAGGCCAATATATTTTTTTAGCCATCTTATTCTATTGCTTCCTCTTTTCATTCCTGATCTAAAGTCCATAAAAGTCACTGCAAGGATGGTCGAGGGCTTTTTCCTTTGGGGGGGGAGGGGTGCTGAGACCTAGTTATATTTTCTCTAATGAAATGTTATTTGCCAGTATCACTGTGAGTTAAGCACATACTGAAATCAATCTCAAGTTCTTTAAGTTGCTGAAGGTTCTCATTTTTGCTTCTATTCTTAAGGCAGTTTTCATCTAACTACTGCAACATAATACTGACGCTAATGGGTTAGTAGGCTTCAAGGATGAATAGGATCCATCTACAGATAAGAAAAGCCTTTAGAGTTAACTCTTAACTATCATTAAACAGCTTTAAAAAGAATATAAAATCTCCTATTACAGATGTGGAAGCTCTGGGTAACAAGGGTCTGAAAGAAATTCATCCACTTGAAAGGTGAATCTGTAATTGCCTGCTGCAGAATTTCTGTCGCTCTTCCCACCCCATCTAATTCCAGTTATCACCAGCCTGGCCCAGCCACTGAGCCATCTTCTTCCTCAGATACATCTGCTTTTGCTGTATTCAGGGCCTGACCATTCTCTTTGTCTGCTGGCTTGCACAGGGTTTTTGTTTGGTTTCTCTGAAGAGCAGACTTCCATAGTTCATTATTTCTAACATTAGACACCATAGGAAGATTCCAGCCAGAGGAGAATAAGTGAAAGAAAGCATTTTCCCTGTCATTTATCCATATTCTTCTCAAAGTAAGGCTATACTAATTAACTAATTGGTAACAATAAAGGTAAGCTTACATTTGATATAGATAGCATATTTTAAGACTACGAGAAAATCAATTAGACTGCAATTACCAAGTTCTCAGTCTGCATACTTGGTCCTTTAATAAATCATCTAAGCTCTCCAACACACCACTGTTCACCCTTAACTGTCACTACAGTTATGGACTTTGTGGACAATCAGCTGGCAATAAGATGGCTTTTATTTTGACAGGCCTACCAGAAGGAATTAATTGGACACTGCCCTGGTGTTCACATCTAATAGTTCAAAGAGCTAGTCCTGCAAGATTTACTTTTGACTTGATTTTTTTTTTCCTAATCCAAACATTTTGTAGATGAGATGGCAGAAGCCCAATCCCTGGAAGCATTCAAAGTCAGGTTGGATGGATCAACCTGATGTAGCTGGGGCTGTTCCTGTCAGTGTAGAGGGATTGGACTAGATGACCTTTAAAGTTCCATTCCAAACCAAGCATATGGTGGTTCTATATTTCATTATTTGCAGCTCAAGACTTCGTTTTGCTTGCTTTATCCACCTCCTTTGGAGTAGCTCATTGCACATTGTGAGTATGGGGTGTAGCTGAACAGAGAGATTCAGGTGCTGCAGAAGCAGCACTGGTCATAGCACTGGCACATGCCAAGGAAGTTGAGTCCACTTTCTGAGCTTGAGTCAGAGAGTCACAGAATGGTTTGGCTTGGAAGTGACCTTTAAAGGTTATCTAGTCCAACTCCTCCTGTGGTGAGCAAGGACATCTTGCACCAGCTTAGGTGCTGTTCTTGGCACAGTATTGCCCAGGTCCACGCAGAGGTACCTCATGAAACTCCATCTTTTCAGTGTGACTTTGGGGTAATGTTTCTTTCTGCTTTTGTTTGCTCCCTGAGTTTGATTTGATACTGATTCTGAAGTCAAGAGCTGTGTTTGACCATGATGAAGCATTTCTGTGTTAAATTAGAAAATATTATCTCATCCAATACCTTTTTATGCCCCAAGATCTTCAGTTTGCAACCCGAGCAGTCCTGTTTCTACAAAACAGTGAGCTTTCAAACTTCTACATTGATCACAATAACAAATGTGCTAAATACTACTTACTACCAGATGGACTGGGGCGGATGTACTTGACCTCACAGTGTCATGGACATTTCAGTTCCCTGCTATTTGTACTGGAAATCTTTCAGTAGCTGTGAACATTTCTTAGTTAATGTGAAGTTTCTTCCTCAGTCATTGTTTTTCACTCAGGCTCTCCAGTGACTGCAAACCAGATTGAACGTGGCTTATCCTTTTACAGACAAAATCTGTGCAGCCTGTGAGTTTTCCCCAGGGTTCAGTTAATTCTAAAAACACTGACCAGTATTTGAAGTGGCCTTCAAAACAAAATTGCAGTTCTTTTCAAGTCACATTAATATTGGACAGACTTGCAAAACTCATTAGTGATGCTTGTCCTCTTTCATGTGCCTTTGATAGCACCATGCACATTGAATAACAGAGCAGTCGCTTGTCCAGTTTCTCTTTTCTGTCACGGTGGAGATAAAAGTGTTGACCACAGGATGACATATTATAGACAAAGGGAATGAAAGGTGGGTTTTGAGGTGGCTTCACAGATCCCTGATGAAAGAGGAAATGAGAGCAAACATGAGAGGAATTGGCTGTGAGACCCAGGCACATTCTGGCATGGGAAGGAAGGGGGAAAGGGCGTGCTCACAGGAGTCCTGGAGTAGAGCAGTAATGAAAGCACAGAGCTTTAAACATGAATGAGAGAAGAATGAAGAAGGGGAAAACAAGAAGCTCAGCCAGAGCCTCAAGCAGCCATTGCTCAACACAGGGTGTGCAACTGGGGATCAGGCAACCTGCATGTGTCCTGTCCCACGGTTGCTGTGAACACCAGCCGCAGCAGCACACAAAGTGGAGAAAGCCACACTTGCAAAGCTGTTCTTTGGGCACCTCCTGATATCAGACCTGTCTCACAGCTGAATATTAACATTTTACCCACTACTAGAAGTTTTCCACATGTCTCATAGAGAAACAAGTCTGAACTCCCTCACCAACCAGCTTTCAGAAAACTGAACATACCATTAGAAGTCAATGGAGCCCATGTCTTAATCAAGTAAATCAAAAAAAAGCATGGCTAGCTAGCACACCCCAGATCTCCTCAGCCTTGGAGGTACTCCTGAAGCACTCCTGCCCTGCTCCCACTGGCCACAGTGCTTAGCTGCAATTGGTATTCATTATATCCTTATGTGGCCTGAGCCATAATTAGGTATCATATGTCCTACAGACAGCCCCAGAATGAAGTCATAATGTTGTCCATAAATAAGAATGATAAGAGCTCGGTAGCCTGCTAGTTTGACATTCCACAAATTGAGAGGAAAGGACAAACAACTGAAAATGGTTGTTTGATTTAGTTTTTAAAGCGTAATTAATTACCTAAGTAAATACCTTAGCTACGAGTCTGGACTAGCAATTAGAGCACTAATGGCAGAAAAAGTGCAGTGGAAGGCTGAGACAGATGACCGCCGTCTGCTCGCCATCCCAGGTGCGTACCTGCTCTCTGGGCTCTTCATTTAGGTGAGTAAGACCACATCTGTTTGCAGAACTGGCTCACAACTGCAATGTGCAACACACAGAAGTGCAAACAGACTCAGCTCTCCCACAAGCACCTTTTCTAACCCCTTTCTCCTGCTGCTGCTGTCAGCCCAAGAGACGGTTCTTGTACCCTCCAAAGCATGTGCACTTCAACACCCATGCTGAAATGCAGCCTGTTCTTCTTGGACATCTGTTCCTTTTCTTCCTGTTGTGAAAACACTTTCCCAGTGGGAAAAAAAAAAAAATATGGGTAATCCTTTACAGGAGAAGGTGCCCTTTCTTCTGGATTGGTTTAGGTCTCCTCAGATCTGCTGTTTTACCTCACAAAATACAGCACTTGGGATTTTTTTCAGTAATTTATTCCCTTGAGAGAACTTTACAGCAACTAAACTAATTAGACATGAGTCTAAGCAAACATGAAAATGCTAATATGCTTCCAAGTGCCTGCACCTAATGAATTAGTTTTTAGTTTATATTTATCTTTTGAGTAGCAGGAAAGTCTCCCATGTGGCTCTTCATTTTCTGCCCACCTTCAATTGCTTCTCACCATCTAGAGCTCCTGTCTCAGTCGAGACGGGAGATGTTGCCCAGTCTGGGCAGCAACACACCTTAGACAGCACAGAGGTGAGACTGATAAATGGGATTTTAGAACATTAAAGTATAAAAGAGTGGAATTAGGAAAATTACCCACCTTCATGTACTTGTTCTTATGGACTTCTTCAAGGTAAAAGTGCAAATGCAATTTTCCACTGAAAATCAGGTTACTTTTAAAAGAAATATAGCCTTTTCCTAGAATTTGCTACACTCTACTAGACAGTTACTGCATCTGTAATGCTATCCACTGGCTGCACGAACACTGCAGTACCCTTAACACTGAGGTTTAACACTTAAGATTACCTCTGATTCATGAACACATTTTTGTTTGGTCTTCAAACTCTTCTGTGCACTTAGTCTTCTAGCAGCTTACACCAAAACCCCTCCTCATGCTCAAATTCGAAAACAATGTCATTGCTAAAACCAGAGACCCTTTGCAGTTCACATACTAACAGGGTGTTGGGAACAGAACAAAATTCATGCCTTATGACACCTCTGCCAATCACATCATCTCTCATACACTCAGCGAACCCTTCACACAAACGAGATGCTGCAGCCTTCTGTAACTCAGCTCTCTGACTCCCTTACTTTTGACTTTTACTAAAATATTTACAAGTCTTTACCTAAGGAGTAAGAAGGTGACTTGCTTTTAGCTATTGACTGTTCCAGTTACACAACAGCCCTTGTTGGTAGAAGACTATTTTCCTAACGTAGCAGACAATTATGAGGACAGCTGCAAGTCTGATCTGGTACTCCTAAGAAGTAGGCAGGTAGAACAGGAGCACTGTCACTCTTTCACCTATAATAACTACATGACTTTCTCAGTATTAATGTACGCAACTTGCCCACCCGGGGTCCTGGATGCTGAGTAAGGCTATTTGGGCAGCAACTGTGTCAGATTAAAAGGTTACCACTCTACTTTCTGCTGATCCCAATGCCCATTTCGTTGTTACTGGAGGTTGCAGACTTCTCCAAGCTGACAGTTAATGGCAAGTGTAATTGCTTCTAACCCAGATCTGTCTAAATGCATCCAACAGCTGAAACACTTCCAGTATCAGGGGTTACCTAACACTGCTCGGTTTGGCAAAACTGGCTTGTGGAGAGGCTACCCTGACAGATTGGGGAGGCTGGTAATTTAGAGGGAAGGGTTGATGAGTAGCTGAAGATGGAGTGTGGAAACCTTTAACACAGGTTCACTGAATCCAACATGACAATCTGACAGTGGTGTTACTTTGCTCTCTCACCTTTACCTTTCAGATAGATGCACAGTAAGCATTCATGTCTGGATTAACTAAGCGCTGCTTAGCAAAAATCAGACTTCATCAGCTGGTACCTTCTCATTTTTCTTTTTTAGATCTCAGAACATTAGAAGAAAGAAAACAATTCCAGCACTGTCAACAAAATCTTACTGCTTTTAATCTTGTTAATCTCAGAGGGAAGGACACATCTGTTAAAATGTGAAATATTAGAAATATAAGTATGTTAAATGTGTGGGAAAGGCACCGGTCTGAAAAACACACAATATGGTAGCATAGGAACTTTCACAGAAGTCAGAGTGCACTCCAGCAAGCTCAGCAAACTGCCCCTGGAGGTGCCTGGGCAGTGTGCAGGGGTATCCCTGGAGATGTTTAAGGCCAGAATGGATGAGGCTCTGGCCAGCCTGACCTAGGGTAGGGTATCCCTGCCCATGGCAGCAGGATTGGAGCTAGATGATCCTTCCGGTCCTTCCAGTCCTGACTGATTCTATGATTCTATATTCAAATATACAAGAAGTACTGTAAAGAGAAAAGGAGAGTGAGCATGAAAGGACAAGAAGCCTGTGTGGGAGTGGCTGGCTGAGGATTTCACAGCGGCATGAGAAACAGTGATAGTATCACCCCATGATAACGCTACCTGCCCCCTCCCTCCCTAATTTTGTCTGGCAGAGCTCCCTTTTTTGAGGTGCGTGTACAGAAGTGAATCATAGGATAGCCTGGGTTGAAATAGCATTGCTAAAGCAAAGATCTGCTGGCTGGGGCAGTTTCCCTCATCTTTGTGCCTTTTTTCAGGAGTTAATAAAAAAGGGGAGTCTGGGGTGGTGACGATGCCATTTGGGGCATGCTAATGTCACTACAGGGGTGATGCCACAGTGGAGGAGCAGTTGAGCACGGAATGGGGAGGTCAAGAAGGGCTCCCCACAAAAAAATGAGAGCCGTAGCCCCCAAAGGCCTAGAAATTCATGGAGTATATAAAAATATATTAAAAACTGTAAATACATGTGAGAAGTGTTGAAGCAGAGAAAAGTATCTCTGTTTTACACACATCCTGAAAAAATAATATTCATTTCTGTATAAAAAAGGATTTAAACCCAAAACCCTGTGAAACCCCATTCAGCCTTGAACATGAAATGGGCAGGGAAGGAGCAGGGAGCTGCTTCCATCTGCTGCCTTCAGACACACACTGGCTCAGGACGAGGGTGTCAGAATGGTTGAACAGAGAGTTGGTAATCGGCTTTGTTCCAGAGAGCAGCTCCAGGGAGCTTTTTAAGGCACTCTTCACTGGCTTAAGGCCTGAAGTTAATCAGAATGGAAAAGCATAGCTGGGATGGTTGGATGAACTAGACCTTACACATGTATAGCATAGGGGAGCTTATAAATGTATTTCTATAATAACTCTCTCTACCAGGAGAATTCTTTTCGTCCTCTGCTGTGCCAGCTCAGTGCATTTACCCAGGGCTCTGCGTCCTCCCTCCATGCATTTAGAAACCACCTTCCTACCTCCTGCACATACCTGTGAATCACCTTGAAAGACACTTAGTAACTCATCCTTTTGTCCTTTAATTTCCTGTCCCCTGCCTCCTTATGGGTTTTTGTTCATTTTTTGGGGTTTGGTTTTTTGTTGGTTTGTTTTTTGGTTTTGCTGGTTTTGGGGTTTTTTTGCTTGGTTGTTTTGTTTGTTGGTTGGGTTGGTTTATTTTTTCCCCCCTCTTTTCTAGTAGTTAACTCCATCACAGCAACAAAATATCCAGCCCAATGTTTGAGAATGCCAGAACTCAGGTGAATGGGACGCTGGAGGGCTACAGAAAGTGATTCTTTTATCTACAGACAGCTGGTTGTATCTGATGGTTTGGGAAACAAGATCCAGAACTACCTCTCTAACCTCTCATTTTCTTTCATTTTCAGACAATGCAACAAAGTTCTGTGTATCAACAGCCTTGAAATTCTGTAACTCTCAGCTCTGCTGCTTGAGGTGTGTTGAAGAGTTTTACAGAGAATCCCAAAGTATGTGGCTCGGCTAAAAATCCCTTTGTAAAGATATCTAATACAAAGTCATGAAATTTAACAGCAAAATGAAATAATAGTTGTTGGGTTTGATGGTTGCTTGCTTTCAATTGCATAGAAAAGTCGACAAAGATGCTTGTGAGGATGTGAAACCAGAATTAAAGAATATCATGGATTGTAAAAACAACAAACCAAAGCCCAACCAACCAAACAACCCCCAAGTTGCACTCTGTATTTTCACAGGGAGGTAGTTTCCTAGGCTAGCTCTCTTCGAAGTTTAGTTTGCACTGGTGGCTTTCTGGAATTCAGTGCTGGGAGATAATTTGGCAGTTAATGGTCTCAGACATTTTCTAGCTCCCCAGGGGTGCCCTGAAATTCAGAATTCATAAATCAGAAAAAACTCTGCACTTAGAAAAATGGTGGTTGTGAGTTTCTGAGCAACCATCATAAGGACCTGATGGCTTAAAGTTACCATCAGCTTCAGACCTCCTCAACCCTTCCCATGCCGAATGCTGTCTCAAAACACTTTTACATAAAACTTTTTTAGACTGCAAAGTAATAATCACATAAATCACACAAAGGCATCAGAATAATCACCACACAGAATTTCCCACAGACTTTTGAACTTCATCCATTTCTATAACTGCATCATTTCTCAGTTGCTGCCCCTCTCTAATTAATAGCCTTAAAACAAACCCAGTATCATTAACAAAATTGGCACTAACTTGGTTAAGCTGCCACAGCTACAGCTTTAATAGAAGAGAAAGAGAGAGGCAACGGATGAAGAATGCAGGTGTGGGGGATGTTATTCAGTCTCCCTTGCACATTTAAACTTTATGCCTAACCTAAGCATTCTCATCAGTTTTCAAGCCTGTATGTTGCAGTGATGACTATCAAATCCATGTGATTTCAGAACACAGCCCTTTCTTAGCCAGACCTGAGGGCATGGCGGCTCCTGCACCCCTGTTCACTCCTGCTGAGAGTGGTGTTTAAGGCTCCCTCAATACGTAGGTGCAAACTGATGAATCCATTTACACTCAATGACTGTTTTAAAGTTAGTTTTACCATTTTTCCATCCAGAAACTTAACTGCACGTTTCTTTTCCGTGCTCCACAAGGAAACTTTCCAATCTGGAGCCTGCAAGATAACATTTACCACAGCAGATAGAGGCTGTGGTGGCAATTCTGACAGGGTCAGACGTGATCATTTGTGACTTAAAAAACAGCTGGGGTTTTCCTGGGAGAGCTGCCAGGGACTGCAGCTATGACAAGTGATCAAACTGTTGTATCAACATTGCTTTGCAGTTTGCACCAGAGGCACAGAAAGCATTCACCATGCCTGAGGTTTTTACCTCTTCCCAGGCATACGAGCTCCTGCTGCTCGATAATCCAAGCTTTCAGCAACCAACATGAAATTTAAGGTTGGTTTTTTTAAACAAACAAACAAAAATGAAAACAGAAAAAACAACAACAAAAAAAAAACCCCACCTTTCTCCACACAGCAAATGAAGTTTTAAGTGAAAGAGATGTGCCTGTTTGAGTGGTGTCACAGATGCCAGAGACACAGGTCTCTTCTCCCAGGTATGCAGAAGAATGAGGAAGCACAGCCTCAAGCTGTGCCAGGGGAGGTCTAGGCTGGATATTAGGAAGTTCTTCCCAGAGAGAGTGATTGACATTGGAATGGGCTGCCCAGGGAGATAGTGGAGTCACTGTCCCTGGAGATGTTCAAGAAAAGCCTGGATGGGGCACTTAGTGCCATGGTCTGGGTGATAGGTTGGACTGTGTGAGCTTAGAGGGCTCCTCCAATCTGCTTGACTCTGTGATTCTATCATTCTATGCACTCCACTGCCTTGTTTGTCCTTGTCCCTCAAGGAAGACCACTAAGCCTTAGGTGCTGCCTGGCATCTGATGTAGGCATCCCCTCAAACGGCAAAACCAGGTACATGAGCGGAAGATGAAGGGCTGGAGAGCAGCCCTGTAAACAAGGGCTCAGGGCTGCTGATGGATGAGAAGCTGGGAATGTGTGCTTGCAACCCAGAAGCCAACCATGTCCTGGGCTCATTCCCAGCAGTGTGGGCAGCAAATGGACAAGGAGATTGTGCACCTCTGCTCTGCTGAGACCCCAGCACAAGAAGGATGAAGCAGGTCCAGAGAGTGCCACAAAAACTGTCAGGGGAATGGAACCCCCCTGCTGTGAGGAGAGGCTGAGAGAGTTGGGGTCGTTCAGCCAGGGGAAGAGAAGACTCCAGCAAGACCTTGTGCATCCTAAAGGAAGCCTGCAGGAGAGGGGAGGACAAGCAGTGTGGTAAGGCCTCTTGTGAAAGGGCAAAGACTGACAGTTCTGAGCTAACAGTGAGGAGATTTACACTAGATATAAGGAAGACGTTTTTCACACCAAGGATGGTGAAACATTTGACCAGGTTGCCCAGAAAGGTGGGAAAGTCCCATCCCTGGAACCATGCTCTAGTGGAGGATGTCCCTGCCAAGTGTAGATGGCCTTTAAAATTCCCTCCCAACACAAAGCAGTCGATGACCCTACAACTGTGTCACTGTGATGAGTTGTTTCGAGTGGTTTTTATGCAACAGATGGCATTGCAGGTTCCTGATTGCCATGGAATCTGGAGGCAAAGCAGTATGTGCTCTAAGCCGGTGTTTGGTCATCACATCCGGGCCGACGCTTTCGTTCTTTTGTCTTTTTTTAAAAGAAAAGATCCTCATTGAACGCCCTGCAGAGAAGTTGTCATGTTAAATTTATGACAAAGGCAGTTGCTTCTGCAGGTTGGTTTTCAAACTGCCAGCTGGAAATGTGACTGACACACATGGCATATGTGTGACAGAAGAAGAGTTTCTTAGGAAGCACTGCAGAGCCTCCATGGGAGGCTCATGGAACACAAAGGCAAGGACACTCTGCTGTTTTGCAGAGCATTTACAGGCCATGCTTCAGAAAATTACTTCCTCAGGAAAATTTCTCTTAAGGGTAGCTTTTAAGCATTAAGTCCCACTGAGATTTCAGCAATCTTGAAGGCTCACCACAGGTTTAACTGCAGTGGTGAGGGCTGGCTTTCTGATAGGAATATACATTTGAATAGGGGTTCACATCTCTAAGCTGTGCAAACGCTGCCAGCAGTAATGCAGGGCTGTATGCAGACATCTGTGAACCACAAAGGTCCAAACTTTAGCTGAAATTTGTCAACACCCTTTGGTCTGAAGTCTTTTTCCCAATACTTGCTTTAACAGAAATTAGTAAATTGACATATTTTATCAACTACTGGAGTTCTGCCTAGGATTTGGACAGGTCCTGATCGAAAAAGACAGGGTATTTCAATAGAGGAACTGGAAAAGTCCCCATGTTTTGTCAGTGGCATGTTACAGAAATTTGAATGTATATTCATTTGCCCTATGACAGAATTACTTCAAATATAACAAAATATTTTCCCTTCTTTTCAGAAGCAATTACTAAGTCTGAAGAATTTTCTTATAAAATCAAAATTTTCCTTATAACAATTTCTTTGGTGGTCTTTTTCTTGGCTGGATTTGTTACTTTCTTGTCATTTTTTCCCCTCTCTGGCATTTCTTTTAACATTCTGACTAAAAAACACTTCTACTTTCAAACTCTCCTTTCACAAGTCTCCTCATATCTTCTACACGTATCTTTCTCCAAAACCTTTCAGAAAACTCCATTATTACCAGAGCCTGATATTAAACTAAAAAATTAAAGTGTGAAGTAGAACATCAGGGAATAAACCAAACCCCAACAAAATCCCAGTTCTTTCATCTTTCCTGTTGCTTAAATAAAACAAAGCCTCAAAGATCACAGATGAGAGTTTTTCTTTTCCCAATGCTCTTCTTCCTTGCCCTCGCATTTTCTTTTTGGCAGTAATGCCTAATATTGCTGCCATAACTTCAGCCGCTTGGATATGAAAAGCATAGGGGCCCTTGTCATGGGTGGTACAGGATGCCAGTTGCAGTGTGCGTTGATTTGGTTTGCTAAAAGCAGGTTTTACCATCAGACTACTTCTGATGTCAGTTTCTTTAGTCATTGCTTTTTAAATCACATATTCAAAATGCATTATTAGCAGTTCAGCCTCATTTTGCTTTTCAACAGCCTGGGTAGTCACTCCACATTCGCCATCAGGTATGTTCATACATAGAATCATAGAATGGTAAGGTTGGAAGGGACCTCAAGGATCATCTAGTTCCAACCCCCTGCCATAGGCAGGGACACCTCCCACTAGTACAGGTTACTCAAGGCCTCATCCATTCTGGCCTTGAACACACCCAGGGAGGGAGCAGCCACAACCTCCCTGGGCAACCTGTTCCAGTGCCTCACCACCCTCACTGTAAAGAACTTCCTCCTAACATCTAGTCTAAATCTCCCCTCTGCCAGTTTAAGCCCATTGCCCCTTGTCCTGTCATTGCAGGACCTTGTAAATAATCCTTCCCCAGCCTTCCTGTAGGCCCCCTTCAGATACTGGAAGGCTACTATCAGGTCCCCTCGAAGCCTTCTCTTCTCCAGGCTGAAGAGCCCCAACTCTCTCAGCCTGTCCTCATAGGAGAGCTGCTCCAGCACTCTGATCATCTTTGTGGCCCTCCTCTGGACCCGCTCCAACACTTCCATGTCCTTCCTGTGCTGAGGGTTCCAGAACTGCACACAGTACTCCAGGTGGGGTCTGACGAGAGCAGAGTAAAGGGGCAGAATCCCCTCCCTTGCCCTGCTGGCCACGCTGCTCTTGATGCAGCCTAGGACTCAGTTGGCTGTCTGGGCTGCATGTGCACATGCTGCCTAATGTCAGGAAGATAACACATCCATTTGTTTGGGGCCTTTCTTTCCACTTCTAGTCACCAAAAGGAGAGGAAGATCACCAGGTTTCAGAGCCGCATTTGTTGACCTGACTGTTCCTACCAAGCTGCTAGTCTGCATCAGAAGAACTATAACAGATGGACACAAATTTTTAATGGGGATTACCACATCTTTCTGAGTGAGCACTCTGCCACCTAGACTGAAGTTATCCCTCCTACAGGATCTGTATGTGCCCACCCTCAGGGAAGGTGTGTTTTGGAGCTGCTGCATACTCGACTTCACTATGGTACTGATGGAAATTTGTTTTTTAAGTCCCAGTGAGTTGTTGGAGTGTTGTAACAGTGCCACAACCGTGCTAAATATGTTCAGTGGGTGACATTAACAAAGGCACCCGTCCCAGAGACAGAATGGTAGGTGTCACACTCCACTCTTTTGATAGTTTAACATAGGGTAAAAACTACAATGAATGGTAGTAACAAGAGGCTACATCATTATACCTGATAGCAGGAGCATGGCTGATGTGATGGATCAGTGAGAACAGTTATAATCTTGGCCTTGGGGGCCAGAGAAGGTGCTCATTTGGGAGCTTGCTCAGAATAGAAATAATTGGCAGTTTTCTCAAAGAGGAAATGCCTTGTTGCATTGACCTGAATGGGGGAAAATTCCAGGTACCTGGATATGTGAGAGAGATTAATAAAGCAAGAGCTATTCTAATCCCAAAGCTATTAGCTATAAATATCTCTATTTATTTATTATAGGTAGGATGTATCTGTAGGACATATTTATCTGTGCATGTAAATTATGAGCATTAACTGAAATTAGACTGTAAAAATCTAAAGCCACTAGAACTGTTTATAGAGAAAGCTTCAAGCAAATATATTGTCACTATTTCATAGCAGAGTAGGGTGAAAAGCAGATATCCAGATCTCCACTCCAGTGCTAGCAGAAGTGCATCCTCCCCAAAGAGCCCAAAGTAATCAATCTATTTATCAGAGCAAAAAATATTTGAAATCTTATCATTTCCTTAATATTGATTCCTGCTCACTGATGAGCTCTACAGAGCCCTGATTTACATCCCATTCGGTTAACACTTCCAGCTTGTTTAGAATCCACACCCAAAGGAGCTGATGACTTCAGCCACGTACAGTCACAGAAGCATTGCTAGAAGTAGGCATTTACAAAGGCCGAGCATTAATTGCTGGAGGCTGGTCTGACTGAACGGTGCCTTTCATCTGCACGGTACTGCCACCAGGCATGTCTAATCTGCTAAGCTTCAAAAGCCAAGCTAGGGCTTCCAATCACGAGCTGACCTACACCTAGGTTAACCTAGAAAATAAAAGAAAAACAAAGTGGGGGGAAATGCACAAGTCTTGAGGTAACAGCTGGCCAACAGAGACCAGCCTGCCTCCTGCTTCCTGCTGATGCTCAATGTTTTCATCACCTTTCGTCCTCCTCCCTTGTCACTTCACACCCTCAAATATGCACAGAAAGGCTTCTGGTTCCTAAAAAAAAAAAAGACTAAGAAGCATCTTGACTACCGCAGTGATTTGGGTTGTTTGTTTAAGGGATGCCATCTTCCTGCTGGCACAGTTCTGACCACAGCATCTAGCTCTTGCTGCTCCCCTTGCTAATGGGCAGCCCGAGGGCAGGATGCTCCTTGCTATTTATGTCTTCTGGCTGACTTCTGACAAGAAACCGCTGGTGAGGCAGCTCCTGGGATCAGAATCCTTAAACTATTCCAAATAGCTCCATTTTGTCTTAAATGTTTGTCATGAAATAAACATCATTGGCATCTGAAAGGCAGCCAGGAAACAGCTGTGCTAATTATACCAAACCAGCACCTTTATTTAATCACCCTTTTCATCATTATTAACTAACTAGTAAATTGAGTATTTATACAACACATTAAAAAAAATACAGAGTACATATACCTCAACACCCCCTGTGCCTGCCTAGAAACCATTGCCGCCCATGGAATAGGTAGCTGATAAGAAAAATACAAGCAAAGTAGCCAGACTGAGTCAAGAGCTTGACAAGAATTCTCTCTCAAGTATTTTCTCCTTCAATTCATGGAATAATTACAGTTGCTACTGGAGCAGTTTCGTCTACGGCTTCATTACTGCACAGCATTAGTTGTAATCTCACAATCCAGTTTAGTACATTCTTCCTTTAGATGTTGTCTTATGACATGTTGATTCTCACATGAGGAGATCTAATTCTAGAGCTACTACTTTTCATATATAGACCATTGGCAAGATTTTAGTTCATTTTGCCCATCTTGATGAGCTTCTGTGGGAACCACAGGCTCTGAGTCTTGCAGGGAATATTCTTCCAAGTAATTTGCATAACAGCCCTCTGATTAAGCACTGCTTTTTCCTGTAAAAATCACAAAAAGGTACTCAGTGCCTGTAGACACAAAGAGCTTCTGCTCCTTAAGGTGTTGACGTAATACATAGGAACACTAATAATGGAGCCCTGGAGTAGGCTGCCCAGAGAAGTTGTGGAGCCTCCTTCTGTGGAGACTTTCAAAACCCACCTGGATACAAACCTGTGCAAACCACCCTGGGTGCTCCTGCCTTAGCAAGGGGATTGGACTAGGTCTCTGGAGGTCCTTTCCAACCTCTAAGGTTCTGTGATTGATTCTGATTATTCTCTCATCCTATTGCAAGTTACTTGGGAGAAGAGCTCAGTGCCAGTCTCACTACAGACTTCTTTCAGGGAGTTGTAGAGAGATTGTGGTAACACATGAAGAAATCTCCTACTACTCTAGACATGGGTAGCCAAAAACCGGCAAGAAAATGTCTTTGCAAGACTTAGAAATTGCTCTGGCACTACGATGAGACACAAATTTATTCCTGTTACATTTTGCATGACAGCATTCGCTAATTATTCTCTCATCTCTGAAAAAACTACACAAACATTACTGAAAAAAAAAAGGCAATTAAAACAAACAATGCCAAGAGGCATAATGTTTATAATATTTATAGAATCATGTTTGATAAATGCTTTGGATCGCCCCAGCCTGTGCTTATTTTTAACACAAATGTAGTTCAGCTGGCCTAGCCAGACCAATTCATCATGCTAGACTTTAGGGATAACATAACCCTGTAGGTGTGATTACTTCTCCACTAGATCCACTGCAATCCTAGTATGCAGCATACTTCTGATGGAGTTCTCAGACCATCATCTTTCTGAAAGATTTTCCAAATTATGGCACAGTGCAATGAAAATTAAAATATGATAAATGCCTTCACAATCAAGCAGGTCTCCATTTCCCCTCAGATTTATACTACAAGGATAAATCCCCCCGTGTTCTAGCTGCTAGCTAGCATGGAACACAAAAATCCCCATTCATCTCTCTGCTCCAGTGGGACTTTAGGTAAATGACTTTGTATTTCCATGCCTTAATTACCCCCTTCTATAAAACAGGGGTGAAAGTGTTTCCCGGGAACTGCTTTGTTGTCAGCAAGTTGGATACCTCAGGCACATTTGCACAAGTGGCTTCCATGATGTGATAATAAGAAAGGAAATCATGGTTTACAACACAGTGCCTTTCTTTAATTTTATTGAGTCCAGCTCAATGGATTTCTTTCTCTTCACACTGTTACTTTAGAACTTCACAATGCTGTGAATTTAGTTTATAATTGAATTAATATCCCCTCCACTGTTTCACGGGGTTAAGAAAAACACAAAGGCTACATCTAGGAGCTGCTCTCGATATACCA
This sequence comes from Eubucco bourcierii, assembly GCA_013396675.1. Classification (NCBI taxonomy): domain Eukaryota; kingdom Metazoa; phylum Chordata; class Aves; order Piciformes; family Ramphastidae; genus Eubucco; species Eubucco bourcierii. The sequence continues at coordinate 85,622 of VWZE01015200.1, forward strand.
GAAGAGGTCCACTCCATGGGTAAAGTGCACACCATCATCTTTTGGTTTCACTCGTTTGCTTATTTAATTAGTGTCATTCCTCTTCAACCACTTTGACTTGTACATTTACTGTATACTCATGATCTTTGCTGCAGAAAAACTTTCGTATGGTGATGCAATTAATATCACCAAAAATACACATGGGGATAAATTAAGCATGCCCTCAAACTGTTAATAGTAGCTATTTCCTAACTTTTGAGGCACTGACTGTTGATTTGGGTTTAACTGAATCCACTGGGATATAACATGTAGTACATAAAGACACGCTTTTCTCAATTACCTTCATATGTTACACCAACTTTAACTATGTCTACTTGGAAAAAAAGATATTACTGAAGCTGTTGTTTAATGATTAATATTTTATATATAAAGTCTAATCACGATTTTTGTTTTTCCAGCCACCTCAAGCACTTCTGTTTTTCAATATTTACCAACTCATTAGATTTTTACATAGAAAGTCCTAGTAGAAAAACATGTTGAACATGTATGCACATACAAGCCCTGTATTTCTCACCACTCTACTTAATATTTCTCTCTTCTTATTTTGGCATTGCATAAACTCTGCCAGTTTAGGTGAGTGTTTTCAAGAGCATATATATGGCTTAGAACACAACTCTCATTTGCAAAATCTGCCTAGATGTCTTTTAATTTCAGAGTGCAATTCGCATTTGCCATTTGAAATGACAACTCCTATTTTTAGGTCCCTCGTGTGCTTTAAATCATTTTAACCTCATTGCCTCAGAACATTATTACTTTTTTTCCCCCGCTCTTCCTCTCTTCCCCATAAGTTTTAGAGTCTGCTATATCTTTGAATTCATTAGACCTGGTTTTTCCAGACAGCTACGTGCACTCTTGACTTTAAATGCATACTTGATTAGCCTGGTGCTAAGACTCACTGAAAATAGGTAGAGTCAGTGAACTGGAACAGAAGGAGATCAATAAAACATCCGTCTGTGTTGTTAGGAGCGTACCTCATGTACTCTGCATATACGCTGTACACAAAGCAGCACTGTAAATGATGGAAACAACCTTCCCATTGTCTTAAACAGACATTAATCACTTTGCTCTACATAACCACTGCCACTCGGTCGGATACCAGCCAACACCGACTCTGAGCACACAGCCAAGAACTGGAGAAAGATGGATGTGTGGTATAAATGCTAACTAACACATTTTTAGGCTATAAACCCACTCTGTATCCTCTTACTGAAGGATTAATTCTCCAACTTAATAGCTGTATCCATCCTATCACATAATGGCTCTCCTTCCAGCTAGCTGTTTTCTCACCTCATGACATCTCTTCCCAAGCTCCTTCCGCTATGACGCCAAGCGCAATGCCACTTGGAATGATTTTGCTATTAGCAGTACTGCAAAACATTTTTGGAAGTCCCCTGGAACACCTAATTAATCTTGTCTTGATCCTGAAAACTTCAGCAGTGTGCATTTGGTGAAATCAGCACCAGAGTGGAAAACAGCTGTTGTGCCTGGAGCTGACCTTTCTGGTGACTAGATCACCCACAGAACGACAGTTCTCCCAAAGCTGGCAGTACAACTCTGCTGCTGGTACAGGCCCCTGTGTATTCAGCCTTTGCACAGTAGAAAGGAGAAAGCATCACCATGCTCCTCCTCAAGGGAAAGCCATCAGCTCCTCTGGGAAGATTTTTTTCAGTCTGGCAAAGAGGAGACATCTGTGCTAAAAGCAGGAAAGATGTGCGGAGGAGAGAACATAATTTTTAGTCTAAAAAGCTTCCAATCTGTGGTAGAAGAAGGCCTATGTAAGGCCACTAAAGAGAAGCTAAATGCCAGATGATTTCTGCATCCACACCTTTTTATTTTGCATCGGTTCTAACTGTATTTGTGAGACATATTTTAATAGGAACAAACTGTTCTTTGGGAAAGTTCTGCAGAAACAGGCATAATGGGCTCCACCTCAGACAGCAAAACTCAAACCCACATCTATTATCTTTTTTTTTCCCCTTAATTTTCAACTTGGGTTTTGATTCTGCTTTGTACCTTTCCGTCTACTTGTTTATTTTCGGTTCTCGTATTTCAGCTTGTGTCTGAATTCTCAAAATGTCTTCCAGAGGATCCCAAGAAACTGTCTCCTAAATTCCCTTACTCTTAATAGATTTTTGTCATTTATGATTTCTGTTCCCAAATCACAGTGTCATTTGAGACCAGTTTCACACTTAAGCTCTAGAACCTTTTCTTCCCAAAGATGTGAAGCATAGGACACCTTGGGTTAGAAGGGACTGTTAAAGATCATCTGGTTCAATCACCCTGCAGTAGGCAAGTCCATCTTCACCTCGAGCATGTTCCTCAGAGACCCATCCAACCTGACCTTGAAAGTTTCCATACAACCAGAATTTTGAGTTACCTCTACCTGTTTCAAATCATGCTGGTTATGTATTTTACCTTCACTGGTTCTCTGAACCTTGGGAAAACAAAATACTTGCTTCTAAATCTCATAATAAGGGAATGTGCTAAACTTGACAGGCAGGTTATGAAGAAGCACGTCAAATCCCATGGTTCATGTTAATTTCTTCTCTCTCCATGAGGCTCTGAATCGCAGGAAGCATACAAGTGTGAGCTCTACAATTTCATAATGATGAGAAAGAAAAGTTGGCTTTGCCATGAGGCAGTATCAGAAGCAGACTTAGCATCTGCCTCAGTGAATTTGGCCTGTGTGTGCTTTGTGTCCTTTTCCAGAAGCATTCTCCTAGTTCCGGTATCTTCCACATCTCACTTCCCAGGTTTGCTCTCTGTACCCTCATTTGTAAGCATGCCCAGCAGCTGATGCTCTCTGCATTCACATCCGTTTGAAGAACGTGAGAAGAAAACACTTCTTGGAAAGAATCTTTTTGTACCTTGCCACATATACCTGAAATGTTACTGGGCTTTATCTAACACAACGGATTTGGCAAATTCAAAGGGACAGTTGTTTCTCAGCCAGAAACTTGTTTTGGAGTCTCTCAATGAGATCAAGCACATGTCTCTTTCATGTCTAGACTTGGAGCAGACACGAGATTTTTAGAAGCTCATTACATTTGGAGCATGCCTTCTGCTGAAAACAAATGAGCTTTACAATCCAACACCAGCTCTAGTTTGAAGGTCACTGCCCACATTTATCACCTCCTAAAGGCCCTGCCAGAATGCATAAAATCACAACTTTTCTAGATGTTTTCTGGGAAGAATACAATAAGTTAACACTTGGTATAAGCCAGAACCTTCCCAGATGGTTTCTAACATTTAAACCATTGCAGCAAATCTCCCTGTTCCCACAAAAGCAGTAGAATGGAACTGGGATCAGCCACATAACTGCATGTGGAGAAGAAATGGGGTTTGGTGAGATTTTACTAAGCAGCAAACATTTAACTTAACTTCTAAGAGAGGAAATCACTGAAATGTGGTATTAATCATCTCCTTACAGTTAGACTGCTTTCCTGAAGGGCAGCCTCAGGACCCCAAAGCACTGGAAGCATAAAAGAACTGGTGCAAACAGAACACTGAAATAAATACCCAGATTGCACTGGAGAGCTACATTTGAAATCTCACTTATATCTGGTAAATACATGCATTTTCAAGTGTAATGGAGAGGCTTTTTCAAATCAGGGCTGGGTGTAGAAAACAATAATTGCAAATCATAGCACTCTAATATCCTCTGCCGAGTCAAAGCTAACAAGTTATTAAGGAGACTGAAACTTCCTCCTCTCCATTCCACAAGCCCACAGGAATAGGGCATTCAGTTTACTTTATTAAGAAATGTTATTAAACCAATCAATCCAGGACCTGAGACTTATATCAAAACTAAGCTTTGTTCCTGTGTGCTGTAACAGCCTATGGATCCTCTAAATTAACCCTTAAATCACAGAAATAGACTTATCTTGGATCTGGTCTCCAGAGCAAGGCTTTCTAAAAGAAGATTCAAGGTAGCTATTAATTAAGAAAAACATGTGCAAAGGAAGAAATAAATGGTGACTGACTGCATTTTGACACTGGCCACTTCTACTGTGGAGAATTTGTTGTGAAGAGTCCCTGAAGAGCATGAAAGGATATGTCACAAGTACCCTGCACAGTGGCTCATTGAAAGCACGCTGAGAAAGAATTGTCACTACACCCACTGAACTTTTCTTACTGGGGCCTGGTTTCAGCTTGGGGTTCTGGGTTTTTCAGGACAGCAGCCCTCAGAGCCAGCCTACTACAATGGCATGTGAAAGTAGCAGGGCTACAATAAATCCCTAAGAGAAATTTTGCTGAGGAAGAGCACAAAGTAGCAGGACATGAAAGCCAAGCAGCTTCTCAGGCATTGCACAAAGCTTTAATTATTTAGCCCAGAAGAAACACTCTCAAGAAACGGACTAGATGAGAAGTAATAAAGACAGGCTTTATACAGATACAGGAAGATGGTTATTAAATTTCTTTCACTCTTAATCACTGGCAAAGAGTAAGTTGAATCTGTTACTGATTTTGGTTGAGTCACTTCCCATTCATTAGTTTAGAAAGCTCACAACTGTTACTAAGAGCAAGCAGGATGCCTCTGCACATAGTACAGCATCACCTAGACAAGCGGTACTGAAGGTCTCATCAATCTGGTTCTCTCCACACTGGAACGCATTCAGTTGTGTTTCTATGAATATCCTTTTGCAGCAGTTATCTTCCCATGGGCTACAATTTAAGACGTTAACAAGAAAAACAAGACCCCTGAGCCAGATTTTGCTGTTGCTTACTCTACTGTCTCTCATATTTTGCATTCGGGCAGCTCAAGGGCCACTGCAGTTTTTACATCCCCTCCCCTTCTCACCACAAATGGCTTCAGCTCTCTCTGCACAGGTCCGCACAAGGGATGAATGAAGCAGCTCCTGCAAAGGCAGTGCTTTCTCCTTGAACAGGCTGAGGGTACTTACAGAGAGATTGAGCAGGGCTCTGCCAACATGTAAGTCAGCAAAAGACATAATCTTCATGAGGTGATTCACAGGCGGGATATAACACTCCTTATATGCCAGGCACTTCCCTAAGGTAGTGCAATTATGCACTGCCCCCATCTCAAAACCTCACTCTGAGCCTTATGTTACTGCAATAGAGCAGGCCTGAGCCTATTGATCAGGTACCTATTTCTGTTATAAAGGTGCTTTACTACTTAAAGTTTTGGGCTTTTTTTAATCCTATTTCTCTGTGGGGGAAAAAAAAATCTATTTAATATGTTTTAACTTAAATAAAATGGCCAGTTTGAGAAAAAAAAAAAAAGTAATATGTCTAATAAAATTATAAAATGCAATTTTAAGCTACGGTGAGCTGAGTAAAATATGGAATGGGAGTTTGCATTTTTTATTAGATGTCATTAATCTTGTTAATGACTTATTGAATATCGCTGCACATTATAAAAATTGATCCCAGTGGCTACATTGTTACATGCTTTCACAACCTCTTTCAACAGCTACATTTAGCTGACAGAGTATTTCTCCAGTCCATTCTCTGCAACGTTGCAGGAAGCACTGCAGCAGATGTGATTTATGGCTGGAAACTATTAAAAAGAGTTAACATTGTTCTGAACTGAACATCACTATTTACTTCCACCCCTGCCCTACATGAGTAAGGGAAGATATGGATTCAAAGAATAGAATAAGCTACCTATGAACACAAGCTCTCAGCTTTGGTTTCTCTATTTTGCAGTCCTAAGTTTGGCTGCGATTCTGCTTCAGACGTACAGCATTTTTGTAAGTCAGAGGTTTCAATGAGTTAGAGGTTGCAAGAGAATTTGTGTGCCAAGTGAAAAAGTTTAAGCAGACAGCACATTTCACTCAGGGTATCCAGCAATGCAGAAGGACCCCTCAGTTAGCTTCCTGCAAAAAACAAAAGTTGGATCTGAAGCGCCACCTTGGCCCGATTGTGGTTTTGTGTCTTCCAGTTTCCAAAATGGGTCTGCCTGTGTATGGTAAGAACAAATCTAGAGGATGCCACCTGGGATAAATTCATATCCCTTCTGTGATAAAGCTTTATGACATCCTAACTCATACCAGCGTCTCAACCACACCATTCCAAAGAAAGTATCCCCCAGTTCCCCAAAACCAAGCTGAAATAAATGCCAGCCAGCGTTCTGTGCATTTTGTGCACACAGTGGTAAAGTGTTTGATGTGAAGTAATATAAAAAGCAGAAGGGTCACATTACAGTCCACATTCTCCTGTACTATGGACACATAAAATATAATCTAACAATAAACAGAAGCTTGAAAGAAGCAATACCTACAATATAAACACAAATCCTGGAGGGCTGTATAATGTAGCCTGCGTTCCGTATTAATGTAAACCACCCTGGAAAGAAGACGGACACAATAAATCTGATTTTCAATGAAGAAGAAAAAGCTGACATAGGATTGCTGCTTTTAATGCTTTTGTTACCCAACCTCATACACATTTGTTTCTTTTGAATAACGTTGTCTGGCTGAAGAGTGGAAGTGAATATACCTCTCTCTGTTTGTAATTCCCTGTTTAAATGAAATGAGGAGGCTTAGGAACAACCTGGACCCAACTAAACAAAAATGGGGCTTCGTAGCAGCAAAGACTAATAGTGATTATTTCAAACCTTATTTGAAAGGGAAATAGAAACAACTGACAATATCACAAAATGCTAATGTCAGCTCAGAGTTTTAGTAGAAGTAAAAAAAAAGAGGACTGGGGGAACAACTTCCCCATAAAAGAGGGCAGAATTTGCAACAAAAACAAACCCAGACTACTTCAGATAATGTATCACTACAGCAAATACATTATTAACTGTATCATAATATATTTAACTCCAGTAATGATTAGCTAAATAGCCCTGTTAGTTTAGATTTTATTTTATAAAAGTGTATTTATTACAACTGGAAGACACAGCCCATTAGAGGTGATTATTTTATTAAACAAGGCATTGGTCTTCATAGCTTTGTCATACCAACGATGAGGTACCTTCTTACACAAAGTCTTTGAGTCTTTGGGTTTCTCTAAATTCTCCAAGCTGATTTCTTTTAGAAATCCATTTATCATTTATGCTTCTATCTATCTTGTTCCTAAGAATGAAATAACTAAAGATAACAATTAATAACTACAACATCCAGGTAGCTTTAATCCCAGATTTTTTCCCCCAGAGCTTTCGACCTTGATCACTGCAGTTGTTGCAGGGCTTTCTCCTGCTGTTGCTTTTTGCTTAGGAAAGCCAAGAATGCTGACAAAACGTTGGAGTCAGTGATACGGTTGCTAAAGCAGCTCACTGGAAAGTGTGCCAGGCCAACTGATTTGTAGGTGACCCAACCAGCAGAAATAAATATACTGATCTATTTTAGAAATATAGGAATAAATCAAATGTCTGTGAGAGCAGTCTGAGTCAATACGATAGAAACGAGCACAAGCTGCACTCTTGTTACAATTGTTTGAGAGAGATGATTCACATTTCCCTAAAATACCACATTTGATCTTCTGGAGATTAATCCTCTTACTCCCTGGCTGGAATCCTGATGCTGCTCCCATTAGTGGACAGCACATTTAATCACATTTTCTTATGGCTCACAAAGCAGATGAAGTCTCTGCTACGTATGCCATGAAGCCTGTCGAATGTTTGCCACAGCTCCCTGCTACAGAGGACGGAAGCTGCTGGTTTGTAGCAAAAGCCTTTCCCAGCTGGCAAACAGTGGCAGGCTGCAGCATGGCAAAGCCACATGAGGGGTTACTACAGACCTGATGACAGGGCTGCAACAGATTAGCTCATTGGCTTTACCTTCTTGCACTTGATGAGCACTGTAAAAGTTCTTTACACAAGCTGGTGCTTTAATCTCTGATAGCTCAGGTGCCATGATTAATCTCTTCAGAGGGAAGGAAAAGGGTTGCAGCTCTCGCTGCATTTCTTGCTCGTACAAGCCAGGTTGTCAGCACAGTTCAGCAGTGCTGTCACTCCAGAAATCAGGTACATTCCTCTGCTGAAGATGAGAACTGTAATGGGCAATTTGCAAATTAATAAACTTCTCAGAGTTTCTTCAAGGTTTTTACTTCATTTTCTTTTCTTTATAGTTAACTTTGCTTTCAGCGTTTCTTTTTATTAAGAGTGAATGACCTCATATTTATTCTCTTCTTGCCTTTCCATTTCAATTTCTGCATTATCCTCCATTCTGGATGCATACAACTCCTGCAGTGTTTCTGCTGTGGCCAGCAGATCTGACTGTCTCAGCATGGTACTGAAGAAAGGTCATTGCCTGAATTTGTTTTTGCAAGAGTGCCTGGTTTGAGTCCTTCACCGAGAGCCATTTAAATGCAACACAGCAGGCTCAACCACATGCCATTCCTCCAGGGATCCTCATCTTTTCATCTTTACTGAGGATTCATCTAGAATTAATTTGATACTTCCCACAACCACACAACAGAAACATATTTTTCTTAATAAATATATGAATTAATAAAGGGGGAAAAAATAAGCCTTTGAATTACTAGTTATGTAGGGTTTTCAATTAAAAAGTAGCTGTAAAGATGAGGTTTGCCCTGCTACATTACAATATCTCATTCCATTCTGATCCATAAATTTCATAATCAAGATTAATCTACCAGCGCTTTTTTCCACTGGCTGACTCCATCATTGATCTGATACATGAAGTCATTTACATTAATAACCACAATATTATACAGATTATTTATTTTATAATGAAAGCAGAAAAATATCAAAGCCTTGGCAGAAACTGATATTAAAGTGTTTCTAAAGCATTGGATTTAAGTAGCTGCAAAGTAGTTTGATGGTACATACTTGGTAATACATGTACAACAGCTTCAAAGGAGGTCTCAAACTCAGTAAGTCAAGCCAGGATCAGGAAATAAATTCATAAAATATGCTTTTCACTCCCTACATAATTAGGAATTGGGAGGATAGTTCTCTTAACTGGTAGGGGGGAGAAAAAACAAACAAACAAAAAACCTAACAATACCACACGCACACACCCCCAACAAAGAGAACCCCCCAAAAACCTCAACAAAACTAACAGATGCCATCGCTTTCTTCTTCTGAATTTTAGTGTCATAATACTGCACAGCTGCCAAGGAAAGCCTGTCTCAGGTGGAATGGGGATTGTGGAAACCCTTGTAGTACATCAGCTGAACCAGACAATTTCTGTGTTTCATTGCCATTAACTGTTAATTATTATATTGTTAATATTGTCTCATTGCTACTAATTAAAACATTAAAACCATCACAGTTCAGTTTCCAAAGTTAATACGTCCTACAGACTGCACACGCTACATCGTAGGACAGCAGCGAGAAGGATTTCGTGTACCTCTGGCTGTCAAATTCAAAAGGGTTTGGCTCAGGGGAAGCCAGAGGGGGCCTGGGTAAGTAAACACGGTTCAAAAATCTCACAAGAGGGAGATCTTCAATTAGAAGTTAACAGACTCCTGCTGCAGTTCTTCTCCACACACTCCCTGTCTCTCCCCATGGTAAAGAAGAAACCTCCGTAGCTCTTTTCTGTCTCCAGTTACCTCCAGCTACCTTCCATATGCTTTCCAGCTTTGAGGGACTAAGAGGCAGTCCCTCAAAGCTGGACTCATGGGCTAGTGAGTGCCCATGGAGGAGCTGGGGTTTTGAGTTGTACTGTGGGTTCCTCTCAGCATGAGTTTTACTCTGGCTTTCCCTCCTCTTCTCAGACACTGGTTGTCATGAGATGCATCGGATGGTTATCTTCTCTTAACTAGATTTGAAATCACCTGGTGTAAAGGGTTAACCTCTCCTGGGGGTGGTCTGAACCTGACCCCAGGCACAGTGGTTACCCCTTCCTGTCTAGACCCCTTTCAATGCAGAGGAACTTGCTGTTTCTCTCTCTCTGTGTCCTGCCTTGCCTGAGAGCAGCACCTTGCTCCTGCTGCTCCTGCTTTGCCTGGTTGCCAGCCGACCATGCGGCAGAGCAACCACCTCCTGGATCTATCTCCATCCATTGCCATCAGTCTGGTTTTGTATATATTTTGCATCTCGTTTCCCTTCCCTACACCTTTTCGTAAATCCCCTTACCTTAAACACCTTTTATTTATTGTTAAAGTTTTCCCTTTTAACTCCCAAATGGGAGCAAGGCTGTTCTTTGGGTGTCTTGCCCCTTTCCACTCTCTATACCTAATTCTTTCCAAAGCTGGCAGGCATCCTGTTTATGTTATTGTTCTGTTAGGTTTTGAGTCTCGGGGAAGCTTACACCAGACCAATACACCTGGTAAGCTAAAGAGGAAGAGAGAGGATCTCTGGTACAAAGTATCAGAAGCACAGTCGTCTTAGCATCTTCTCCTTGAGAAAGGAGGCCAGCAACGTACCAGAGGATGAGGGAAGCCTTTTTTAACAAGGTTGGATGTGACACACTAAAGGCACTAGGTCGGGAACCCCTCGAGAGGAGCTGCTCTCGCCTCGAGATGCCCAACACGCAGACCCTGCACTGCCATCATGTGGGGGACCTCTCTACGTCTTTTCGCACTTGCTGAGTGTTACTCCCGTGCAAATCTTCTCTTACAGGGTCAATTTCTCCCAACCCAAGTTCCTTCCCGTGACTGTTTCTCCCTTTAAACTATCAGCGATGTTGTTCTTTCATTCTGAATGCTCCTGATCCATGGGCCATGGGCCTGCGGTCCATTAAAATCTAACTATAACTGTGGGGTGCAAGGAAAAAGAAAAAAAAAAAAAAACAAGTAAAAGGTGAAAACTGATTCATTAGGGGAAATGAGATAAAGGAAACAAAGCACCATATTTTTAAAGACCTAAAAAGAGAACGAACTAATTAACATTCTAAGGATTCATTTAGCCAAAGAACATCTGTTTCCACATGTCCCTGGGATGAGATGTAATGTGAAGGCTTATATTGGTTAGCTTTGAAGCTGTAGTTTTTTATCTAAATTCTGAGCATAGATTTTGATAGGGATTACAGGTATCCTAGTAAGAGAGGAACCCTTGGGCCCCTTATATCCACTACTCTTAGTTTCTTTATTTCCACTTGACTTGTATCTACCCATACAGCATCCTCTACTCTTTGTTGCAGAACTCTCCACCGGGCACGCTTCTATTTTACATTCCATTTTAAGAACATTAACTGATCCATCCCTCACCTGATCTCTCCATAAATCAGACAGGACATTTTAATTCTCCTTTCCCATATACTGTGCAGTTAGTAACCTAAAAATCACACAAAGCCGTCGCCCATTTCTTACGTTCCTCTACATTTTCTGTTCCCCTAATTTAATAGTTCCTTTTCAAGTGATGTCTTTCAAATCATTTTTATACAGTACAGATATGATCCCAGGGCTCTCAAAATTGAAAAGTCATCTGTAACATTAAGAAAAAGTTTGAGTCACCTGCTTGCCCTCCTTTATATGAAATATGAACTTTCGGAAAAAGCCAGAAAAATGTTCATGCAAATCTCAACTTGGACATGAACCTTGCTGCTTCTAGCCATAGTTTGAAGAGAGTCATTTAAATCAGGATTTCTAGACAATTTTCTCAAGCTCTTCAGTAGGGATTTTTTTTTTTTTTTACTTTTCTGAATTCCTTCCCCACCTTCATGTCAGATTTGCAAAAGTTATTTATGCAAATTTCAGTTCTTTGCAGTTCAAGCAAACAACAGAAGTACCTTGCAAAGCACAAGTACTGCATTTTGGCCAGGTGTGAATAGCAGAGGACCACAGATCACAGGGTGTCAGGGGCTGGAAGGGACTCAAAGAGATCATCCACTCCAACCCCCCTGCCAGAGCAGGACCAGAAAACCAAAAAAAAGCTCAGGTCACACAGGAACACATCCAGACAGCCCTTGAAAGTCTCCAGAGGAGGAAACACAACCACCTCTCTGGGTAGCCTGTGCCAGTGCTCTGGTACTCTCACAGTCCAGAAGTTCCCCCTTGTGTTGAGCTGNGCAAAGCACAAGTACTGCATTTTGGCCAGGTGTGAATAGCAGAGGACCACAGATCACAGGGTTCAGGGGCTGGAAGGGACTCAAAGAGACCATCCACTCCAACCCCCCTGCCAGAGCAGGACCAGAAAACCTAGCTCAGGTCACACAGGAACACATCCAGACAGCCCTTGAAAGTCTCCAGAGGAGGAAACACAACCACCTCTCTGGGTAGCCTGTGCCAGTGCTCTGGTACTCTCACAGTCCAGAAGTTCCCCCTTGTGTTGAGCTGCACCTCCTGTGCTGCAGCTTCCATCCATTGCTCCTTGTCCTAGCCCAGAACCAGTGAGCAGAGCCTGTCCCCTCCCCTCCTGACCCCCAGCCCTCAGACATTAAACCTTCTCTCAGTCTTCTCTTCTCCAGACTAAAAAGCTCCAAGTCCCTCAGGCTCTCCTCATCAGGCAGTGCTCCAGTCCCCTCATCATTCTCATAGCCCTTTGCTGGACCTTCTCCAGCAGATCCCTGTCCTTCTTCAACTGGGGAGCCCAAAACTGAAGGCAGTATTCAGAGGACAGATAAGAACACAGCAAATTGTAGACACAGATGAAGAAGATGGGAAATTACTACTTTTCCTAACTACCATAACACAACTTGCAGGTCATGACTTCTTCCTCCCAGTAAAGCTGACAGTGCCATTAACACATGCACTGGTGCTACAGCCAAAATACAGGAGCATGTTTCCTGTCATTCTACATTATTTCACTAAGCATTACGGCTGAAAAACAACACACTGAATTCATAGCAAAAATCATTTCAGTTCACTTACCCCCAGCTATGCATTAATCAGTCTCTAACTTGGTCATCATACCAAAATAATTTTGCAGAACAAACTCTAAACTTGTTGACTGCTGAACAAATTGAGCAAGGAAATAGCTTTTTGTATTTTTAAGCATCTAATTGATTGTGTGGCTCTGTGGTTCCTAGTCAATACCGCAGTAATTGGAATCACCATGACTAATGCACAGATCATTTTACAGGCCTTTCTTATTTGCATAAACATTTCCTCATCTGCCTTCTCCTCCTTGCCAGACTTCACAATATTTTTTTCTACTTCTATCCAAACTATCTCTGATGTGCTAGACAGGCTCTGTAGCCAGCAGCTTTCCCCAGATGCAGTGTTCGCCTTTAGTAATTCCTCCAGCACCACCTCTGTGGTACACAGACTGATTTTCACCACACTATCTGCACAGCTCTGATTAGCTATTGCCATTCACACCTTTCCTTTCAGCACGAAGCACTGTCTTATGGAAAACCATTAGTGTTTGATAATATCATATTTAATAATAATAATTTGTTAAACAGATCTTGTTAGGCTGAGCAAAAATTCATGCTTTAGCATCTTAAAATCATTATTTAATTTGCCATTGAAGTATTATTTTGAATACGCCTGTCTGATTACCTGTGTCCTTCAAGCCAACTAAAAACTCCCTTTGTGTGTATCATCAATCTTGTTTGCAATTTTTATATCCAAGAAAGAGTTCCTTACCATGAGGGCAGTGGAACACTCGCACAGGTTGTCCAGGGAGGTAGTTGAGGCTCCCATGCCTGCAGATATTCAGGGTGAGGTTCGATAGAGCCCTGGACAACCTGATGTAGTTGGGGGTACCCCTACTTAGTGAAGGGGGGCCTGGACTAGATGACCTTTGGAGGTCCCTTCTGTGATCAGCAAGATTTCCACAGCTACGAGAAGATGGCCTTGATTGTCTCAGCTAGTGTTGAAAGCATCCCTTTGGACTTCCGGCACATCAGTGCTCACATTTGGAAAACCTGTAAGTAAGAGCCCAGCATACTCTGTCCTTGTCAGAAAGAGACATTATCCCACCTAATGCATAAACCATGTGTTCCTCCTGTAGCTTCTGGAACGCTCACATTTAGTAGTGGACAAATAATCTGTTCCTCAAAGACTTTTATACATTCCCTTGCCCTCAGCTTGTACCTGCAAAGCAATTGTGATTCCAGCTGTGTCACTGTTAAATATGCCATTAATTACTTCAGCAAGGCATTAGACCATAGTTGGGACAGACTGTAAACATTTTATGTCATTAGGTACTGCACTGAGGCTTTTTTTAAATGCCATAACAGCTCTATTTATATACTAGGTTCTGCATAATTAGCTACTAATGAGGCTCTAACTTTCACTGCTGTAAGGCCTAGATATCTGTTGCTCTTTCAATGAATTCATTTTTGCTGTCTCATTAACACACTAAAAAACCTGAAAATTGTATTTTAATTAAAAGCTAAACTACCCCTGTCTGGAGACACTAATGAACAAATACACTCCACGGGAAACACAAGAACTTTGTCAGTCAATAGGACAACTTTGCACATACTGCAAAAAGAATTACATAAGTTAACATTTCTTACTTTCAAAGGCAGGGGTTTCTCCTACTTTCCTCTTGTTTTTCCCCTCTCCTTGCTTTCTGCTTTTATTTTTTTCTGCCTCATGACCAAGCAGTCTTTAAAAAAATAGCCACAATAGCTTGTTAAAAAAAAAATAAAATTAAACTGATACTTCTATTAAATAATTTCATACAGGGGCACTCTATCAGATAAATACATGTTCTAAAACTACCCCTAATGCATGTGAAGAACCAGACCGCCTCTGTTTTCAGACTTCATTTCACATCCTCAGCAGATCTCTCTACCCTCAGACTGCCAAGTAATACAAGCTAGTGCCTAAGAAATGATGAGACAGCCTTCAAATCATGAGGGGTTTGTGCATTTTGAGTCTTCCTGATGCTTTCTCTTCTTGCCAGTCCTCGGAATCACATTTCCTGCCTTTTCTCCGTGGTTACAAGGGCTAAAAACATAATAGCAGAAATTCACCTGGTTACAGGGCTTCATGATCATCACAATGAAATCATGAGCACTGACCACAATGCTTCATTTCCTGACTTCTGAAAACACTTTAAGCAATTAATCAAATAGCAAGCTAAAATACATCAAGTTGTCAGGTAGAAATAGTGACTCACAGTGAAATATAGTGGAGAAGGAACAGCATCTACTCTGCACTGTTGAGACTCCATCTGGGATACTGTGTGCAGTTTTGGGCTCTCCAGTTCAAGAGAGACAGGCATCCGCTGAAGAGAGGGCAAAGGAGAGCAACAAGGATGATCAGAGGAGTGGAATATCGCTCCTATGATGAAAGACTGAGAGACCTGCAACTGTTTAGCCTGGGAAAGAGAAGGCTGAGAGGGGATCTTATCAACATCTATAAATATCTGAGGGGTGGGTGTCAAGATGAAGGTGCCAGGCTCTTCTCAGCAGTGGCCTGCCCTAGGAGATCTGGTTTTGGCAGAAGGGTCAGGATGGATGATCTCTAGAGGTCCCTTTCAGCCTCTGACAGTCTGTGTGATCCTGATGATCTGATCAACACACATACAAAGGCGACTGATGCTGTAACTGAGACACAGTTTTTGAAAGTGGCTTGGTAAGAGAATATACAAATGACATGATATTATCTCCAAACCTAAAACAAATACAGAAGAAAAAGAGCTCCTTGGAATTATTCTGTGGATGGATGCTCAGTGCACAGTCTGACCCAAAGTGTGCCAAATCCCCAGTAAAGATAACTAAAATAATTAGAGAGCTTACACAAAATACACTGGCTTGCACGATTCAAAGTTTTCCGAAGGCATGTTTGCCACCCTAATGTATTTTCTCATCACCTGCCTCCTTTACACAGGATGCACCTGATTAACATTTCAATCCAGAGAAAATTAATTTTTTTTTTTAAAAAAACAATGGAAATGAGGTTTCTTCTCATCTTTGGCTAGACTAAGGTAGTTTCCAAACTATGTCAAAGCAATGTGGCAGTACACACTCACTTGCAAACAAATAGCACAGTGTAAATGACAACACAGAAGTGAACTGCTGAAACAATATCTACAGGTCTAGAAATATTCAGCAATAATATTCAGTATTCTTAGACATAAACACCCATAAGCCACTGGAATTAGATGACAAAGAAGGGGCTGTATTATTCTTACTAGAAACTCGTGATAGAAACTGTGTCAAAGAAGGGGAGATCATCACACAAAGATTTCTGGATGAGCTGCCTGCTTCCTTTGCAAATGGGGTTCTGAACCTGTCATTTTGCCTCACTGCTTGGGACAATGTGAAACTCACTTAGTAGCTGACACCAGCCCCCACCCCCCAGCCCCCAGCATGGGTTCTGGTTCTTAGTCTGAACTTCAGGTACTTCATTCTGCTCTCTTTAATGTGAAGAGTGCCATAATCTCTTAGGAAAGCTTTTCTTAATATTAAGCTTAAGTGACAGTATTGTGAATGCTTAGCAGCCTGTTCTCCCTAAAGATGAAAATCCGAAGTAAGCCAACTTAATTAAGAATTAATTCCCTTTAAATCACAGCCTGAACTGCTCATTTCTGCTTCAGTCTCTGATCAATTATTTGTGGCATGAGATGATTTACAAGATGCAAAGGCAAATTAATTTAAGTGACAAAAGTGATTCTATCTCCCATCAACGATACTCCACCTTGTCTTAAAAAAAACCCAATTGTGCGTTAGTGGAAAGTTTCAGTCTGCTTAAAAGGCTCCATGTTGACTTTGATATTTCTCCACGCAGACCCACAATGCCAATTTTATTTTATTACAACCACCCCTCTTCGCCTGCTTGAAGGGATAATTGTCAGAGCTGAGTGTTAAAAGAATCCATTAACTCCTTAGGAACCCTCTGAAAGTCTTCTGACTTCATCTGCTGACTAAGTGCTGGTTTCTTTCAAACACTTCACATCAAGGTTGGGAATAGAAATAAACTTCCAATCAATTAACGTTGCTACTGCCCTTCTAGGGAATGACTCAACTCAAATGCTAATTTTTTTAAATTTTTTTTTAATATGGCAATGACAGACTGGGCTATTTCAGTTAAATACACCAATAAAGCCACACAATTATGCAAGAACATTCTGATTTCTGAATATTACTTATTGCATCTCTCGATACAAGCTTCAGGGTGGAGCAGTGAGAGGTTGCAACAGCTGCCAAGATTTTTTTGTTTAATGCTTGTTGCAAACAAAAGGAAAGAGTGGGGAGTAAGAATAAACAAGTCTTTTTGAGAAAAGGGAAATAATAAAAAACAAAACACTTTTTCCCATGTTCAACTACGGAGACTAAGCAAATAGGATTAGTCAGCAAGCTGCTCTTAAAAAATAATTTTCATGTATTTAGGCTATCAGCAGAGTAGGACAGGAGATAGCAGTCTTCAATCCAGACTTACAGAGAAGAAACAGTCCTTTAAGAGGATCTGTGGCTTTACTCTTCAAACATTCTTTTGACTTATGTATCATATTGCACAAATCTGATCTATTACAAAAGCAACAAGATTGCCTTAGGAAACGTTTCCATCTCTCTTGTTGATGAGGATTTTCTGTGTATAAATTACAGGATGAGTAGCTGACAGAGTTTAACAAGTGCTGCTTGTGAATCCCAAGGAATCCTTTTCAATGTATGACTGGATAATGGTTTTTAAACGCTCAAGAGAGTCTTAATTCCAAATAAATGTCTCTTAATGAGTCACAGAAAGGGATGGCACAAGCAGGACAGAACCCATGAGGAAGAGAGGTTCCAAGAGCCACAGGTGCAAGAGACCATGGCTAGAAAACTTAGAAAGCACTAGAAATATGTAATAAAACCTAGAGCTCTGTATCCACATTTAGGGCACCAATAAGTTTATCAAAATGTTGCCATGTGATTTAGGAATGCAGTTGGTACTGAAATTAACTGGCTCTGTGTATCAGCAGAACAAGGAGTTTTTAGTCTGTGGCCCACAGACTCTTTGATGTCCATGGAGTCATTCTGGAGGACTATGAAAGACTTTGCTGGTAGAAAGTAAGCATGTTCTATGCAGGATTCAATCACCTGGCTTTATCTCTTCCCTAGTAGAGATGTATTATTTCATATTCCAAGCCCCATCACCGTGGCAGCCGATGATGTTTTTCCTTACCTATGGACAGACCTTTCATAGTTCCTTACCTATGGACAGAGCTGGGTGCTGGAAAGATGCTGTTTCTAATGCAGCCCTTAGACTTCTCTTAGGCACTTTTCTCTCTTTTACTCAATTTCACCATCACAGATTGAACTAAATAATATTCAACCCAGTCAGTTCCCTAACATGTACAGAAAAACTTGATACGTTATCATTGCATCCTACCACAGCCCAAGCTCCATTTGCTTTGGTAGGTCCTCTGAATTTACAGGGCTGCAGTGTGAGATGTTCCAGCCCAGCTCTGTAGGAGGCAGTAGACGCTGACCCCAAGGTACTGGTTTGCAAGTGTAAGCCTTGAATTTTCAGGAGGCAGTGAGAAGAGTGTGGCTGAGCTGGGTTTGACATCACAGAGGCAGTCAACCCTGCTACAGTACCATGTTAGGTCTTGCTGCAGGTGGTGGAGCACTGGAACAGGCTGCCCAGAGAGGTGCTGGGATCTCCATCTTTGAAGTCATTCCAAACCCACCTAGAGGTCACCCTGTGCAACCTACTCTGGCAGAAGGGTTGGACTATATGGTCTCCAGAGGTCCCTTGCGACCTCTACTGCTACATGATTCTGTGATATCTGTCACGAGACTGAAACTCGCTACACAGAACTCCAAAAGCTAACTAGATGGTTTAGGAGATCTGCAACAAAAAGAGGTTCCAAATCACTGCATCTGCCACTGATATTTTCCATTAGTTATCCACTTGCCCTAAAGCATAAGCCTCAAAAAACCCAAGGTGGTTCTAAGGTAGGAGAAGGTCTTTTATCAGTCTGGCCTCACAAATATACCTGATAGATGCTTTTAAAAAGATTGTGTTGATTTATCTAGGTTTAATTAAAAAAAAAAAAAAAAGCAAGCTGCATTCTTTCCCTACAACTACCACACCTTAGTATTGTCCCCTGCAGCATTTTGGTTAATTCCTGTCACAGACTGATCCATCCCCAGAGCTCAGGAAGGTAATGCCCTCTGCAGTACAGCACTGAATTCTGAAGTAGTCAGCTGCATGGAAAGAACCATTATCAGCAAGTATTTTAACAGAGAATAATGGAGTTGGTATTTTTCAGATGAGTAATTCTTGTATGTGTCCCACTGTCATCTGGCTATGCCTGAGAAGTGCCCTTAGTCAATGGGGACCTCTTGTGTGAATAAGGGAAACTCTCGTGAGAAGCTGAAGAATTAATTCCCAAATAGTTAATTTTAATATACAATGTGAGCATTTCAAATGGCCTATTTACACAGTTTTAATCTGACTAAAAGAAAATGTCCCCTCAATGCTAACACAACATTCCTGTAAATGATGAACATTTTTAAAGCTAATGAAGCTGTCATTATCTTATTAAAATTTGGCATAGTGGTTATTTTAAAGTTATCAGCATGGTTTTAGAAATACTTTGCAATTAAATGACTTTAATTCATTTGTATTACTTGTAGGCTGCATGAAAAGTGTGAGGTTTTTCATCATGCCTATTGAGATGAATGATGGTATTATGTTTCATTACACAAACTCAATCACATTCAAATATTTGGCTACCTTCATTTCCCACACCCATATGGAAAGTTTCAACCCTGGTCTCAGAAATGAAATTTTAGTTGATAACAACAAGAAAAAGATCCTATTTAACATTACATTTTTAAATAACTTAGTGGAGATTTAGAAAAAAAATCCTAAAGAAATAGGCTGCTTTTAAGTTTAGGTTTAGCTAGGTTAGCAGAGAAGCACAGAACGGTTTAGGTTGGAAGGGACCTTAGAGATCATCTACTCCAGCTTTCACCATGGGCAGGGATGCCTCACAACTAGACTCAGCTTCTCAAGGCCTCATCCAACCTGGCCTTGAACATCCCCAGGGAGAAGTCATCCAAAACCTCCCTGGGCAACCTATTCCAGAGTATCACCATCCTTGCACTGAAGAACCTGTTCCCAAGATCCAGTCTGAGCCTGCTCTCAATCAGTTTCACCATTCCCTGTTGTCCTGTCTCTGGACATCTTTAGGAAAAGTCCCTCTAGAGCCTTCCTGGCTTGTTGAACTTGTTGAAGCAAGTCTGGTTTTAAGTAATGTAAAGATCTGTATTTTCACTGGCAGAGTTGATCTTCTCCCTTTATGTCAGTAGCCATCAGCTGCATTTATAATCAGGAGTTCATAACCACGATGGCAATCTGTACTGTCGCTGAGCGCCACAAACAAATTCACTTTGCTGCAGACGAATTTGAGAAAATATTGTATTCCTCTCACAGGGAAGTGATGGATTAGACAGCCCCAAAGCATGTTCTGCTGCTGTCATGCTGCTGCTATGCTGTTTGCTTTCAGATTTAGGCAGCTTCTTAGCAAAGACCTATGAGTGTCATTTGGTGCTACCAACACAGACAGCTGCAAATGTTCCCTGAATAATGGAGGGCTTTCAGTCACCAGCAAGTGTGAAGTAGCAATTCAAGATTAATGTGCAATTCAGGGGGGAAAAAAGGCCTGCAATTAATCAGATGTTTCAATAATTCCTAAACACTTTTGCTTTTTTGCTTTGATTCTGCTTTCCTCAAGAATATGTAAATGAACCTTTAAAATTACACTTTGGTTTTGGTTTTTTTTTTGTTTTGTTTTTGTTTTGTTTTTTTGCAATGAAGATAAAAATTCTGCTTCAAAAGTTAGAGACAGGTTTGTAAGGAAAATGAAAATGCAGCTTTAACACGTAGTGGTATTAGGAGTCTGCTATGCCACCATCTATTTATTAGCATGGTAGCTGCCATTGGTTTAACTGGAGAGAAAAAAGCAGGTATGAAAAACTCTTGTTGATTTGATCACTCATTTAAACACTTTGCAAAGAGCTCATCTAAATCGTTAGCCAGTGGTTGGGTCCATAGCAGAGCTATATAGAGTCTTAGAGGAGTAAGACTTGATTAGAAGGCTGCTAGAAGCACTTTGCAGGCTTCATTAAGCTTAAAGAAGATACAAGCTAACCTTCTGCAAGGACACTGGTTTACGGCACAAGAAGAGGTTGAAGAACCTGCAATCTGTGTGGTTTTCTGCATCTGCCCGCAAAAGAGCTGTGAAACCCCAAACTCTGCGCCAGTCTTGACAAGAGATGCTTGTCTGAAATAGCTGCCACTCTGGTTCACAATTACATTAAGTTTTGGCCCGGGAGGGGTGTTGTGTTTCTGTGTTTCTTGTCTATTGTGTCTATCTCTGCTTGTACATTGTGCTAAGCTGTAAATAGAGCTTCAGTCATTAACTTCCAGCCGGCTGAGTCCAGTCTGGGGGATTTTACAAAGGGGGGGTGGGTGCAGGGAACTCCCAAACCATCACATCTTTAGCACAAACCAGTGTCCCTATTCTCTGCAGCACTGCACCAAATCTTCTATTCAATTCTTGCTTAACCTAAAGAACATAACTGTCCTTGGGGAAGCTCTGTATCTCTTCAGTCCCCAGTAGTGTACAGTACAGGTTGTACTCTTACTTTTCATCCAGCTCAGAAAATCTTTAATCACCTACTTGAATGTCACAGATTCAAAGGATGCAGCAGGGTTGTTCACAGCCCAATCTGCAGTAGTACATCTGAAGCCCTCTCCTGACATGACGTTAGCTGTGATAAAGATGAAAGTTTTGGAAACTTGCATTGGGAAAGGACTCCCCACACTACGTCAGTATTACCTGGGGAGCCTATGGAAGAATAAAAAGAAGACCCTTTCTATCCCCCTTTCTGAGCAAAATAAAACACTGCTTTGTACAGAATGTAACAGTTGACATCACTGAAGACCACATGAATCCTAGCCTAGAAGTCCATCCAAGTCACATTGTACATTAGTCTCTCCGTGTCTCAGATCCTCCTTTATCAAGGTCTTCTTAACATTTACCTGCTACTGATTTTCATGCATGGGAAGGGGTTGAAGTCTGTAAGCAACTTGCATAGAACCTTAATGGAGTTTTTGAATCCTACCAGTGATTGTGGGGCTGGCCGTGGGATAGCTGCTGGAGTTATCTCAGTTCATGTGGTCCCCTAACCAAACAGAGACCGGGAGAACTTACAGACACATATGGGGGTCCTTAGAGATGGTTTGCCTCTTCAGGAGAAAGTGCAGTCCCCTGGTGTACAGCTCTCATTGATTTTTTTCTCTGACAGGACACAAAATTAATAGACTCAAGTAATTTCCCACCCTACTATATTAGACTGTCTTACATAATTACTCCAAATAACCTTTATTTTAAATGCACCAGGAAATTTATGAAAGTCCTCCTGTATATGCTCAAAGGCATTCAGGTGCTGTTGAAAGGGGTTTCACTTCTGAAATGACTGAAACATAAGTGGGTTTTTTGTTTGGTTTTTTTTTCTTTCCTCAGAGGACCTTTCTCACTGCATTAAAACAGACATAAATCTACAATGCTGACTCATCTCTATCCCTTCTACTAATTCAGATTTTATATGCATGCCTGAGTGGTCATATATTCTAATACAGTCCTCAGCAATAAATAGCATCCATGTCAGAATCTCATTAAGAAAAAATAATTAAAGCTGGGCTTATATCTGTTATTGGGAGAAACGTATTCATTTGTCAGGTTAATACCCATTTAGCCCTGCACTAGTTTTATAACTCCAGTTGTGTGCTATGTGGGCTGGTACATACATCTAGACATGGCTGCATAGAGTGCTGGAGGACGTTCGCTCAGTCAATGAGCTGAGCCGTGCTAGAACTTGGAAAGAGTGATCAACCCCACTACATCTGTAATAGTTTGTCTCTTTGACTTGCAGCCTTACATCAGACCTCACCTAACTCACCAATGCCTTTGGAAAGACTCCAGTTGGATTCCACTTATCAGAGAAAGCAGTCCACAGTCAGCTAGTTGACAGACTAGACAATGCTTTGCACTAACAGCACATTATAATCTGCAGAAACCTAAAAACCTACTCATTTTCCCATCAGAAACACATTTATAGAGTGTCACTCTGAAATGCCTCTGTCATTCAAAAAGGCAAAACCAAACCCTACACAGCAAATGATTAAATAAAGCCCAAAGAGAGAAAGATTTATTCAGGCAGAGATTGTTTTCCACAACACCAGCTATTTTTCTTACCCTTTGCTCAATGGTTTTGATAGACACTGGAAGCTGAATTAAACTTCCACAGTATTCTAGATTTGTGATTTTAGTGACCTGTTGGAGACCATTACAGGTGAAATGGCCCTGGGGATCCTGGCGGACAGAACGACGACCACGAGCCAGCAATGTGCCCTTGTGGCCAAGGAGGCCAGTGGCAACCTGGGGCGTATCAGAAGGGCTGTGGTTAGTAGGTCAAGAGAGGTTCTCCTCCCTCTCTACTCCAGAGAAGAAAAGATTCTTGGAGTTTTAGAAGTGTTTGGCACACAACTGGTTGGAAGGGTTACCCTTGCCTGTGGCTAGATTTCCATGCAGGAAAACCAGAAAATTCACTTAAGCATAGTTATTGCTTGCAGAATGTCTCCTGGAGCTACACCCAGCAAAGCAGCAGTTGTGAGTATAAATTAGCTCCTGGGTCTCTGTGCACACTCAGCCTTCAGTGTTTACAACCCATTAGTCCCTTCCAGAAGAAAGGACAATTTTAGGAAGCTTGAGTGACAAAAGCCTCAAAGGAGGTTCCTATCTTATTTCATTGCTACATTCCTTCTCCCAGCTCTGCTAGTTTTCCTTCATCTAACATAACAGGGAGGGAAGAGAATAGTATTTCTTCTAGACATTTCCCTGTTATACTGTTCAACAACCTTCACATTTCTGAAAGGAGAAAAATCATCAATAGACTCTGCTTTGTATCCTCCTTTTTAACTCTGCATCTGCAAACCCTTCACCTGTCAGGCTAGGGAAACAGCTTGTGCTCCAGCAGCTCTCAGTTAGCACTCGCAAGACTGGAGCCCCAAAGACGCCAAACTGCCAGCTCTCAGTCACTTTTTTGGTCTGCTCTCACCTACAGTCACCTTGCTTCAGCTACTGGAGCCTGAGAGGGTGAGTGAAGAATGGACCTGAAGCGAGACTCAAGGCATGCGGAAGGCAGGAGGCACTATGGAGTGGTTTTGTTTGTTGCTTTATGTAAGGGCACATCCTGCTATCATTTTCAGAGAAGGCTCTTTGGCATTTATTGACCTTCAATTCAATTGTTTTTATTTTCATTCCCTTGAAGCTCGAATTGAAACAAATGT
The DNA here is from genome assembly GCA_013396675.1 of Eubucco bourcierii. Lineage (NCBI taxonomy): Eukaryota > Metazoa > Chordata > Aves > Piciformes > Ramphastidae > Eubucco > Eubucco bourcierii. The sequence goes on from VWZE01015200.1 coordinate 109,727, forward strand.
CTTCCCCACACACCCCCTCAAGAAGCTGGTTCACAGGCACTGAGAGTGGTAGCCCATCTCTACACCTGCCTTCTGTTGTCTGACAAAAGGCTAGGCTGGTATATAACCTGTGTGGTCAAGCTTCCTGCTTGAGGAGAGTCTTGGAGCGGGTAGGAAAGAGCCTCTGAAGCTCTCTACATCATACTGAACTCTAGGCTGGCAGGTAGGTGAACTAACCCAAGCATAACTCAAAAGCAGCATCAGAGTTGCTCTTCATCTCAGGCAGCTGTGGAAAACGTCCAAGGAGAGGCTCAGAATTTTCACGAACAAATAAACCAAAACGCTTTACACTTAAAAATTAACTAATGGTCCCAGAACTGACTAGGTAATTAATGCTGCCATTGATTTCTAAGTAACACCAACATTAGGCCGTAGATTTCTATTTATAATTTCTTAGTTTTAAGCAAATATTTGTGCTGTTTTCTCCCAAGATCTGATTTCAGAAGCTGAAACTGTCTCACTCGTTTCTTACTTGGTATATTAAGTCAGGCAGCCCACGCTGTCAGTAGGAAATGCTCTGAGGACTCAGTTTTGCTCTCCTGTGTACAAGGAAACTACAACTGTCTTTTCATTATGCTTTTCACATCGTAGTAGCCACACCACTGAAGATTAATAGGGTTGCATAGGTGTCACTGGTGGCATAATCTGAGGACAGCCTCCTAGAGATGTGTTGGAGGCGTAATAAAGCCCACAGAGACTCTATTACCAGCAACAAGATATGAAATGGCAAGAACCCAGGTGGACTGTCAAGAGCCTGGGGTAAATGTGCTGAGCAGGCTGCCACAAAACAAAAAAAAAAAAAAACAAAAAAAAAAAAAAATCCATATTTGCACTTGTAAGTTAAGCAAGTTTGAGGTAGAAGTCAGTGAGGTGTATCAAACAAGAAACCCTCCTGAGTGCCCTTCCCACCTTCCCCCAAAGGATAGCCTTTTGGCTTTCCCAAGAGTGTAAATCCCTAAAGGAGACTCAAGAGCTCATCTGAAACCAGAGTCTGCATCTAGGGGGAGATTCTGTGTGTGCAATACAGTGTGACCTTCAGTCCTGGTGAGTGGAGGATTCTATTTCACAACCCCAAGCAGCCAGATTGGGTCATTTCATAGAATCATAGACTGTCAGGGGCTGGAATGGACCTTGAAAGCTCATCTGGTCCAGTCCCCTTGCCAGAGCAGGATCACCCAGAAAAACATCCAGATGGTTCCTGAATATCTCCAGAAAGGGAAACTCCACAGCCTCCCTGGGCAGCCTGTTCCAGTGCTCTGTCACCCTGACAGAGAAAAAATCCTTCCTCAGGTTCACATGGAACATCCTATACCTGTCATGGTAGGCCTAAGAAGGCCAAATGGGCTTGTACACGTCTTGGTTTGCCCAGGCATGTTCCCCTGCTCCCCCTCCTTCTGTGCTCGGGGTGGTGGCCACAGGAAAGGGGACAAAAGCCCCAGTTTAACCTAATATGGGCAAACTGTCATCCTGGCTGGCTAATCTATGCCCAAAAGCTCATCAGTCTTGGGCTGAATGGATATAAAGGGACCAGCAGGTAACACAAGGCTCTCTGCTATTGTATCCTGCCTGCTTAGTACTGCATTGATCCTGAGCTGAGGCTCTGATGCCTCCATGCGTTTGGCCTGCACAGCCAGCGTGACACCATGCCGGGACTGCACAACGCAAGACATCTGCCTGCACACGAGAGCCTGCTGCCAAGATGGCCAGGACCAGGTCAGAGATGTCTGCCTCCTTTTTCTGAAGCACCCAGGAGTCTGAGCAAACTCCAAAGCCTCTAACAGCTTCTGACCCGGCAGCAGCCCTGCCACGTGCTTTGGGTATTGCCCCAGGATATTTTTGTGAGTAAATACTTCAAGCCTCTTGTAACCATCAATTGACTTCTGCCATAAGCAGAAAGGAGCTTCCTGCGTCCATCCAGTGGCTAAGCAGGATAACTAACTGCAAGCGGTGTGAGTGACCACACAAACCTTCTCTGCCAGTGAAATTGTTTGCTTATGCTATTGCCTTTAAGGTGTTTCAGTTTTGCCTGTTCCTTCTATGTATAAATTTCCAAACCCTGCATTTTTGAACCTTGTATATAAGTTTTGTGGCGAGATTTAATGTTAATAAACAGTTTTCATAGTTTTTAACAATCTCTGTCTGGACATCAAAATTAATATCATTATTAATTTTGAATCGTTCCATTACAATACCTCAGCTTCCACTGCCCCTTGGCCTGTCACTGGGCATCACTGAGCAGAGCCTGGCTCCAGCCTCCTGGCACCTGCCCTTCACATATTTATAACCACAAATGAGGTCACTCCTTAGTCTCCTCCTCTGCCAGCAGCACAGCCTCAGCTCCCTCAGGCTCTCCTCACAAGGAAGATGTTCAACTTCCTTAATCATCTTTGTGGCTCTGCGCTGGACTCTCTCAAGCAGCTCCTGTCCTTCTTGAGCTGGGGGGCCCAGAACTGGACACAATACTCCAGATGAGGCCACACCGGGGCAGAGTAGAGGGACAGGAGAGCCTCCCTCGACCTACTAAGCACAGCCCTTATAATACACCCCAGAATGGCATTGGCCCTCCTGGGCATCAGAGCACATTGCTGCCTCATGGCCATTCTCCCATCCACCAGGACTCCCAAGTCCTGCTCCCCTTCACTGCTCTCCAGCAGGTCAGTCCCCAACCTATACTGATCCCTGGGATTGTTTTGTCCCAGGTGCATGACTCTACACTTGCCCCTGTTGAACTTCATTCCATTGCTCCCTGCCCAACTCTCCAGCCTGTCTCTCTGAATAGCAGCACAACTCTCCTCTGTGGCAGCCACTCCACCCAGCTTGGTGTCATCAGCAAACTTGCTGACAGTGCTTTCTGTGCCCTTAGCCAGGTCACTAATTAATACATTGAATAGTGCTGGTCCCAGTACTGACCCCTGAGGGACTCCACCCATTGACCACAACTCTGGCTTCTTCCCTTTAACCAGTTCCCAGTCTGCCTCACTATTCTATCACCCAGACCACAGCTCCTCAGTTTAGCTATGAGGATGGTGCCAAATGCTTTACTGAAATCAAGGTAGAGCACATCCACTCTCTGCCATCATCTATCCACCTGGTTAAGTTCTCGTAGAAGGTTGGTCAAATATGACTGCCCCTTTGTCGAACCATGCTGACAGCTCCCAATGACCTTCTTGTCCTTGATATGGCTAAGCACAACGCTGAGGATAAGCTGATCCATTATCTTTCCTGGGACTGAGGTGAGGCTGATCAGTCTACAGCTAACCTGGGTCCTCCTTCTCACCCTCTTTGAAGACTGCAGCGATGTTTGCTCTCCTCCCATCCCCAGGCACCTCTCCTGTCCACAGTCACTTACCGCAGACAATGGAGAGTGCTCTGGCAATGGCCTCCACCAGCTCCTTCAGCACTCATGGGTGCATACCCTCAGGACTTATGGACGTTCAGCTTTCTCTATACATATTTCACAAGCTGACTTTGTGTGTGTGTGTAAAAATCAAAATAAAATACTGTAGAGTATTTCTGAGTGATTAACATTTTGCAGTTAATGAGTCCGGCTCATGTGTCCTTGGGAAAGCTAAATTTTGATTCACTGAATATTAACTGATTTTTCATACATCTTCATCTGTTTAGTGTCCAGTTCTACATAGCAGAAGCGATTTTAAATATCCTATTGTAACCACTTCTCTATTCTCCTACCTTTTATTTTCTCCAGAAATTAAATACAGTAGTGAATCTTTAATGTTTATTACAGAAGAAATTTAACTTACCCAGATATAAACATATTTTGAGCCCTGCTGTTATATGTGTAATGGTATAATAGATAACCCAAACTCAGGCAGTATATATGATGCCATAAAACATAAGAATACATGTATTTTATTGTGAGAAGCTTGTGCTCTTCAGATGTAACTCTGATTTAATATCTGGCTTAGCACTGTGTATTTCTGAGCTGGATTTTCATACACTTACCAATAGCTGTGCTATCTGAATAAAATACTGACACTTTCTCTGTGTAACAGCACACACAAGAAGACTCTGCCTTTTGTTTATTAATTTAGGCAGACACAGACAGATTCAGCAAGGGTAATAACACTGCACAGCAGCAGAGCAGCTCCAAAAGGAATCCTGATGTACCTGGACATAGACATCAATTTCAGATGACTGCAACATGAGTGCTATTTACAACAGTGCCAGAACAGGCAACTTCTTGTTATTTATGTGAAAACACTGCAATACAGGCAATAGTGAGCATCCACCTGCATGAAAATGGGCAGCAATTTTACCCAGTCAGCCTGCTGACAGGTCTAAATGAGCTACACGTGTACAAGTACACTCTGACACCAACTCTTGAGGACATATCCCGCCTCCCTGAACCAGATGGGCTGAGGAAATGCTATTCCCTTCTCAAGGTGAGAACAAAGCAAGATTTCAGCGCACCAAGGGCTGTGGGTATCACAGGATCATAGCTGAGTAACACCTGGCTTTCAACAAGCCTTCCACTAAACACAATCTAAACGACTGAACCAGCACAGAGAAACCAGCAGTGATCTCAGGGTTGTGTCAATAGGTCCTGCGGTGCTTCAGACATGGAACTGAAGCCTTTACCTGTGAACTGTGCCTGTGCTTGAACAGGAGACAGATACTGATGGACTCAGAATACTGAACATGAAAACATATCTGAGCAAGTGCCAAAACAGGTTTTTAGGACTTGTGACACTTCTATTCCATAGCCTCTGATGTGGCAAAGGGATTTTGAGAGGTCTGGAATTAAACACTGCTGAGTATTTTGACAGCTCTCACTGCAATCTTTTTCATTTACCTTTCTCTTATGGATCTGTGATCTTGCCTGAATTCTTGTTTCTGCCTTGTAACATCTCCTCAGGTTCCCCATCTGTAAAATGAAAGTGACTGTCAGCTGATGGTGCTTTTCCTGCCTGGGAGTGCTGCATACTAGCTACACACGTCTGCCAAGTAAGAATGGGCTGGATCTCAGCCCTGCCTCTCTGGAATGAGCCTAGACAGAACTCATCAGTGCCGAACAGAAGCAAAATTCTGCTTACTCAAGGAGATAAAATCAGAAATTCCTCAGGCTAGAAACTTCAGATGGGCTTCAACCTTGCCTGAAGCACAGAAGGTCTGGAGCTAGACCATGATTCCAAATGCTTTTGTGGGTTTAGGCAGAGGCATTAAATATTGTCTGGAGCTCTTAACAACTTACATGTTGCCAAGCCAGTAATTTCTCCGAGGAGCCTGACACACTGCTCCATCTCATGGAGAACCTGCCAGTTCTACATGGGGTGACCAAAGGCCTCTGTTTGCCTTCTCCCTTCCAGCCTTGGCCCCTGAGTGGCCAAGGGCACTAAGGATCCTACATACTTTTCCATCTTCTGAAGAGACAAGCTCAGAGGAAGGGATGCTACTCTATTCAGATAACTTTCCCTCTACCCTGCTTCAGATTTTCACATTAGGAAGATGCTAGCTGGGACGGAAGACCAAAGACCCCTGAAGCACAGCCCGAGAGACAGTTTGCCACCAAGGACCTGCCTTCCCTCCCACAGCCTTTGCTGCTTATTCTTTACAACATTGCCAGTTTATCAGTTTTAAAATCATATCCTTTACCTGCCACAAGAACCAGGACTTGACACTCAACAACACAGTCTGCAGCTACTGAGTCAGTCATCAAAATCTCACTGGAGAATCACTCTGGGAGCATTCAGATTTCAAAACCAGCATTGCAGAATTACCAACACCTGACTCACAGGAGTTAATAGATAAATCTCTAGTAAACATTGCATGTCTATTACCTACTCATATTTTCACCAGCTCAAGATGTATCTTAGTGCATACATTGATCTAGTTTAACTGATTTAGTGCAGAAGATGAGTAAGAAGGATTTAAACTGCATGGCTTTCAAACTGGAAAAATAATTAACTCAGTTATCTGACCCCTTTTCATTTGGCATAGTATTGCAGTTTTTAATCTATTACTACAGCAATTGGTACTTTATATTGCAAATAAAACAAGTGTGGGCAATTCATTCTATGAATTAATTTCCATTTCTTCACAGCTTCTGTTCATTCTTTCTGCAGATTAACAGAACGTATAAATTAAAACAGATCACATTTCTTTGAGCTTTAAGACTGGGGGAAGGGATTTGTTTATTTACACTGTATACATTTCAGCTTCTGTCTCCCTAGATCCTGGTCTGACCCGAACAGTTGCTGAAATTAGGCCTTTATGTACTAAGAATATTGTGATCACCAGATGAACTTCAGAACAGACAGTAGAATTCAAGCACGTGTATCAAAAAGAACGGAGCATGGATTTCTGTCAGAATGGAACTCATTGTCCTGTTGTCATTAGAATGCAACCTAGCAGTACAGATGAGAACAAAGAGATGGATGATAACTGCAGTCATCAAGGAAAAAAAAAAAATCACTGAAATAAGAGTAGTTTAATATTGCAGCAGCACATTTCTGATTTAATATTACTTCCTTAATATCCTTGACTAAATATTACAGGCTGTAATTTAGATATCCTCAAATATTTGCTTGTAATATGAACAACACGTTACATACTTTGGAGAAACTAAATTAGTTCAAGATAGTTTTGATTAAAACCAAAGTTGTTAATGTGGCACTTCCCATGGCTGCAAAGAAGGTGGTTTAAATCAGGTAATATAAATAACTATAAGAAGAAACACTCAAGCAATAGGAGTTTGGCAAATCCTGCTGGTGGGTACCACTGCACATATATTTTCAAGTTCAGCAACACCCAAGGCACAGCAAATGTTATATAGTATGAAGAGAAGGAGCCCCATGCTCTGTTTTACCTCTGCCAAGAATGTATAGAAACAGAGACTTAAGAGCCAACAACCACAGTTTAGCATTCAGTCAACATTAAAGCACAATTCTACTGCAAATGCAATGTCTCTTTATCTACCTGTGTACTTCTCTAGGCATGGCTGATGTCCCTAGTAACTAAAACAATTGGTTACCCATTTTAAGTTCTGCCAGCAATGCAAAGCTCACAGAGTCCTAGAAAAGTGAGCTGGTTTCACGTTTGACCTATCAGTGCTGGCATAAACTGAGCTCTCACTGCCGTCTGCTGAGGCATAAACCAGACAATGCACAGCTTTGGCTTTCTGATCACAGACAAGCTCTCAGAGATTTGTTAGCATCTTCTCTTCTCTGATAATTGAACATTTTCCATGCACAATCACAACGCATGCAAGCACATGTTATCTTTATATCACACGAAGGCAGAATCAGAGTTTGAGTTGGACTGAGGCATAAAAATAGCAAGGAATGCCAGAATGAAGACTGCGCTCACCACTGATACAGTCCCTTCTCACAGTCTATCTATTGTAGCAAGTCCTCTGCACCCCCTTATTATTAGTGGCACTTCTGACATGACAGGAACCACCGAAGTCTGGTTTCATAATTCTGGTCTCTCTCTCTCCTGTCTCTGACAGCATTTTTAGGACTTAACCAACTTCAAAATGGCTAGGACCATACCTGCTGCATGCTACTGAAAAAGGGGGGAAGTGCACTAGAAATAGTACTCACGGAGAAACTCGAATTAGAGAGATACAAGGCACAGCAGGGAAAGTCTGCCTTCACTGACATCAGGAGAGTAATTCTTACTTTCTGTGATTCTTACCAACTTCATGACGCCAGAACTTCACCCACCCAGCCACTTTGCTTTAACAGGAAATTCTTATTGTTCAACATAAACTATTTGCATTAGAATCTTTAAAAAAAAGAAATTAATAGGGGGCAAAATAAATCTGTTTTTAAAATCCAATTCCCATCATGAGAATTGGAATTTTAACAGAAAAGTCATTTAAAAATAACTAATGTACATTTAGTTCTAGTACAATTATTTAATTCTCCTTGCTGCAACATCTGAGAGCAAGCAAAATATGATGAGTTTGAAGATGGCAAAGTAATGATTTGGATTTCTACCTTTCTTTTCCATTGTTCCAGTCAGTGCCATTGCAATTAATTTACCTGGTGCCATTTTCCAGTCTAGTTATAACTCTTGACTGTTCTAGTTATAATTCTTGTGTCAGAAATAAAGAATCTGAAACCTTTTCTGGATCATTTTTAACATTCTGCATTTGGTTTTGTTGGTAATTCCAGCTCCACACTGATCTGCAGGCACAGCTTCGTGAATACATACGTAAAGGTTCACTGAGCCAGTCAAATGAAATATGGAATATTAGCAAGATGAAACTTCTTTCTCCTGGCTGGATGGCATGTTACTACATATCACTAGTCAACCTACCAATTCTTATAAATCATGCAGTGACAGGCATAAGAAAGCAGACAGAAATCAGTAGAAAACTAAAAATATCAGTGGCATGCTTTTAAAGTAATGTTGGAGTCACTCTTAGATACCCAGAGGTGCAATTAGACCCTGAGTCATGTGTATACCTCACTGACTATGTAAGACATTATCTTGATGCTCTATATTTTAACTGCACAATGACCTTCTCCAGGTAATTGCACCTCCAAAGGGCACAGACTCTGAAGTCCATGAATTCTAGAAATAATTGTGATCTCTGCACATTGCTATGGGCACCATAAGTATTAGGATTGAATGTTGCCATGAGCAGAGTTACCTGGCAGCACTAAGCTCTCCTTGAAGAACATTCCTCAGCAACTTATAGATGATCTGCCAACATCTCAAGCCATGGTGCCAGGCAGTTGTTATTACAGAGCCAGGTCTTGTATTCTGGTGCTCCCCATTACATCACACAGTATGGCCTTACTCATAATTTCTTTGAAAAATCATCATTCCATTCATTCTGCTGTGCAAAGGTCAGCAAATACACCATGTTAGTCAAAGAGAAGGTAAAGATTTCTTGAAGTTACTTTTCCTCCAAGTGCCATGAAGTTTCAAAAACACATGGAACACAAATTAAGTACTCAGAATCATAAGGACTTTGCATGCTCCATTCAGCAGCAAAACCCATACCACCCTAGAAGAGACATCTAAAGAAGGGTTGGACTTCTGCACCTTATCCCACCCTGCAGCCTTGCTCCTGCACTCAGCAACCGGCACAAACACCCGTGGTGGTAGCAGTCACAACCCAGCAGAGGGAAGCACTTTCTGCACTCTCATCACGTTAAAAGCTTTGAAATAGGTTTCGCCGTGGCAGGTGCTAGCAGAAAAGCTCAGTGTTTGTACAGCCAGTGAATTTGCACTACCACTACATCCTTCAACTGCCTCTCCTCGCAAAGTCTCTTGCAAGACAAAGACGCATTGTGTCCATTTTTATTTGTGATGTCTAAGGTCTAATTCTCTCCACCTGCAGAATTAGTAATAGACTGCAATGACTATCAGAAGCAAGTTCCCTCCACTTTCCTTTAACATGCAGCAATCAGGTGTGGAACACAAAGCGAGTGGGCAACACAAGAGGTAGGCAGACCATGCTACCCGTGTGCATTTGCTCTAAATACAAATCCAGCTGCCCGAGGGCAAGCTCCCTGCTTCACTCCTCACACAGTGGTCAATGCTCCGATAAATGGGCAGCCAGTCAGCATTTTGTTTTCTTCCCTTTGTTCAATGTGTGGCCTCTGGCTACCTTTACTAAGCACTATTCTGCTCCGACTACAGATCATAAACGTCAGAGTGATTCATGTCCACTTATTCATTTAAACAAACAAGGAAATGCATATTGACATTTGGGAAAAAAACCCCACACACATGTCTCTCGTAGCAAAGAATTTATCTATCTTTTCCGGCTGTAACAGAGGAGCTTTTAAACTCTTACTCCTTTTTCAGTTTCTTTTCCTTCTTCACTGGTAACTCTAGCACTAAGGGGTCTATACAGTTCCATAAAACTTGCTACCACACATGTGAGCTTTACCATGAAATTCTAGTATTTCAAAATGTCATAGACTCACTTCAATGCTTTCTCACCATCCCTCTGTAGAGTGGTGTAAATTAGTAAAATCACAGAATAGTAGGGGATGGAGAACACTGACTCCAACTCCCCTGCCAAAGAGTATCACCTAGGATCACACAGGTACGTGTTCAGGTTGGTAAGTGACACAGAGTACGCAAGAATCTGATCAAGAAAAAGGTGTAATTTGTTATGGGAAACCAAGTTTAATAGGTGTTTGTGAATGTTTCACTAATCTTACTTTTGTCCTTAAATGCTTTTGTTTTTACATCCACTTTGAGTTGCAGCTTCGATGCTAGCAATGAGTCAGAGAAGCATTTGCAGTATGTCTGCTGCATTATAAATGTTTATATCTTTGCAGATCCACCCCTCCAGTCATCTCCACAAGTATTGTAACTACTCTTAGTCATTTTTCATTCTCTCAGAGGTTCATGACTTACCCAAAGCTATTTTACAAAACTATTTTCTACTCTTACTAAACTGGTAACTGCAGAAAGGAAAGGAAGCAATATTAATGTAACTGTTTTTTCTAACTGAAATAACATATATCATTGGACTGAGAAAAACATAGTTTTACTGATAGGAGATTCAGATGGTATTCTCATTTCTTTTTACCAAGGACATCACAAAGGGAAGTTTACTTCTGTTATCCATTCCCACACATTATCTTTGCAGTTTAAACAGCGTAGTGTTAAAAAAAGATGGAGAAGAGCAGCTGTAGGATATAGTGTTGCATCTGGACACTAATCATGTGCAAGAAGTGCCATCTCCACAACTGAATGTGCATCCAGTCTGGGGAGAAGCCAGGATATTTCTAACACTCTTGATATCAAACTTGGCTATTTTTCTCTTCCTTTGTTTACAAAAGCCTATAGATTTATGAAAAGAAAAGGCTGTTCTGAGTGTGTTTATAATGAACGAGATGGTCTATTGCGACTTCGACTTTCAGACAGTTGCACTGAATTTCAGCTCTGTCTCAGCAAAACAATTGATTATGACAAAAATAATTCTACCTTCAGTTGGAGCCTATCAGACCAACCAAACCAAAACGTTTTTAAAAGCTAGACTATTTTAACTACTTTATACCAGATGGAAAAGGAAAACCCAACCAAGAAAATAATGAGATTACTATGCAACTTTAAACTAGGACAGTTTATTCATTAAAAAAAAATCTGTTGTGTGAATGTGTGTATGCTTCACAGAAAAAAAAAGGCATCTTGCTATATGGTGTAAAAGTTGAAAGGTTTTCTTTCGAGAAAGCTATTTCATCAAAACGGATTTATTATTTTTTTTTTGGTATTCGTACAGGTTTTGCTGATGTTCCTGGGGGAGGGAAAAAAAACCAAAACAACAGAATCATAGCATGGTAAGGTTGGAGGAGACCTCAAAGCTCATCCAGTTCCAACCCTCTGCCATAGGCAGGGACACCTCCCACTAGCACAGCTCACTCAAGGCCTCCTCCAACCCAGCCTTGAACACCTCCAGGGAGGGAGCAGCCACAACCTGTGCCAGTGTCTCACCACCCTCACTGCAAACAACTTCCTCCTAACATCCACTTTCAATCTCCCCTCTGCCAGTTCAAATCCTTTGCCCCTTGTCCTGTCATTGCAAGCCCTTGTCAATAGTCCCCCTGGAAACCTTCTCTTCTCCAGGCTGCAGAGCCCCAACTCTCTCAGCCTGTCCTTATAGCAGAGCTGCTCCAGCCCTCTGAGCATCCTTGTGGCCCTCCTCTGGACCCACTCCAACAGTTCCATGTCCTTCCTATATTTATTTATTTATATATAAATACATATATAAATACATATATAATATATATATACATATATATACATATATATATATACATATGAGCAAAAGAAGCAGCTCTGCTAACACAGAGATGGATGAAATTTACTGAGTTCAGTCTGCTGGTTGCTTATGTCATTGCCAACTAAAGTCTGGTTCAGGTCATGCCGCATGTCCAAATTGAAAAGGTATCTCTCTTAGATACGTGTGGTGCTGGCTGTTTAATTCCCAAAGGCACAAGCTCCACCTTCTCTTTTAGCTAGGCCATTTCTGAGCAGGTACAATGACTCTCCTTTACTCAGCAGCTGTTGCATCCTACATCAAACCTGCTTGAAAGCATCTAGCAGCTTGCAGAGCTCTCAGCCCACAACAGGGTGACGGAGACCGAATCCTTCACATCCCTTATCTTCCCCTGCCCTCCCCTCCTCCATCTCCTCTCCCACTTCTCACGTGAGTGCACAGGTCTAGTTTCCCAGGGAAACCATACTAAAAAGTCTGCCAAAACAGAAAAATCAAGATTTATCCTTCCCTTGTGGGAAGTGCTTAGCTGTACAGCTTAATGAACTGCCAGAAGGCAGCTGGGTGCTGCTATTTTCTGTTTCACAGAAAGAATAAACATCACAACCACACTTCTCTTTTTCTTTCTCCCCCCTCCCCCCCACCCCCCCCCAGCC
>VWZE01015200.1:122140-159787 GCA_013396675.1 Eubucco bourcierii
TTTAGGGTTCCAATCCAAGGACTAATATTTCTCCCCTTCTTCTTAACACTCTAGCTATGTCTGTGCTGGAAACTGAAAGCTGCCAGGGCAGGGGCTTGGGCAGAGACCCTGCCACATCATCACCCCTTCTGTTCCACCAGGGCAATATCCATGGTCTGAATTTGGCCCTTACTAATTAGTGCTTTCCAAAATAGCTACTGAGCACAAGTCAGGCGTTAGCACAACCCAGGGACCATTGCCCTCAGGCAGCCTCACTGCAGCCATCTTGTTTGGGAGATTAAGAGAGTTCAGCTGCGTGAACCTGTGTGACGTTGTGGCACTTGGCTTCTGAGTGCAAAACAGCCTAAATGAGGGGGTTTTTGTTTGTTTTGTTTTAGAAGTACAGCTGCAGACTGAAAGTTCAGCTCCTAGGGCTGCAGAGGTGTCATAACTAGCACACTGTTAGAAAAGCCCTTCTACCAGAGGTCAAATAAAGCAATTTGTGCTTTACTGACTTTGTTTTCAGAAGGCTATTTTAAGCAATGGATGCATTACAGACATTTCAAGACATCCTGATACAGGGGGAAAAAATCCAAAAACTTCTGGGCTTGGGTTTGCCCAAAGGACAATAAGTTTGAAATTCATACATTCTTGAAACATGAATCTTAACCTAACATCTCACATCTTGGCTTCAGCCAAAATTTAAAATGCTAGTTTCCTTTCACCAGGGTTCTTCGTACTTATCATGAGACATGCATAACATCGTACCCTTTTAAAGCCAGAACCAGCACCTTGCATGGTTTTTAAGTGCCTGTCTCAGAAAGTTGCAATTTTTAGAGCAGCCTCAGGTACGTCAGTTCCGCCCAGACAGCCCCACAACTTATTTCCATTGAATTGGTGTCTGTTAGGGGTAGAATTGCAAATTAGATGAAGAGTCTTAATATCAAAGAGAATCTAACAACACCAGCTCATACTCTAAAATGTAGCTGGTGGGGATTATTTTGCAGACTCAAAGATGATTTGGTGGTCAATTTGGTGATCATCCCAAACCTGAACATTAAAAAAAAACCCTACAGGCAATGCAATGGCGAGACACAACTCTAGTACAAACTGCAGCTCAACAGGGAAGACTGAACCAAACACCACATTCTGCAAAGTAGGGAAAACTTGTTCCCTGGGCTTATTCAGAGCCACTGTAGTTGATGCTAGTCTAAGAGATTTCACATGGACCAGATCACAAAAGAAATGATAATCGGGGTAGAATTAACAGAACTGCAGATTCTGAACTTTATTTATTTTACTTATGGTTGTTGGGATTTTATCCTTTTTTTGTTTGTTTAAGTTTGTTGTATGGCTTTTAGGGTTTTTTAAATGTATTGCAAAGCTCCCAAATGTCAACACAGAGGGAAATAAACCCCACAGGTTCTCTGGAAACCCTGCTGGCACAGTCATTCTCAATGCAGCCCTGAGAAGCAGGCGCAGATGAAAGAAGTCCTATGGAGTGAATGATACAGGAAATACAGCAATTCAAATTAGTTCCCCAAATTTCAGTTCGTCACTGCAAAATGCAGCCACTTAATATCTGTGGACATCACAGTTAACATTTTGCCTACTATTGATGAAAACAAAGGAGAGGGATGGCAAACAAGAGAGAAACCTCCTGATCTATTTCCTGCAGCTCAAATAGGCGCAGTTAATTAGTTGTGTGTGTCTCTACAATCATTCTTAAGCAATTTACAGAGAGTTTCTCTGTGGGATGTTATGAAACATTTCTTCTGACCAATATTATTTGGATTATATAGCTATTAAAGCTAAAACTCTCCATAATGCTTTGTATGTGTGCTCTCCAGGGAAATGTGAAGAAAATGGCTGGCCACACTTCACTCAGATAAGGCCAATTAAGGGAGAACTGAAAACGCACTTCTCTCTCACATTAAAACCCCAAAAACTATCCAACCAGTTTCTTCAATTTAAGTACCTAATGTCTAAACACTGTGCTCAGTAATTAAAGATGTTCTAAAAGGAAGTTGTAGTACTATGAGACTTCCAAGGGTCTTGGTTCACAGAAATTGTGATTCCTCCATGTGTTGAAAGAGAGACCGCTGAAGAGCCACGTGCATGGGTTTTGGCACAAAGAAGAAATGCTCAGTGAAGGCAGCTACCTAAGAAAGCTTAGCATCTTGCTTCTTTTTTCATATGCATCCTATGATCATCATGATCCTCAAAAGAGAATTTATGCCAGCACACTTTGAAGTTGAAGTATTACATAGTTTAAATGAAAATCCTAATGCAGATGTTGATTAATCAGATGTTAGGCATGCCCTACACATTTGAAAAGCATCAGAAACAAGCAACAGGCTTTCATATAGCCCACAGATAAATCAAAACATGTAGCACTTTACTGCACACACTCAAAGATGTTTTGAAATACAGACAAGAGGACTCTTTTTTCTGCCTACAAAATGCAATATAAAAATTATAAGTCAAAGTAAACATTAGAAGAAATTTACTTTTAAGGACTTGAATTTCTAATGCTTTGGCATTAGTACCCAATTCTTGAAAATAAAAAATAGAAGATATTTGTATAGAGGATCTAAAAATAGTCTGCCATTTTATTTCAGTATTGGGATGCTCAAAAGGTACAGAACAATGCTGAGAGAGAAAAAAAAAATCTATGAAGTTTTTTACACGACATAATTTGCCAGGAACGTTCCATGAACTCAGATTACGGTGTCAGGAATTCAGTAGAAATGCACCTCTTTCATTTATGCCCTCACGTACCCTCTTGCTTTCACAAATCAATGGTTCAGATATAAGGGACTTAAATACATATTTCAGTGTCTTGGTTACTTCTCAGATAGGCTTGTCAAATATGTGGATCCACGCAGACTGATTTTGGCACAATATACAATAGCATATATAGCAAACGATTCTTCTGGCAGCACAAAGCTCCAGTAGTTCACATTAGTTTCAGCATCTCCTTTGGCATATAGAAGTATTTAAAGACATGGGAAAGTCCTTTCAACCAAGTGCTCCATTATTTATCACACAACTTCAGTTCACCCAAATCTTAGGCTGAGCAAGAAATTATGCTTGGATCTCTATTTGGATCCATCCTTCATTTAACTTCTGTCTCTCTTGTTCTTGTCCTGTACTCAACTACAATTTTCTTCTGCTAAACAGCATGCTAAAGCGTGCAGAATGGCCAAATTCCTTTCAACGAAATTCAATAAAAAAGCCATCACTATGCATTAAGCAACCAATATTAGTCCTCTTCTAATTCTTTTAATGTACCATTCTTTGATTAAGGATTCTTTTATTGCACTTTAACATTAAATCCTGCCCATCTGTTCAACAGTGGTGTCATTCTTCAGTGTCATGAATACTCCGAGGAGGATTTGCTCTGGAGGTGTCTGCTGTTGTCTAACACATTCATCACAGCAGCTGCATGTGGCAATTGCAATCGAAAAAAAGAATGGCACTGATGGAACTCAGGTGGCTAAAGCCTGACACTGCTGGAATGAGAGAGAAAATCTGGTCTGCTTCCCAGAAAAACTCTTCTGTTAGTGATATTGTGATCATTTTCACGACTATAAGGAACTCATTCTGCTGAAGTAGAAGTGCACCCCTGGAGTTTTATTTATTGTCCACTCTAATTTTGTTATTTCAGTTTAACACATTTATGTTCCAAGTGTAATAGTCGTTTTGAATTCATACCCAGCTTTCACTCAGAAAATTCATTTAACAGGAGGGTTTTCCTTTAATATCTACTATCTTCCAACACTTTCTCTCAACACCAACCAAAGTACAACCAAAGAAACTCCACTTGACAGTCTTCAGTGGCCTTCTCCTTTCTAATCTCTAATCCATTACCAGATTTTCATACTTTCTGACCTGTTAGTCACCTTTAACATTTTGTCACCTTTAACATTTTGTCACCTTATTCATACTTTTCATCCTTTCTTTAACTGGTCTGACTTCTCTCCCCCCACATTTTGCTTGTTTTTTGTCTCTGGCCCTGGCTGCTCTTTAACTCATCCTTGTCTCATTCCTCCTGTAGCTTTCAGTAAAGTATCTCATTAGACTCAATCTTTGAGCACTTTATTTCTTCATGTCTTATGTTTGGGTTATATAATTTGCCATTCTAAATTCAGCTAGACAGCTCTACATCTCTCTGGTTCCCCTCTGAACCACACTTGTCTCCAAATAATTCTCTCTGACTTCTGCACAGGGATGACTTGCTACCAGCACAAAATCAGCAGACAACTGATTTCTCAATATTTTAAAGTGTCACAATCTGAACAACATTTCTCAGTATTTGAAGTGTCACAGTCTAAGTAATACTGCTAATATACTACCTCAGTATAACTGTGAAAAGTCTCCTCATCTTTGTTCTTGATTTCCATACCTTCCTTTCATTTATTAAATTAAGCTTTTTTGCTTTTTTTGCTTTTTGCCTTTTTTTTTTTGCCCTGTCAAAATCTCTTTATAATCCTGCCGTGTTCCTTCAGATACAAGAATCATAGAATAGTTTGTGTTAGAGGGGACCTTTAAAGGCCATCTAGTCCAACCCCCATAGAGCTGGCAGGGCCATCTCCAGCTAGATCAGGTTATTCAGAGCCCAAGGCAACCTGACCTGGAATGGTTCCAGGGATAAGGTGTGACCTGGGCCAGTGCCTCACCACCCTCAGATCCCACACCTCTTTCACATGAAATATACATCTGATGATTTGTAAATTGCTTCCATTTGGGCAGATTTACACAGAGACACCATACATATGTTCCTGAGTTCAGAACAGCCACGGAAATTTCAGCACAACTGACCTGTGTCTGTGTTTTTCTGTACATGCTCACATATGTGCGTGTCAATTTAGCTCCATGCTTCCTGGAAGATCACGATGGCAGTTTGCCTGCCTCTGTTGTATATAAAGCAATACAAATACATCCTGATACTACACATACTTCCAGTTTTCTAATATGTCAACCGTGAAGATTTTTAGTACATAAATACTACAGATTATTACTAAATAATCCACTAAGAGCATTCAGAGATACGCTGAAGCCAGGAAAAGTTTTCCTAATGCGTTGTTATAAAACAAGATTTTAAAAGAAAGCAAACAAAAAACCCCAACAAAAACCCAAAGGAACCCAGCCAATGGTATCTGTAATCAGTCTGTGCACAGCTTTGCACAAGGATATAAATTCTGGTTTGATACAAAGTGTTTGGGTTTGATGTTCCAAATGAATCATCAGAGTTGAAATTTGAGGAGCAAGCTGCTGGGTGTGAGGAAATGCCTTACTGCTTCTGTCTTTGCTCTTTAGGGCTGCAAGATGCAGCTGTGGCCCAAACCCCAAGGTCAGAGAACGCACCCTGGATCACTGGGGGATGGATGTTACTCGTTAGGGGCAAGGAAGGATTCTTCCTAGGCTGTTTCATCACCGATAAGCCCCATATACAAAAGGCCACAGTGAGAAAATATTTCCCCAAGTGTACAATTAAAAATCACAAGCTCGGGTTTCAAAAGACTACCTCCCACCCAGCACCAGGGAAATGACACTCTGAATGAAGGTGCCAAGAGAAGGCCACCTTCAAAGGTGTCAGAGATAAGGTAAAAAGATGCTGATTTCAAAGGGAAGCTGCTTATCTACACCATGATTTTTTATAACAGCAGAAGCATATTTAGCTAATGCATTCGCACATGGAATTAATTCAGCTGCATTTAAAGTCTTCTGTTTATAATTGTAAAATCTCCATTTCCTGCACATCAGATTAATGAGGCATGTGCTTAATTTTGAAATTATTTTTTAAGAGTTTGCACAAATTGACCTGGCTACATAAAATTTACACCGAGCTGGAAGGCCTGGCTGCAAGGTGTTGAAAATAATTGAAACAAGGGAGGGGGCAAACAAGTTTTTCCCACCACATTGCTAATAACATGTGCAGATAAAAGGAAGTTCTACTTTCACAATTACATGATTACAGTCTATCAAAAGTCTGTTCAGATAAAAAGTTATGTAAACCTTCAGAGAGAACCCATTTTTTGTCTTTTAGCTCCTCTTTCACATTACTGCTCTTTATCTCTTGAATCTGTTGGGTTTTCTTCAATCACAGCTTGTGTGCTTAGACATAATAACCTAAGATATCCTGAAATTCCAATATTACAAATAGAAAAAAACAAACCCACAAAACTTCTAAAAGCCATTTTTTGGGAACATTTCTTCATTTTAAAAAAAAATTATGCAGAGAAGACATAGAAAAATCTTATGGATACTTGTTCCTACCTCACCAAAGCCTGAGGCTCACATCTGCACAGAACATCAAGTGAAATAAGTAGCTGTAAGGGATGCCATGCTCTGCTCCCACGCTTTTGGGGCAGGAACATGTGGTTAGTGCATGAAGTTAGGAGGAGCAGAAAGAATGACAATGGGTAAATCCACTTTTTACCCTTTTCCTGCACCCCAGGCACTGGGTAGGAAGCAAGAGGTTTCTTTCTCAGAACTACATGGTTATCTCTATAAGCACAGACAAAGCAAGGAAGGCTCAGAAGAACTGGAGTCATGCTTATTCCTTGTCAGCAGCACATGTCTCATTTTCAAAGCTATAGCCAGCCCATAGCAACCATGCACACACCTCTACACACAAACAGGCTCACAGGTTTTCTGACCTGGTTGCTGAAGTCTGTTAAAGCCTAAAAAGAAGATTAAAACTGTGGAAGACAGATGAAAGGCAATCAAGTTAAACTTGACTAGCATAGCCTGAAGAGTCCAGTTTGCATTGAAAGGGCTGGCTGGGATTTACAGGTGTATTTGTAAATTACCTCCACGATTTTTCATTAATACAGTCTTCCTTCCCAGTGACTATGTTAGGGAACTCCAATTCTTTTTTAATTAAAATTCAGTAGAACCAAACAGCCCCATTTAAAGTGTGTCAATACCATTCATCCTTTCCAGCTTTAGACAACACAGATACATCAGGTGTGGTTGTCAGCCAGAAACCTCAAATTAAGCTAAATTATTTACAGACCACAAACATTTATTTCATTTTAGAGGCCCACATTTACTCACAGAGCACTATCCCGGCACGTATAAAGTCCTTGGCGAGTTCTAAATTGAGGTAAAACACCATTAAAAGAAATATGGATTTCTTTGAGCTTGAATTGCTTTGCATGATGATATGAGGCAGTGGAAGCTGAAAGAGTTGAGGGTGGGGGAAAAAAAACAAAAACAAAAAAACCCCCCAAAATCAACAACAAGAAGAAAAAGACAATTTTTTTTTAAAAAAAAAAGCAGAAATTAGAGTTGGCTCCAAAAATGTGAGATTGCAGTGGTTTCTTGTTCAGAATGACAGTAGTAGAAATGACAATGTTCAGAGTAAGGTGTTTCCCAACTGGACTAACTGAACCCCTCCATAGTACTGCTGACAGATCCCCAGCTAACACTGGGGAGAAAGCTTTCAGAAAACGCCTAACAAGGGGTGCAAACCAAAACCCAGAGTCAGAAGGTACTTTTCCATTAACTTCAGCACTCCAGATCAAGCATAGAATACTGCTTCAGTGGTCTTCAAGAGAAATGAGAAAAGCACCCACATACAAGAAGCTGCTTTACTGCAAAGTGACTCTGATTTTATTCAGCTTCCCTCAGGGTGTAAGAGCAATGAGATGTCCATGGAAAGAGCACATGGCATCTCCTTTTGCCAAACTTTAGCTGTGAAGCACGTTGTGATAATTATCTCAGTGTCTAGCAGTTGGGCTAGATTCTAAAAGGAACTCAAGAATGCTACTAACTGTTAGGTTCCAGTTCTTTCTTTCAAAGTAGCAAAACACATCAGAGAATCACTCACTCTCCTGTGGAAAGAAGGTAGCCAGTCTTGAGGGGTTCTCTCATACAGAAACATCTCCTATGGAGGGCATCACCCAGAGTCTATGGGGAGTGCTTCCCTCTAGTACTTCTCTCATGCTGATCCAGTAGGGCTTGTATCTGAATTGGAGTGAGGGGTACTTCACAATTAGGAGTAAAACAAAATGAGTAGGGTGCAAAGAGAGCTTCAAAACACTTGAGTCAGCCCACTCCTGTGAGCTGCAGGTTCTGTGCCACAGTGCTTCATACAAATAAAAGTTTCACCAAAACCCATTTACACCAGCAATCAAACAGTCCATTAGGTGAGAGAGAAATAGATTTGGTTGGTTGGTTGGTTTTTACCATTCAAAACAGTAGTTAACTGAAAATAGATGTAATCTTTCCCTAAAATCATCGATTTTCGAATTGCCTGCAACAGAGGTTCTGGAAATTCTTTTGAGCATTCAAGTGTGGCTTCTGCTTTAAGTTGATACCTGCGCGCATTCATCACTGAGCCTCTGCTGGCAGGAAGCTCACCTCAATAAAGCCATTTTGAGAGAAAAGACACATTCCCACTCATCCAACCCTACAGTTTGCTACATTTGCAGCAATTTTTACACACCTGTGGTGGGTTTAGAAAACCACCCCCCATATTAACATTTACCAGACCAGCTTGGAAGTAAGATAAAGCTCTCTTTTACAGCAAAGCTAAATTTGCAAGCCTATATACAAAATGTATTGACAAGTATTTACAATTATATACAACTTAGAAGTAATACACAAGTACAGTCTTCCCCCCTGGACAAAGACAAGCTCAGAAGTGGCCAATGCCACCTTCTTCTCTCTGCCCAGACAGAAAACCAGCAAGACCTCAGACGTTATCTGGTCAGTCAAGGTTAGGATGCAGTCACGCACAGAAAAGCAGTGGAGGAGGTGGAAGGCAGAAGGCAAAGTGAACAAAGACAGGGAAATTGCTTCTACCTTGCTATTTCATTCCTCTTAGCAATCCAATGAATAGACAAACTGTCATTATTATTCTTTTACAATCAATGCTATAATTCATTTACACTCTGCACTGAACTTTCAGCAGAGTCCCAATTTCTCTTATTGGAATACTCCAATAAGCCTTAAACTACCACAATACCCCTGCTGCTCATATGAAGAGCAAATATTTGGATTAATTTTGACTAATACTTGTGCATAGAAGAGTGCTAAATAATCCTAGCACACTATTTTTGGAATGTTTTGAACATTTTACATTTTAAACCTGCTTCTGTGGGACGATCATAGAGAATTCAAGTTCACAGCTAGGGAGAATCTCATGACAGTGGGTATGGTTAGGTCTGAAATGTAGGGAGTTTGGCAAACTTTTAACTATTCTACCATGGCATTACATTTTTAACTCCCAGGGAAATTGTTCCTGCATTCTTCTCCTTCAGAAGAACAAACAAACCAACCCACCCAAACCAAATTAAAAACCACAAAGAGCCCCAAGCACCCTTAAGAAGAACTTGAATCTATTTCAATTTCTGATAATCTGCCAGAATTCTGCTTCTGAAGTCATTGTTCAGGTTTACATTGAATGGAGCAGCTGAGAAGAGAACTGGGAGTGCTTTGAAGCATTTTCCTCAGTCTTTCAATGTGTTTGTCCACAACTTGTACGAGACATAAATCTCTGTTAAAGAGTAACTATCTAATGTCATTGTACAAATGAGCATCCTCTAACTTTTGATGTCACCACAAAGAAATCTTTCTCATGTCCTTTTCTATTTTGTTGCTAAAAAATTTTCCAAGGAGTCATTTCAACTTGCCAGGCTGGTAAGGTTTTACAAGTGGACAGAGGGAACATGCTGTGCACTGCAGAGTCTGTTTCACACAGTCACAAATCAGGGTCAGTTGGAGTGAAAAGAACAGTAAGCTCCAAGCAAGGATTTAGGTGGAAGTAAGATTTTTTTATCATTTTCACCCTTTTCTCTGCATGCTTTGAGCCTTTGGGGAAAGGAAGAAAAAAAGAAAAAAAAAAAGATGGTCTTTGAAGATGGTGTTTCTGAGTCAATTTAATCAACTGGGAGTGAAAGAACCTAAACACTGATTGATAGAAGACCCAGTGCTGAAACAACCAGGTCACACGGTTACACCCTCAATGAGACACCAAATGTCAGGCCTATTGCTGGAGACAAGAAGAAATATGTGAACATGTTGTATACATGCTGTTCACCTTTTCTGGGCTTCAAGAACTCCTTTAGTCTCAGTGGTTCCAGACTCAAATGGCACATGGAGAGTTGGTCTCCACTTCCCTCAAGTGGCACAGTCACTGCTGGTTTAGGTGCAGACACTGTGTTCCTACCTATGTTTTTCATCCCCACCCAGCATAAGCATCTACTGTTGGTCCCATCTGGTGGAGACATCATCTTTCAAATTCAGGTTGTACTCAACTGCAGCCTAACATTTATCCATCTCAGGGAAGAGAGGAGTATGTACTCTCTCTTCTCCCTCACTTTTACTGCTTGGAGCACAGGTCAGAGAGCAGCAGAAATTTTGTGTATAAGGCAGCATTCCCACTGATGAGCAGTAGTTTGGGTAGCTTATTTCACAGCTTATTTAACCACTGATAGATTTGAGTCATTCTCCTAACTCAACTAAATCACCTGCAGCTAGAGAAATGCTTGAAGCAAGTGCAGTAATTACAACAACACTCACCAGAGACTGCAGCCCAGACCTTAGCCACAAGAGCCCAGACCTGAGAATCTCTCTGTCCTGCAAGGAGCCAGCAGCATGCACTGGCTGCTGCTGGAGCACATGGCAAACCACTTCATGCTACAGGTGTTTGTGAAAATAGCAGCAGTACACACATGAGGAGAGGAAAAGAGAAAAAAAAAAAACAAAAACAGGAGCTTTTTAATAACTCTGCTTTATAGACAGAAGAAATAATAACAATGCTGGTTTCTTCCAGCTGTCCACTAAGACAGCCAAGTTCATAAACAAAAAGTTCATAATCTAAGTGTAATAGATTTTGCTTCCTCAGGCAACAGCATGCTATGAAAGGGTCTAAAAAGGACTTTTTCCTGTGTAATCAATAAAGCTCTCACAAAAAGATTGGTTCTGTTCCAAAGACCTTTGTTAGCTGCTTGCACAGGAGTCCCAAACACCAAATAAGTTTTTCAGCAATTTCTACCTTGTAGCTCTCTCCCACCACTTCTTCTTCTCCAAGTAGACTTAATTTAATGGTAAGTTAAATAGATCACAATCTAAAAATTAAAAATCCAACTCAGTTTGTAATCCAAATTGACACTATATGAAATTTAAGATTTACTGACCAAAAAAATTTATTTTGCTTACAGTGTATTTCATTATAGCCTCATTTTAAAGTGCCTGAAGGGAATATTCTGCAGGTAAAGACTTACAATAACGTCCAACATCAGTAAACCCTAAAATATGTCCCATGAACACACAGGTATTTCTAAAGAGTACATGTGAAAGTATCAGCTTTCCCCTCAGAGTATAATGCAGGTTAGCCTCCATTTCCAGACTGAACTGAGTGGTTAAATCCCATTTAGCCTGTACCTGACTGAACTACGAATTCACCATGCCAGAATGCAACTGAATCACTCTACTTTTAATCTTCTGTAACAGGAAGCAAAAGTATAGCAACTGGACAATGTGTTCAGGTTCTCTATGATATTTTAACCTCTCAACCACTATTGAGGTGTTTTGTTGTGTTTTGCTTAGTGCAAACAGAAGTGCAAGGCTGAAGGTCCTTCTACTGGTCTTTGGTCTTCTTCAGGGTAAAGAATTTAAAGACAGTTTCTGTAAACAAAGAGTTGTGCCAGCCCTAAGGGTGGGTTTTTTCACCATGGAGGTACCACCTAGCCATGAAATAAACATTTTTAGAATTCAGTGCTTTCAGTGCTTTTAGTCTAGTCCATAATACTGCAGTGATGGCCACCTCAGGGATCAAAATTCCAGTGTGCTACATATCAGTGTACAACAGAACTGAAAGTGGCTCTCAACACCCCTATGCTTGCTCACATTCCTCATTCACATGTGTGTCATTAAAATCAAACCGAATCCTCTGCCGTGAGTGGCTTCTGCACTCCAGGCTTCTTTTGCTCTGCTGAAATCATTCTGCTAATTTCACCTAGACAAAACAGTCCAGTAGAGAATTGAGGAGATGTCTTAGTACTGATTCCATAATGCCGATAACTGCTACCAAAAGCTGACTTGACTACTTCTATAACGAAGGGCTAGCGCTAGGGCTAGTCAGGTGTTCATGTAATGCATCACCTATGGCTTTCCTCATACAGCAGGCACTTCCTCCAACAGAATCACAGCAACGGAAGCCCTGAGCATTCCTCTCCACACAGTCTCAAACAAAGTTTGTCTGAATGGGAAGGGAAAATAAGTGCCTACAGACGTAATCCTGCAAGGTGTTAAGTGCCCACAGCCCTCAGAGAAATAATCTACTTTCTGAAGTTTTAACCTCTTCTTATTCAAGCAAAGTCCTCTTGACTTCTCTTGCAGAAGTCTGCAAAAACGAGGAGCAGGGAATGATCCAGGACAGTCTATGAGATAAATTAAGGAGTGAAGTTTCAAGAGCCATTCTCTACTAACCCTCAACATGGCCACATTTAATCCACACAAAATTATTCCTCGTGTGGAATTAGAGTTCCCATGGGGGAGCTACAGTAGAGTTGCACACTTCCTGCCACAGTGACTCATTTTGCCTTGGTTACCCATCGCCTGATACATTTTATATGTATTTTTTACAATACAATTGCAATGGTAGTGCAGGCTGAACCAAAAGCAAGTGTTTATGAGAAATGTGGGCCAAGGAACATTCCAACAAAGACAGATATGGTTATTATACATTAAATCATAAATTGCTTAAGAATCAAATATAAGATGCTTACACCAAAAAAGGGCAAATTCTACACTTTGTTATATTAACAGGAACAGCAAGTGTCAAAGCAGTACAATAATCCTTCTGCTCTACTTAGCAATGCTCAAGCTCCAGCAGCAGGACTGATTGGATTCAGTTTGGGACATGACATTTTAAAAAGACAAATTGAAAACCAAGCAGATGAGAACAACAAAGATGACAAAAGTGGCCTAGAAATTATGATTCAGAAGGGTTTACGTTTTGCATTCTTTCCACACGTATAAAGAAAACAGAGCTTGAGAAATAACCCTAAATGAAAGATGAAGTCAAAGAAAAAATGGCACTTTCCTCCAAACCCAAAATTGCTGTGTTTATCACTTTCTGTTTAATAATTTGAGTATAGAAAAGAAAGATGAATGGGCAGAAAAGTGAGGTTATCTTCCCATTTGTTGTGGCAGAACATCAAATAAAGATGTCAGAAGTACAGAACGTGAAGAGGTACACAGTAAAGGCAATCTGACTGCATGAATATTTTTCTGTGCATGCTGCAGTGAGATCTGTGTGTTCTACAGTTGGTAAGTGAGCCCCTCGTCACTATTACCTACCCTCACTACATAGCTAAACACAGTGCTGAGTAAAAGGCCTTTCAATGCCTGAAAGGGCATCAATTCTCTCCTGGTATTTCCATGTTCTTGTATAATGTTCAACACCATGACTAAAATTTTACGAAAAACTAAATTTTCTTCAGAAAATAAAAGAAGTTAGAACACTCCTCCTTTTCCTACACCCTCCTTTCCCCACAAACATTTTGCAGAAGTAAACTGAAAGAAGGAAAGCCAATGCTAAAAAATTAGACCCTGAATGTTTCATCTTGCCAGCCATCCATCTGGAAAGCCTTCCCAAATTCAGTTTTCAGAAAGCAAGAAAAGTGCTTCCAAATACTTGGATTTGAAAACTTGAATCGAAGTAAATGTTATGTAGCAATCTAGTTCATTGCATCTCTGTTGAGTTCTGTGTAGCTCATACTTCAGAGAGCATTCCACTGTCCTAAGCACCCCACCTTTTATTGTCTCAGCATGTTCTGTGGTCAAGAACTGGCAACAGCATAAATTAAGGTTAGCCATTCTGGTCAAGATTGAGTAGATTCTTCTCTCCTGGTACCCACAAGTGATATTTAGAGAGCTAGTGAGGAATTCAGGTTGTGAGGGTTCCAGGGTCTGAATTTCTGCCAGAAAATAAATTACAATGGGGAGGAACAATAATAGCATTGATTTGCTCAGAAGCTGCATTTCTGGAGAAGGTTTAGTGCCAAGGGCATTTTCAGAGACTTCAGTGACCAAACTTCCTGTGTTTCTAGCAGATGCCCAGAAAATTAGACTTTTTCAGACTAGCAACTTGACAAGCAAATTTCATAAAGGTGTAAAAAAGCCTCAGTCCAGGCAAAAGATAGTTCCTCTGTTTTCAAGACTCTGCTCCACCACACAGAGGCTTTGGGATCATTTTTTATTAAATGTTTCTTTGATTTTATTAGCATGGGTAATAAGAATCTTCCCTTAATTCAGTCTCAGAAAATGCCTGAGCTATTTTAACTGAGATAGCAGGAGGAAATCTATCTAAAAGGGATATTCTGTATGTGGTGGGGAAGGAGGAAAGGTCACATGCATTTTAAAGCTACAAAAGGACCTGGAAATAAGGTCTTATAAGGAAAACTGACGGAGAACTGTGACAATAGGAAACACTATTAAGTCCATGTGATGGTTTGGGAGCTCCCTGCCCCCCCACACTTTGTAAAATGACCCAGACTAGAACTCAGCTGGCTGGAAGTTAAGGAATGAAGCTCTATTTACAGCTCAGCACAATGTACAGGCAGAGAGAGACACTATAGACAGAAATATTTACAGAAATAGGCAAGTTAAAGGTAATACAGAAACACGACACTCCTCCCAGAAATCAGAGGCCCCAGGAGGGGCTCCCAACCAGCCTTCCACCTTCTCCCCACCCCTGTACCTTACCCCAAGGTTTGCCTTATGCACAAGGTAAATTAGGAGGATCAGCCAGGGGGGTTAGAAGAAAAATGGTTAGTGAGAATTAATCAGCAGAGGAGCCAGAGCCAGAAGCTGCNACCTTTCCTGCCTACAGAATACCCATCACCTGAGGTAAATCCATCTTTTCAAACTTCAATGATGAAAGCAGTCTACACAGAATGGAAACTGAACTTCAAGTTTAAAAACACTGGCCCAAAAGTAGAAATATTCACTCCCAGTGTCTGGAGTTTTGGTGTTTCCTTTTTTAATACAAGGGTGCAAGACCAACACGTCCATTTGGAAACCTCTCTTTTTTTTTTTTTTTCCATACTAGACTATCATTAAATTCTGATTTTCATATAATTTATGTGTGAACAGCCACAGAAAGATTTTTTTTTTATGCCTGGTAAAAAAAACTCCTAGCTAATGCTGTATGCACACACTGTCCTCACCCCACACACTAACATTTATATGATGCTCCTTTTTTTTCCTTTCTACTACTAGAGGGGACAAGAACATTATGGAGTGAAAATGCTCAGACTAACAATAGCAACCAATGCTTATTGCTTCTGAGAAGTCTACTCCCCCAGAACCAAACTGTTACAAAATAAACAGGTAATAAACCAGGAACACCACGGCAGAGATCTGTCATATCTAAACCAAAGTAACCACCTGGTAATTCCTGTCTGTTCAGTGTAAACAACTGGGTAGTGAATGTATTTGTGATACCCAAGAGCAGACAAATAGCTCTAATCCATCAGAGGGTGTAATGAATGAACGTCTGTCTGCGGAGCCTGAATATGAGTCCCAAAACATCAAAAGCTTCATTCCAAAGTCATTGCTCATAGAACTTTAAAATGTGTATCATAAGAAAACCTAAAAAAAGAAGCTAGCAGAGTACACCTTTCAGATGCTGTGTAACCTTACACTTGGACACCTTCTGCACTTATTTCACTGCTCGTATTTGAAGACTCTTGCAAACTTTGCCACCTTTAATGATTAGAAATCCACTTCCAATTTTTTAGTAGATTTATCTGTGGCTAGTTGAAATGTATTTTTTGTGTCTCCTACCCCTCTAGCACCCACGCTTCTGACATTTTTAATATGTATATAATATCATCTGTCAGTCTCCCTTGGGTCTAAGCCTGTCAAGCACTTTTCTTCTTCTGCTACCAATTTTTCATTCTGTTCTAGGTTCTCTGCATCTCTCCAGTCCCTACACCTCTTGAATGGGTAACTCAGATTGTACATGGCTTCCCAAGTGAGATCTCATCAATCTTGTGCAGCAGTGTGAATATTTTTCTGTCGGAAATACGCTGCTGGACACATTCTATGACCAGATCTATCTTTCCTTTGCTGCTGCTGTGTCTTGGTCTCTCACAGCCATATTGACATTTATAGCAGCTTCTCTACGATTTCCTTCAGATCATCCATCCCATTTTTAACTTAAATTCTTCACCAAGAAAACACTGTATACTTTTACGAATCCTACTTTTTCAGTCTCAAAAGGTCACCTGTGCATGCTAAGAATGACCATGATATGATAACAACATTTTCTACTTGATCAACAATGTCCCTGATTTTATTTTGTTTTTATTTATATAGATTAAAATATACTTGAAAATGTGTGAAATCTAACTCCTACTGTTATCAAATTTGATTTTGCCTTTTTTTTTCAGTAGTAAAATACTACACATTCTTCAAGAATTCACTAAGTGCTTCCATTTTATCCCATAGGATCCCTGAATTAAAAAGAAGACTCTGCTGACAATGTAAGGAGTGCCTCAAGCTAATCCCAAACCTTTCAACTCACTCTGCTATTTGTCTATCATTCTCATTGTTAGCAGGCTGTCTTGTTTCCATGTTGGTCTTTCTCTTATCCAGTAATATTTCTTTATCTACTGTCACAAACTCATTTACTAATTGTCCTTTATAAACAGATGCAGAAATTCATCGAAGCCTTTCCCAATCACTGGTCTTTACAGCCTAAAAATCACCCATCACTGACAGGCCTCTGAGGTTTCAATAGGGTACTCCTGCTAAGTCTATTTCCAGAAAAAACAATCTTGCAAGAGGAAAGTCTCTTTCTATGGATGAATCTCAATGGTTGAATATCCTAAATCCTTCCTTACTGCAACAGTTCTTTTCAATCTTAGTAATAGTTAAACTTGTAAGCAGAAAATGCATGAAAGAAATGGTTTATAAAGAAAGTAAGTAGCATCCTGACAATCATTTATCAGAAGGCAGACACCGCTGAAGTTGCAAGGCCTGTTTTGTTTTGCCTACAACTAAGCTAAGTTGTGGCAAATTCAAAGTTCTGCTGCCATTTTCCTGCTTTTTAATGAATGTTAGTTTTAAAACAATCCCTAGGGTAGAGAGAATGTGATGAAAGTCATCCCAATTACATCACATAGCTCTCAGTCCATACACAAGGACAGATCATTTCTCAAAGCTGACATCCAGGCACAGAAATACTCAAGTGAGGCCAGGCACAAGAGCAGAGAGGTCTAAGGCTCACGAATGCATTGATTAAGCTCAGGCCGCGGTTTGAAGCGGCACTTACAAATAAGCCAACAAACCCCAGGCTGTTTTGTTGAGAACAATCCTGTATTTCCCTGCATTTTCAAACCATTTTATCTAAGAATAAAGGACAGACAAGGTTTCAGTCACCTTCAACTGTGCATTAAAACATACTACACAGTACCCACAAGATAATGTTCAGCCCTAGCCTTGCAGCACTGGCAACAGATTTAAGCTGTATAGAGGCTCTTCAACAGTTAAATTAAGCTTTCTCTGTACGTGTAAGTGCATTGGCACAAACCCTCAATGATTCTTACTGAAGTTACAAAACCCAAGAATAATCAAAAACTACTGCTAAGTGTTAATTCCACTTATTCCTTGCAATAACACATGCACTGTGAAGGGAAAACATATGTAAAATTAATTTAGGACATAAAAGTAACTTAACTTCCCTTAGTTTAGTTTGCAGTTGAAAATAATAGGCTGCATCAAGAGGAGTGTGGGCAGCAGGTCGAGAGAGGTGGTTCTGCTACTTTAACTCTGCCCTGGTCAGGGTCCACCTTGAATACTCCATTCAGTTCTGGTGTCCCCATCATAAGAACAACACAGAGCTGCTACTTCTGCACCAAAAGAGTTTCCTCTCCAAGGCAGGTATTTTCAATCAGTTCCTAGCTCTCACAAATAAATAAACACATTTTCCAATACAGAATGAGAATTTCAGTGCCAAGAAATGTACCTAAATTAGACTGGACAGAATATTGTAGAAACAATTAAGTGTAAATCTGTAGACAACTGTCTACAGTTTTTCATCAACTTTAATAATTTTGAGTTTGGAGGTTTTCTTGATACTCTAAGAACTGACAGCGGTGTAAGGGTCAGAAGATTTTTAAGCCATGGAAACTGAGCAGTCTAAGCTCAGTTTCTTATGAACAGTTACATCTGAGATCAGAAATATCCACAGCTGATGAACTTCGCCTGTTGCTTCTTGGTTAATTTAGTACAAAGCCACAGTTAGAAATTTTAACTTCATACCAAGCAATGGAAGCTTTCCATCTATTTTAATAGGGCCAAGATTCCACCTACACATTTTCATTTCACAGACATTCTGCAATATCCTCCAAATAAACCTAATTATATTCTACAGAGGGAAAATGCCAGGACAGAGTAGCTAAAAATTAAAATAGTCACTTTCATAGTTAAAAAGTACAAGCAATTGGCACAAAGCCTTACTGATGGAAAAGTCACGTTCCCTAATGCAAAAGAACAGCTAGTGCTCTGTTCTAAAATTAGTTGTAAGACATACTCATCATCAAAGAGCTCTACTGGTTTCAGTTAATGCACTTAGCCACAAACATTTTCCCTTGCAAAGTTCCCAACGTGGAACTTCAGTGTAGCAAAGCGAGGCAATTTCAGGGTAAGTTTTAACAGAGAAAAAACTAAGAACTGGCCCATGAGGTGTCCTTTCCAATCCAAGCCATTCTATGATATTGCTGACCATCCTTTAAAGAAAAAGAAATAGACAGCACCAAAAACCAGATTCAACTTCTGTGGTACCCAGTTGGGACCACTGGAAGGTCAGCACAAGCCCTGTGTGTTGTGGCAGAAAGGAGAATGCTTTAGGGTTGGGGAGATTGGGAAATGGAGCTGAAATTGATGATGTTGGAGTTTGCCAGCTCAAGCAGGGCTAGGAAAATGGCCCATTTTTTCTGGAGGTCACTGACTGTGCAAACTATTCGCTTGATAATATTGCCCATTTTTCTTCCTTTATGCACATTGATTTCCGATTCACAACGCTTTGGATGTTCTCATTTGTCTTCCAAGGGTAAATCTATCAGAAACTTTATTGTCCTCTCCTTTGAGGAAAAGGAAGGAAGATCACCCAATACCTGTTTGGTTTTTTCTTTCCCCTGTACATGCTGTGCTAGAATGAATCAGAGAAACATGCATTCGTTGCTGAAAGGAAGTGTGACATGAATGAAGTTAGTTGGTGGGTTTTTTAATTGAGAAAAATATAACTATCTCCAATGACACTGCAGAGTTCACTGATTTCAGTGGGGAATGTGACAATGGAAAAATAAGTAATTCATAGAAAAAGAAATGCAGCAACAACAAGAGAGGCAAATAAAGAAGTTCCAAGTGCAACAAAGGCTACGCATAAGCAACAAAATAGTTTCTTTTCTCCTTAGACTGATTGCTTTGGCCTAGTTTTATGCTGATATAATCTCACTGGTTATGCAAATTTATACTTCACTGTAACTGCAATCAGACAGACATACTATTGTTTTGGTTTAATCTGATCTTAACTGGGGTATAATTATCACTGCCTTTAGTGCTGTGTAGCTGATACTGAAGAGTAGTGAGCATATGGCACACATCGCTTCATATTTCTACAACTGTCTGAAGGGAGGTTGCAGCCAGGTGGGGTTGGGCTCTGCTCCCAGGCATCCAGCAACAGGAGGAGGGGACACAGTCTCAATGTGTGCCAGGGGAGGTCTAGGCTGGATGTTAGGAGGAAGTTATTGCCAGAGAGAGTGATTGGCATTGGAATGGGCTGCCCAGGGAGGTGGTGGAGTTGCTGTCCCTGGAGGTGTTCAAGACAAGCCTAGATGGGGCACTTAGTGCCATAGTCTGGTTGATTGGCTGGGGCTGGGTGACAGGTTAAGCTGGATGAGTTTGGAGGGCTCTTCCAACCTGCTTGATTCTATGATACATCACAAATAGGTAAGGGTCAAAGTAATTTTGTTCCCATAATTAAACAATGGACAGCTAACTTGACCCTTAGGGACTGAACACTCATTAAAAACATTGACCAGCAATGAGGGGCTTCATCACCCAAAACCATCTGAAAATGTTAGCCTGACCATAAGGGGTAGCAATCTCAACAAACTTTTATTGACACCTCCTCTTTTGAAAATCTCTTTATAAATATTTCTTCTGACAGTTCATAAAAGGAATCACTGCCACATGCATTTGGGGATGAAAATACTCCTCCCTCTGATTACTCCAGGCACACAGCTTGTAAAGCTCTGTTTTCTCAGGAGACAAACTATATTTACGTAATTATGTGTATGTATTGACAAAATGTTCCCTCTGAAAAAAGGTTTATAGTAGGACTGTGTCAGTTTAAAGACAGAAGAAAATGAAGAGAGCTGCCTGTCCATAATGGTTGATAATCTCATCTTTTGTTTACTTGGGTTCTAGCAGACAACACAATACTAGAGGGGGGGAGAGAAAAGAAGATTAATCTTACAGCTGGAGAACCACAGAATCACAGCTGTGAACACAGCTCACAGCAAGGGAGGTACCAGATTGCACTGAACACATCTTGCATATTCCAGGCAGAACTCACCCAGACATGATGAAGAAAATCCAGAGGACCACTGGACCTCTTCCAGTGCTGTGCTCAGGAATAATATGGATTTGTTTTAATTCCTGGATTCATGCTTTAATCCCTCCATCAAACAGGGACCAGAAATATAAACATTTGAAAAATAAAATCTGAACTGAAAGTAATGGCAGTGGTTCTGTAATCAAAGCCTAAATCAGTATTTATGACCCTTGCTATTAATGTGGCTCATTGTTAATAGACTAAGTGAAAGCACTCGCAAAAAGGGAAGATGAACCAAGTCATTTAGGCTAGCTATATAAACACTATGTTCTCAGTTTACTTCATCCCCCTACCTTTTTTTTTTTTTAATTATAGTAAATAAAATTATAAACAGCAAGAGAGTGCAAGCCAACAAAATTATCTCTTCTGTCTAAGCTCTAGAAAATAATAGCACACAATACAAAGCTAAAGAGACAGATTTAATGATTAAATATCCAAATCATTGTAGTAAAACTTTTATGGGATTGTTTCATGAGTCTTTAAATGTATTTTAAAAGTGAAAACACAGAAAAGTGTCTTAAAGCATTTAAAAAAAAAAAAGTTTCTTAAAGCAACAGTGAATAAATAGTTCGGAAACTTAAAGCTAAGAATGATGCCTCTCCTGAAACCACACTGGATATCACTAAGACCAGGGTTCATAATAGTCATTTATGAAGCACTAAAATATAATAGTTCCCAACATATTGCACACTCCTTTCTTTCATAATTAAAGTCTTCTATCAAATGTTTCACCAACTGATGTTACGAGAGCTACAATTCTCCACCAGAAAACCAAAGAAGGGAGGAAGGTTTGGACTGAACAAACCCACATGGAGCTGTCACCCACTGTCTTTCCACATAAGCTCGGGTTCTCTTCTACCTCTCTCCAAACTGGCTCTCTAAATTACCATCACCTAACACTTCAACGAGGTGACCTGGTTCTGAATAGTCTGCCCTACAGTTCTTTCAATACCATCTTGACAAACAGTCTGAAGCAGATTCCAACTACTCTGAGACTCTTCAATAAAGTATCTTTACTCAAATATAAGCAAATGCATTTCTGCTACCAGCCTACAGAACCAAGTGAATAATTCTCTCATGTCTTCTATGAGCACCATCTGGTCACGGCGATTGTTGCTGTTTTACATAGCAACATGTTTTAAGAATTTTCCTTTTCACATTTTAGTCTTTAGCAGTGCCTTTTTGCCTGAGAACACGGGGGACTTTGTATTCTCACCACACTTGTGTTACCCACACAGAGTGCTGGAAGCTGTCACACAAGATGGAGAACATATCGAGGAGTTTTGTGCAGGGAGACAGTTTCAGATGGTATTTTCCTGGAAGCAAGGGAGGTTTTGTCAAGTTCAGCACTGGAGTGCTCTTTCTATAGATGTTGGGGTAACCCCGCTGAATATTCCTACAAGGTATTTGCTTTTGAGAATAAAACCTGTGCTGAATGTAAAACCAAAAAGCTTTGGAATAGATGGGAACCTCCACATCAAAGAAGTTGGTTATGCTTAGGAGATTCCTACATTTGAGAAATAATAAAAGAGGTCTGTGGGAAATAAATTTTTAGAGAAATCTGATTTTTTTTTTTTTTTACATCAGAAATACAAGTAAGTGAGGAAAGAGAAGTTAAGATAATATGAAACTGTCTAAGAGCTTCCCAGAATTTGATTTTATATTTCCTTCCCTTTATTTTCCTCTTTTCTTCTTTACATACATCCATATTAACCAGTTGAGTCTCTGCTGCCAACAACCTCAAATGAAAGACCTTTTTAACACTGCTTAAAAACACGGGAGTGAGATAAAACTAAAATATGCAGTCCCAATGAGTAAAGGAGCTGTGTTCTCTCCGTAAGTCATAAAGAGCAAAATCATTTTAGAGCATGTCATTGACTTTCAGCCTTGCACAGTGAGCCTTCAGCTCAGGGATGCTAATGGATCAAAAGATGCCTCACTAAATTATAAGAAGAATGGCTGCATTCTGTTTCGTTGCAATCCCCTTAGTCATAGCAAATCTTTTGTGCATCAGCTGAGTCCCAGGAAATTGATATGCAACAGCAACACCCTTTTTCAGAAGCTATTCCAGTACCTTATCTAACAGTGGTTCTGTGACTTCAGAGGAAGAAGTTTGGGGTTTTTTTCCCTCTAGCAACAAATCTACTAATCTTCCAGATCTTATTAAACTCCACATCCACCTAACTCTTAACACTCCTGCATAATACCATAGAAGTGCCCAGGGGAGCAAGGGCATGTCTCACACACTGCTTATACTCCACAAAACTCCTCACACCTCTTAGAGCAGAGCTCTTGAACAGCAGAACTTTCTCCAAGTGTCATTCTACTTAGAATCAGGGATATATTTTTCCTAGCCTTAAGCTCCATGCTGTGTTAGGTTTGAAACAGTTCAAGTCACACCAATTATTCATTATGCATCCTCCTAGAATGTCCCTGCACTTCAGAGCTCCAGCAGGCTGCATATTTCATGAAGCAAACAGAAATGTCTGCTGCACCAAAAATAAGAGTCTGAGGAGTGTCCAATGTCCTTTATGTCTTTAAAAAAATCATGAACATTCCCTACTGAGCTCTAGGAATTCGGTTCAGAAGAGTAATTTTCCAGAATAATTCCCTTATTGTTTATCTTTTAATAAACCCACAAACAGACAGAGATCTGTGAGCTACTCTAAGTGATCCTGCCCTGGCAGGGAGGTTGGACTAGATCATCTTTTGAGGTCCTTTCCAAGCCCCAGTATTCTGCAGTTCTGTAATTCTGTGATTTCATGAGCAACGAAAGCATTTTAAAAGCAAATCCCTAAGCCTGTGATACAGGCGCTTAAACACAACACATGTGGGGCGTCTTAACTACTTGTTCCTTGTTAACAGATTTCTAAACACTACAAAATAAAATTAGGAAACTGACCAGAGAGCATATTTTAATTCATTTAAGGGTAAATTAGGAATGTTTTCCCAGAGACTGTGCTTTTTGCCCCCTAATTTAGCACCTGAGTAGGATTAGCAATAGGTGAAAAACCCACTGAAACTGTAAAACCGTTTCTCCACGGGATGGAAACAAAAGATAGTTAAGAAATATCTAGGAGAAAAACCCATCCAATCAGAAACACAACATGTTATGTACCATGTATTATTTTTATCACCAAGAACTCTCCAAATAAAAGGCATGGAAAAAACTCTAATTCAGAAGGGAGACTGTAAAAGTGAAACAGACTCCTGACAAACAATACTGTATAGACTATGAGCTCAAGCTGACAAAAGAGAACATTGCGGCACTAGTAAACTGGAACAGGACATCTGAACCAGGATATTTTGGTATTATATCTTTAAATCTGGCACACTTACTTGGCAAGGTCACTGAACTTTTTTTTTTTTTTTAGATTTTTGGGTCATGAGCTTTGGGGTTTTTTGTTGTTTGGGAGGGTTTTTTTCTGCCTTAAGTGTGAGGCTGATTTAGAAGTTATGATCTGCCATTCTTAAATCCATAGGTAACTTGAATTATCAGGCCTCTTTGTGTTCTCCCAGCTTTATCCCAAACAGCCCTATAACATTAAATCTCTATATAAATGTAAAATAAAGTTTTAATGTTACAAACATGTATATGTTTGAATTCAAGCTCCACCCCTTTCATGATCTCCCAGTCTTTGAGCCTTTGGGTGTTTATAATCTTAATGAAAAACGTACCTGAGTTAAAGCATTTCAGACTACATAGGGCAGAAATAAGAGCAAATTTGCAGAATAAATAGTTCAGTTTTCTGTTTGTACCAGACTATTATTTTTAACAACTTGCTCAAGATCCTTCCTAAGCTATTATCTCCATACAGTTGTAGAAATTACGGAGACCTGCATCTGGAGGTAGAGCAGGGAAACATGCAGATTTCATGATGGATTCATTCTTTCTAGACTGCTCCTTACAAGCCTCTGTGGAAATGATAAGCCATTCATCCAGGGATGCACTAGCAAAAGCAAGAAGCACCAATCTGCTCTCGTTTTTCTCTTCCTCTGATCACAGACAGCACGGTAACAAGCCCTACTGCTGCATACAGGAAGCATTCAAATGTTCTTCTCTGACCACTAATGTCCAAGACTTTCCGAAGCTGGTCTGGTTTTCACTTCCTTCTGTTTCCTTCTCTAGCTGTTTATGGAAGCCAGTTATTCTGATCAGATGGCAGTACCTAGCTTAGAATCAAGCACACAGACACCCTTGTGCTGGCTTTAAATTCCACACAAACACTGACTTTCCGACCGGCCCTATCTTCCTGTTCTCCAACAGCGATTCAGACATGGCAGAACATCATTTCACATGCTCAACTTTACATATGGAATCTGTCTTCTTGAGGAAAAAAAACCCCAAATCTCTGCATTAGAGAGCTGGAATAAGAGATAAAACCCTGAGCACCCATAGCTCTTTAAAATCTCTTCATTCTGGTAGCCGTGCATGCAGAAAGCTTTCAAAGGAAGAGGAGATTTGCTATACCCTATCAGATCACTGGTGCGTGGAGGCTACAATCTTGCCTGTGCCAATGCTTCAGAGAAAAGCAAACCAAAATCCCTGTGATACTCAGAGTAGTCAGTTTTGTATCAGCTGTGTGCCTTAGGGCTGGGAAATTTTTCATGGCATTAAATCCTACTTAGTGGCTAAGCAAAGTGAGGCCTGAAGCTGAAGTTTTTGTGTACACAAAAATAGCAGTGTCTCAAAAGCTGGTGTGCTTTCTAATTTGTCCTTCACTCATCCAGGTTGGTTTTTTAATTTGTTTACTACTTGACACCAGAATCACAAAAATGTGTTAACACAACCTACACTACATTCTTTTTCCAAGGAAACTCTCGTTAGCCTTACAAATTATTTGACTGGTGTACTAAGTGCCTAACTCAGAGGAAGGGAAGTTTTGCTGATTCACCTTATTTAATGGAGTTTATTAAAACAAGCTGCTCCATTTCTCCTTTCCAAAACACTTATGCTAGAAGACAGACTGGGATCAAGTGGCAAGCAGGAAGGCTGACCTCAAAACTGGTATCAGACACGAGTTGGGAAAAAACGCTGGCATGCACTCCTCAATACCTTGCCAGGCTGCAACCAAAGAGCTGGATCTCTTTAAACCACATTATATCTTCTCTGTCATGTTGTGTTATATACCCAAGGCAGCTACAAAGCTCCCAACTGTCACAAAGATCCAAAGTGAATTATAACCACAAATATATGCAGCTTTAATTAGGAAAAGTGATGCAATGTCTCTGCAGTTGTTTATTTATAAAATACAACTGGTCAGATGCTACCAAAAATATAGCCAAGAGAAGTAAGTAGTGCTTTTGGATGATTACAAATAA
Organism: Eubucco bourcierii; assembly: GCA_013396675.1. Classification (NCBI taxonomy): domain Eukaryota; kingdom Metazoa; phylum Chordata; class Aves; order Piciformes; family Ramphastidae; genus Eubucco; species Eubucco bourcierii. The sequence goes on from VWZE01015200.1 coordinate 148,089, forward strand.
GAACTACTGCTTATAAATCTGCCACTCGTAATAGATTTACATCTGATAGAAAAATGGGGAGAGACAAAACTGCCTTCATATTATTATTAAGGTTTGTTAAAAATTTTGATCAATTCAAGAGAAAAAAGAGTTCTCTCTTTTTTATTGCTGAACACTGAGAGACAAATTATAGTCTTTGAAGATTTACCACAAGCAAGCTAATAACAGAACAAGAAATATAAAGGTTGGGTTTTGGGTATAAGAAGAATGTCCTGATTTGTGATATTGATTAGCTACTAACTGGTTAGACTTTTATTAATATTAAAAAAAACCCCAAACAAACAAAAATAAAACAAAAACAAAAACAAACAAACAAAAAAAAAAACCAAAAAACCCAAAAACCCAGTGCCTTCTAATGTGTTTGGGATTTCAGATAGACAGAATTAAAACTATAGAGGGTATTATGGCAATACCTTACCACCAAGAGGTGGATCTTGATGTTTACAGAAGAATGGCAACTGGTAGCTTGCTCATCCATAGCTCTACTGCAGTCACCAGCACCAGCAACAGCCACAATCTTCTGAAGTATCCATTAACCAAACCAGTAAAATACCAGCTATAGAAGTAGATGATAATGTGGGTGAAAAACTGTCTGGACAGTTGGGTTCTCAGGTTTGTGACTGGCTATATGAACTCCAGCTGGCAGACACTTAATAATGGCATTCCTCCAGGATCAATACTGGCACCAATGCCATCTACTACTGTGGCTATTAATGGCCTGCATGACGAGGCAGAGCACACTCTCAGCAAGCGGTCAGATGACACCAAAGGACAGGGGGTATCGCCAGTGCTCCAGAGGATAAAGGCAATAGGGAGTGTTGCAGCTCACAAAAACCTCCAAGTCCAGCAGAAGCTAATGCACAGTGCTGTATCTGGGACAGAATAGCCCCAGACAACACTACATGACCAACCAGACAGAGAGCAGCTTTGCAGGAAATTGTTTGGGGGTGCTGGTCAATGAAGAATCAAACATGAGTCAGCAGTGAACCCCGGGGGCAAGGACAGCCAACAGTATCCTGGGCTGTATTAGCAATGTGCAGCCAGCAGGCTGACAGAAAGCCTAAAACCATAGAGTAGCTTTGCTTGGAAGGGACCTTTAAAGGTCATCCAGTCCAACCACCTCATGCAGTGAGTGGGGACATCTTCGACTAGAGTAGGTTGCTCAGGCCCCCATCCATCCTGGTCTGGAACGTTATTTCCCCTCTGTTCAGCACTAGAGGGAACAGAAAGAAGTTTCTGCTACGATGTGCACAGGGAGAGAACAAGATACAATGGTCCCAAACTGCAGAACAGAACTGTGCTCTGATTAAAACACATTCTTGATATCAGCTCTGCTTGAAGGTGTGTATGTGTGGGAAAGGAATTTCTCTAGAGAGACGTAACTAACTTAGTGCTAACTAAGCACTATATCTCTAGAGAGACATAAGTAACTTAGTTACCCATCCATACAAATCCAATAGACAAAAGATTACAGTTCAACTTGATCATTTCAGAGATGTATCAGCCACTCCCTCAACTGCCACACAACCATTTCTCTAACAATAGGATTCCAATGTGACACCAAAAGAGCACCAAAAAAAGCCTGGAAGAAGAAACATTCATTTCACTTAGATGATGAGTAGCTCACAGCACCCATCAAGCAAAAACTAAGTTTTAAATCTAGTTCTAAAGCTCTCCAAGAGAAAGATTGAGTATGCAGATGAAGACATCCATATAAAATACTACCAATTTTGGTAGAACTTTTGGAATTTCATCTACTACCAGAGATTCTAACTTTCATCTTTCACCAAAATAAGAAAGACCAAACAAAAATGACCTTTCAAGCCAGAGAAAAGATGTGGTTGGTCTTTAAGAAAACATTTTATTCTGCTTCTGTAATAACCTACTGGGAAAAATGTGAGCTTTTAGCAAAATGTCACTGTGCTGTCTCAGTTGTTCTACCACTGTGATGAATAAGGGGCAACGCTGTACGATTGCTGTAGTTCACCCTGCACGATTACTGTAGTTCACCCTGCACGAGGGTCACTGACCACTTATCACTGTAGGGATCACTGTGAATAATAATGGTAGAAGATGTGGAAGTAGCTGGATAAATAAATACTTGCCATTTCCTGAGTAGGAAGAAAACAAATAAATAAATGATAAAAATAAGCTGTAAAAATAGTTTGTCTCTGAATAAGGAAAACATAAAGGAAATTGTGATTCGGCTTTTAATTCTACATTCGTGAATCTGAACTTCAATATGCATAGGGTGTGAGGGTAAAGGTAGCTGAAATTTAGTATATTTACACATTTAATCAAAACACATTCACCAGCACTGGTTTGCTTTAAATCTGCACAGCAGTTGCTTCATTCAAAACAGTTCTATAATACTCATTAGCTGAGGGGAATTTATCCATTCCTTGGATAAACTCAATAGACTGACTCAAGTAAACTGTAGCAGTGCCTGCTGGTGTTCAATAAAATAACAAAGATGCAGTTGAAAGTTTTTCAAGTGTTCTACAGTTCTTAAGACATTTGCAGAAAGAGAGGCAAACTAAAGATATCACAGGAAATTTTACATCCACTTCTCTGGACTTCCAGTGGAACTTCCTTTTTTACTTTCTCGTGGGCCACCAAAAATTTATAGCACAGAATGAAATGCGTTTTTTACTGCTTGAGTTATCTAGTTGGTTTAACCTGATCCAATAGTCAGTGGAATCTTAGAAAGGGTCATGTCAGCAAAACAGTATTTAAACTGTAATCACACAACTGGGTATTATTTTGCCTAACTCACCCCCCTCCCTGAAATGTATCATCAGGAAGCAAGAACGTTTTCATTTGAAAGAAAATAATTATGAAATTAGACATCATACTTCGACATTTTGAGTTGATAACAAGTCCTAGCAGAAAGAGAGAAAGGAAGAATCAGCTGTTACCAAAGTAAATATAAAATCCAGTTCATACTTTCCTCCAATACCTCATTTAATTATCCAGAATTTAAAATATTAACCCACATCATGGCCTTTCCCACATTGTTATGTTAAAAATGAGCATTCCTAACAAATATTCATCATTATGATGTTTTTCAGAAGGGGATCACAAAGCTGGAATGGAAGTGTTTGCCCACTCATAGATTTAGGAAGCAAAAGTAATCTCACATGTCTCAGGATCAATAGGAGCTGACCAATAAGACTTAGCAAAGTATATTAAATCATCAATGAAGTCAATAAATACTTTTTACTAGCAGATGGAGATAGCACCAGCTTATGAATTTTGCTAGAAAACTTTAGCAAAACAAAAAGTCTTTATTGCCAAATCAGTTAGAAGTTGTTCTAGTCTATTGCCAATATGCTGTGGGTATAAAGACTGGATTGTTCACAGTCTCACCCAGGATGAGTTCCACTTAGTTTAAAATCAACTCTGTTGGGTTTGATCAAAGAAATAAACACAGCCTATCAAAAGGTGGCGGTGGCAGCATGCTCACTTGTTATCAATCTATTCCAAGAGCCATTCTTTAATGATTTTTAAGTCCAACATCACTGCCAAGATAGCCTTACAAATGACTGATACCTTCACATCATCTGCTTGAGTGTGAGAAGTTGCAAGAAAACCTCAGCAATCCTGGGTTACAGCCAAGTCCACCTTTGCCTTGCATGACAACCGACACGTTTTGAATCCTGATCTCTCAACCGATTACAGCAAGCTATGTGCAGGCAAACTTGCTCTGGAATGGTGAGTGTGCACATGCTTGCTTTCAAACATGGAGCAGATGGTATGTTTTAATTTTATATCTGGATGTCTGGGGCAAGTAGGTGATGATAAAAGGTTTCCCCTTTGGTGCAGTAAATCAGCAGCTCAAGTATTCAGAGACCTTTAATCCGTAACGTGTTCCAAAAGAGCAATTCACTTGCCCCAAACTCTTCTAAGATGAGGAGTAACATTTAAATCCTCTCATTTTTTCCCTCAAAGCTTCATTCAGTGTTACCAAAGCATCTATTATGTCAGAGCACACAGCAATACTCTCAAGTATGAACATAGCTAGAGTCCAGATCCTCACATTGTTCATCTGGAAATAGTAGCTGAGATATTAGATGAACCAAAACAGTGGGCCTTGGGTGTCAGCACAAACCTATCATCTACCAGTTTTTGTGTCAGATGTTCCTGACAAATCTTGGCTAAGGACAAGCAGCAGATTTTTATCAGACCTCAAGAGTCAGGTGTATGTGGTTATTCCTATGCTCTGGTCCTTCCTAAGAGCCAAATTCCCACCTCCCCTCAAGGGGGCAGAGGGAGAATATAAGAAAAATGGGGAAGAGAAAGCTGCTTCAAGCTAAAGCCCTTACCAAGGGCTGTTGTCACTAATGGAAGAGACTCAACTTGGAGAACTCCATTCTTTGCCACTGAAAATTGTAGCTTAGGGATTAATTGTAAAACCATGGAGAAGAAACTCTCTCAGGGGAGTTTCCCAAGGAGAAAGGCCAGGATATTGTGCTATGTTATTCCATTCCATAGGGAGCCAAACTTCTGGTCAGATCCCTCTGGACTGGTTCTGGGTGTTTCAGCTGCCAGGTGCTGCTCTTGTCAGTTGTAAGGGTTGAGGCTCAGCTGGCGGCAGAGCTCTTTCTGCTGGGCGGCAGAGCTTGCGTCGGGCCTAGGCCGCTCTCCACTCTGACTGCATAGTTCCCTTTCCCTTAATGCCTTTTGTACTATATTTACTTTGTAAACGTTGTTTCTATTTAACTCCCAATTCTGCTCCAGTGTTTTTCTGTACTCCTGTGGGGTGAACTCTACACTCCCTCTGGAGCTGGCTGCTCCGACCAGGCCAAACGCAAGCATTTAGTTATGACTCCCATACTGAGCAGCAAAACCGAAAGAAAGCCAAAAACTTACAGAACAGGTCCTTTTTTCCCAGATTGATTGCAGAGGCCTCCCTCCCCACCTGGGTTTGGTGGCAGGTTCCAACAGTCTCTCCAGCAGGGCGCAGGGCAGTGCTGGCAGCAGCACCTGAGGCTTTTGCCCATCTCACCTTTGCCAGGCTGTCACATGACCCCTCTGGTTGCACTGCACTGCTGTGGGTGCGTCTGTGGGCTACAGACTCTTGAGGGGTATTTCTGCTCTGATGTGACCTCCTCCTGCTCAGGGCATCTCTGCAGCTCCCTCACTGTCAACTCCTTGCTGTGCTGCAGTTATGGGCCAGCTTTGGTGAAGCTGTGACACCCTACCGCTGAAGGGTAGGTAGTAAGGCATTATTTGAGAAGGCATCTTCACAGAATCACAGAATCATGCAGGTTGGAAGAGACCTCCAAGCTCATCCAGCCCAACCTCTCACCCAGCCCTAGCCAATCAACCAGACCATGGCACCAAGTGTTCCATCCAGGCTTTGCTTGAACACCTCCGGGGATGGCAACTCCACTACCTCCCTGGGCAGCCCATTCCAATGCCAATCACCCTCTCTGTGAAGAACTCTCTCTGTTGAATCACTTAAAAGATTATATTTTCTGACTTCAGCACTTCTCTCGCTGAAACAATTTAATTTTGCAGGGAATTAATTACTTTTGATTACCATATAAAGGAAGAGCATGGTTTCATAGAATTGTGGGTAATCTGCCCTCAGAATAACAAAGGTGTAAAGGTGCAGAAATAGGGTAAGTAACTGTACCAGAGATTATTTATTTTCCAGTAGCATCCTACCTACATGACCTATTTTACCTTCAAAAGCACAGTCTGAAAAATGGATGTGAACACTGCAGCCCTTAGATAGTCAGAGACAGTCAAGCTCACCTTAATAGTGCAGAAGCATCAGGGCTGGGTGGTGCACATCTTCACAGGAGCTAATTTACCCATCTTTCCAGAGTAAATTAACCTGCAGAGTCCCATTCTACAACTGCTCTACTGCTAACAGAAAATATCTTTCTTTCACTGAAAGTCAAATTCCAATAAATAAACCAGATTAAAGAAGAAAAAACCTGCAGCATTTGATTGACCTTCAATGGTCTGAGGAGATCAAGAAGGTTCCAAAACACAAAGCAAAGAACTGATTTTTTACAGACCAAATTTTAAATAGGCCTGTAAAATTGCAATTCTTGGACTGTGTGTGAAAGGGAAAAAACCCACATCCAACCCTCAGATGCAATTTTAGATCCTTCTTTGAAAATCTGTCTTAAAAAGAGAGGCAAGGCTACAATCTTCCCCTCTCCCTTCTTCTTTTTCCCTTTTTTCCTATTTCAGACACCGAGTACAGTCAAAGGACTGTTCCTGATTTGATTAGAAATGTTTCATGTGCCAATTCCTCTTTCAAATGAGTCAAGAAAGAGTCTTTTTGACTTAAGCTCCCCTTAGCAATGGTTTTTCTCCACATGGAACTTGAAAAGGCTCAGAACTCTGCCAGCAATATATAAGGAAATCATGCAACAGAGGGTAAGAAAAATACTTTTCTTTTTTTAGTGAAAGGCAAATAAAACATGAAACTATGGAATAATTTTTTTTTCTGCTGGTTTGAGAAACATGGATAATGAAATTCCACCTACAGAAGGCAAGTTACATTTTTAGAAAAGTTGTACCATATTAAGGAAGAATCTACTTAACTACAGGCGTATTAACAGTAGTAAGTGCAGTTTCTTTCTCTGTATCATAATGAGTTCCTAATGCCAGCTCCCACTCAGTTTTAGAGGGGAGAGCCAACACTGATTAAACAGGTGACTCACTGCTTTAAATCCTTGCTGCAGATGGGAATTCTTAGATCAGAGCTGAGCTAAAGCAGCTGAGGAGCAAGCTCTGAGAAGGTGCTGCATAGCCTCTTTCTGGCAATGTCTCCCTCATCAGGTAGTGCAGTATAGCCACAGAAGATCTGCTGGTGAGGAGGAGCCAAAGGCCACACCATAGACATTTCAGAAGGCTTCCCTTCTTCTTTGATCTAGTTCCAAGGAGAGAACGCAATCCGAGTGGCAGCACATGACACATTTCAGAAGAAGATGTGATTTAGTTTCATCTAAAAAGATTGCAACTTGAATTTCCAGGACAGACCCACGACTGAAATAAAGTACAGGAAATAGTAAGACTGGTAGATGACCTTCCAAAAAAATCTTTCTCAAGCTGAACTAAAATGCTTGTATAGACCTACACTGCAGAAGATGCTACAGCAGTTTTGCACAGAACTATCTTACATAGGAGACATGCTGGGTTTTTAGTTTCAACAGAGTGTTAATACCTGATCAAAATTTAAACTATTTCAAATCTGTGGGGACAAAAAGCCCTACCATGGTATCTGTCAAGTAATATTTTCTTAGCATTTTTTCCTCATTATTACTTCAGAACATTTTAAGTCTAAACAACAGCGAAGGAGGAAATTAAAGCTGTAATTCAAACACTGAGCTCTGGAATCCTCTTGCTATAAACCAAAAGCTCCATGCTCAATACTGTACATCTAAGCGATTTATTTGCATAGCGTTTGGCTGCTAAAATGATCACTTTCATTTCTATAGCAGAAGGGCCTGATCTGTGACTCACCCAGATATATACTAGCAACCTTGACCCTGATGGTCTAGGTGCTCTATGCTTAGTTGATTCAAAGTCTTGACCTTCCTCTCTAACACTCTTCCCAGTGTTAGACAACAAACACAACCTGAAGGTACTAAGCAAAGGTACAAATTCTGAAGTTTACATTATTAACATCTGCCTCTCAGTTAAGATGCTTTGCAAAACCAATTAGTGTCAAATGGTGTCTGGCTTCTCTGCAGGAAAAAAAAAAAAAAGCTACAATTCTTTTATTTCTGTCTTTAGAACATTCTAGTTCTAACACTATGGTCATCTACAAACATAATAAACAGTAGCAATAGAAAATAAAAGCTCTAAAATTTCCTCCATGGGAAACTGGATGGGTAAATACATCATACTTATGCAATATAGAGACATGTGCCTGTTTCAAAGCACATATGCTAAAAACATGTTATGCAGTGTCTTTTTATTAGCAATATTTTAAGTTATTACTAGAAGCCAAAGGCAAAGACAGTTTTATTTGATTGTGTCATGGGTTTATCTTCATAAGTTAAAATGCAGCAAGTATTTTGCTTCACATCAAAGAATTTTTTACCTCAACAGATTCACCTACCTAGTTACCAAGCTGACACAGAGTAGATCAGCACAGAATATAAGCCTGTGAAACTCATTTACACTAAAAATCATACACAGAATGTAACTGTGTGGCCACTGCAGCAGCCACATAACGTGCTGTGGGTGTGAAGCAAACTCCTGCCCTGTTCGGGAGCAATCATTTCTGTTGGTTTTGTTTTCCTCACACATTACAATGTAACAACTTCCATTCTTCATAGCTAAGCCTCACGTGAAAAAGATACCTTTGAAAGAACGGTATCTGTTCTGCATCCTGTAAAAACCTGCCCTTTTAAACCCATGTTTAAATCCATATTCACTTTCTAAATTTTACTTTACTTTCTTTGGTCAAAAACGTTACCACAAGTAAATTTTCCCTTGAGGCTGCGGGAGAAGAAACAGCAGCGTTTGCCGTCTGCCACCACATTGTACTCCCTATCCTGTCATTTTGTCTGCACAGGCTAAAGAGCTCTTGGGAAAGAATGTTCTGCATAAAGAGGTCTACACTTGTGCATCCTGCCAAAAGGTTTCACTGGCAAATACTGCTACTAATGTTCTTGTGCTAGTGGAGCAAAATTACTCCATACTGCTTGAGGATCTTCCCTCCTTTGTGCTACACGTACGTAGGCCATTTACAGTCCAAGATTATACATGTATATTCACAAGTAGATTGCCCTAAAGGCTCCTACTAATGCATATCAGAGAACGTGGTTGAAAATAGGGTACAGTATAAATTCTGTATTACATTATGAGCACATCGCTGTATCACTTTGATACTGCTTGTATCAATATTTTGTATGCTATGTGCAAAGGTGGCCAAATGAAAGTCATTAAACAACATAAAAAGCCCTTAAATGTCCCTTAAATTTGAAGAAAAGCTTTAAGGTGGAATTCTGTATTTCAGCTTGCTGTGAAGTTCTTTGACATTTCAGTGTCACATCCAATACTCCTGATCAATAATGGAATACGTTCTACACCACATTGCAGCAGGTAGGAAAAACATTTTTGTATGCCTCAGTTATCTGCTGAAGTTACTGTAGTCAGAAACTGCTGTTAACCTGCCTTTGGATTTATGCTTCTTTTCTCTGCTTTTGATCAAACCTATGATAATTTTTATAAGATAAAATGGAAAGAGATACTGCAAGAATAGCTCATCTGAATGCAAATGACTTGGGGTTTTTCATATACCTCTTTGGGCTTATCTTTTATTACTGTCTCAGAAAGCAGGACAGTCTGGTTAGAGCCAGGGGCTAAATCAGAAATGACTTGACAATCCACTGATAACATGGCACTTTTAGAATATATTCTCTGCTCTAAGCTCCAGTGACTAAGAGTCAATCATAAATTGTACAAGTCAATCAGCTGAGGATTTGTTTTCTACATGAAGACTTATGAACATTTAAGTGTGCTTTACACAAAGTCTTATAAAAACTTAAGTGTACTGTATTACCTGAACTGAACTTTTATTTTGAACATCTTGACAGACCACTGGCATGGGTCCGGAAAAAAAAAATATTAAAGAAAAAATAAATTAAATCAGAGTTTTGCTTGCTAGATCTTGTTTGTTTAGGTTATTTTTAATAGCTTGGGCTCTGTTAGACCATTTGTGATGCAGTATTAATAATAATACGATTCCTAGGAAACCAAGATATCTAGGGTCTCTGAAGAAATGCAAGAAAGACACTAAGGCAATCTGTGGTGTGTCAAAAACCTGGAGACACACATATGCATCCACACATATTAAAGCCTTTCAAAACACTGACTTTCAGCCTCACCTCCCATCTTGACTCTTTCTATTTATGCCCTGTCCACATTTCATCTTTCCCTTTGTAGGGACTTATTTTGCTGCTGTAATATCCATGCTTATGGCTGAGGACCTAGGGTAGATTCTCATTCTGACTGCTTATGACTCAGACTATTAAGCACAGATAATATTAAAGCACAGGAATTATCTCAGGCAGGTATTTTCATGTAGTCCAAGGTTTATTTTGGCCATTAAGAAAAATCTTTTTCTCTTCTGTGGCCATGTGGAAGAAGACTCAGGGATAACGTCAAACAAAAGCGTAAAGGAAGATAAGGACTAGTTGGCAGTGCAGGTCTTATCTCTTTGAAGCCTACACCCAGGTGGTAACAATTTAATTTAAAATGCATTCTGCATCTACTGTTCACTATTCATAGTTGATCTGATATCTTTTCCTACCACATATAAGAGACTAAGTAACATTTTTATTACAACAAGCAGAGATCTGACAATTAGCTTCCAAAGAGTGCAGGGGCTTGCCACCTCTTGAAGCCTGACCAACTTTTTTATTAAAAATAGAAGAAAAATAACTGCATTTGACATGCATCATTAGTGTGATATCACTTCTGGGTTTCCATTTCTTAACTCTCATTTAAGATATGGGATAATGAAAAGCATTGCAATGGATTTTAAGGGAGTAATGTAAGTATAGGAAGGTACATGTCATCTGATAATCCTCAATATCAGCAGACAATTTGGTGAAGTCAAATTATATCTTCCAAGAAAAATAACCACTTAGTGCCTTTATGTTCCTTGCTGTGTCTAGAGAGAGCACTACCAGCTATGTAAGTACATCCACTTAGCAAAGTTACTAGCTGTGTGAATGCATACATTTAGCAAACTATAATTTTTAGGACGCTCTAGTATTTTACTTTTTAAGCAACTTTAACAAAAGACCAATTTTGCTAAGGAAAAGTGTTTCCAGTCACAATTCAGATCTCCGTTGTCCTTACTAAACAGCATTGCTTTCCCACTGCACGGGTAAAATTGTTCAGCTGAATGTGGCACACGTTTATTGTTGTGATGACTAAATATAGATTCTGCTATGCTGTCAGTTATCAGAGAAAAACTAGAAGCAAAATATGCATTAAGAAAATTAACATACATTATTTCTCTCTGACTTTTGAATGTTAAGGTTACTCTTTGTCTCTGGTATTTTTCTATGCTCAGTTTGTCAGAGCAGAGGAAGCAGTTTGCTGCTACATCCAACTCGACCGCTAGGACTACTTTTGTTTCCAGTTAATATTCACAATGCACAGTTCTTCCCATGGTGCAGACGTGTAGCTTTTGTTTGCTTGCTTCTTTTCAGTCATAGGTAGCAAATGTTGTTTCACCAAATAGAAATCGAGACAGCTATATCCATCAGCTCTGGGCTTGGGTTTTCCCTTGTCTGGAGAACATCAACTTCCTCACTCCTCCCATGCCAAAACCCATCCCAAGCTTCCCAAACTGTACTTTTTCAAAGGCAAGCAGATTGGACCATGAACCAAGAAAATTGTGTTGACCAGTAGCAACAGGTTCAGTAAAGGGGAAAATTAAGTGAGATTAACTAACCAATAGGTTAGCAAAAGGTGAAGATTAAGGCATCAGTGTATTCATTTAAGTGTCCAGTGTCCACAGTAGATTTCAAGGGTGATAATGGATTTCAGTATCACCTCAGGGACAGATTTAATTTGTGCTCTGTAACAATGCTGTTGAAGCATGTTAACAAGGCCAAGTGTAAGGTCCTGCACCTGGGTAGGCACAATCCCAAGCACAAATACAGGCTGGG
>VWZE01015200.1:159903-222460 GCA_013396675.1 Eubucco bourcierii
ACTAGTGGGAGGTGTCCCTGCCTATGGCAGGGGGTTGGAACTAGATGATCCTTGAGGTCCCTTCCAACCTTACCATTCTATGATTCTATAAATGTCCTTTACACACATTACACATTCCAGATGTATGTACAGGGAATCACAAAGGATTGCTGTGAAGGAAAAGCTACATGATTGTATTATCTTCAGCAGTTGCCTTTTGCACCTGGAACTGACAGAAAGAAATCAGTTTGCACTGTTTGGCACTCTTCTTTTTCCAGTGGCAAATCTTAATGTGTGGGTAAAATGATAAGGAATTGGAACTGATAATCCAAGAAAAATCATCCAAATACTGCGTGACCCCATCCCTGGAAATTTTCAAGGTCAGGCTGGATGGGGCTCTAAGTAACTGATCTCATGTGAGGTGTCCCAGCCCATGGTAAGGGTGGTGGAACTAGATGATCCTTGAGGTCCCTTCCAACCTTACCATTCTATGATTCTAAGCCATTATATCACTTCAGTATCACTATTTCTGAAACAATTTGAATGTAAAACTTGACTCTGGGCTGAATTGTGGCACTTAAGGGAATCCAATAGGAAATTATTTTACACACTGAACAAACTTTAAATGCATTTTGCATGTCTGACATCCTCAAAGAAATCCTAGCCCAGGACTAATCTACAAGAACTGTACACTGGTATAACCTGTGCTAGAATCTAAGGATGGAATAGAAGGAACCTTAATCATGTGTCCCAAGTCAAAATCTATGAGCTGAGGAAAAAAAAGGAGAAGAAAAAGTGGGAAGAAAATGAGTAAAGTAGAATGACATAAAGACTCTTTGCATACTCAAATCATGGTTGGTTAGGTCCCCATGAATCCATATGCAGACAGAATTACTCTATGAAGAAAATTCTGGGTTAAACATATCTTGAGTTCTCCTTGCCTCTCCCAAGGAAATCAGTAAATCTGAACTTTTGAACAAATAAGAGAAATACAAATCTCACAAGGTCTAGTGGCTCCACCTGTCACATAGTGACTCTACCCCTGACACACAAGGTTTCTTAATCAATGCTTACTTCATGTCTTTTCAAAATTAGAATGCAAGCATCGTGTTCATAAAGCAACGTTTCTGAAACCTTATGTTCTCATCCCAACCAAAAGGAGGCAAATGAATTGGTTTTACTGCTCAGTGGCATTCTTTTTATGAACTCTTATTTCTACATGGACTACTCAGTTATAGTAAGGACATAAAGAGCAATTAGGCCTTTTCCTTGTTTTTTGGCTTACAGACTTGATGCCTGTGCAAGGGACAGAAAATGTTTTAAAGCACTACAACACAACAGAGCACATTTACATCCCTATGTTGAGAGTCATTGGCTAAACACCTCCTCTGTCGTGTGATTACAGCCTGTCAATGAACCACACAATTACTGAGTCCACACCAAAGAATCACTGCCTCCTGAGGACACTTCAAAAAAGCTCATCTTTAGCACATACAAATGGCTGAATGTGATGATGAGAGAGGATCCTGACAGAAACACAAGGAGCAACACACAACTAGTGACTGAGAACTAAACCATCATAGAATTATTTCCACAATTTTCTGGGTAGAGAAGCAACAGAAAGACCATTTATTTAAAGAATGATCTCATGCACCTGCAGGATCACAGAGTCGTAGTCTGTGGGGGGGTGCAAGGGACCTCTGAAGGTCATCTAGTCCAACCTCTCTGCAGTGAGAAGGCACATCCCCAACTAGATCAGGTTGTTCAGAGCTCCATCAAGCCACACCTTGAATGTCTCCAGCAATGGGGCATCCACCACCTTCCTGAGCAACCTGTACCAGTGTTCCACCACCCTCATAATAAAGAACTTGTTCCTAACATCCCTAACATGGGCATTATTAATGTCCAAGGATCCTGCAGCTGACAAAGAGTTAGGTCACCAAAAGAAAATAGTCCTTTGCTTCAACAGGCCTTACAGCAAGGCTTACACGTTTCTTCTACTCTGTGTAGAGAAGAGAAAAATCTTAGGATGAAACTGAGGCGCAGGGGAAAGTACAGAAGAAATAAACATTGAAGGTAAAGCCAAGTAGTCTAACATTAAAATCACTACTGTGATTTCTCTTACCTTGCAGAAATGCTATTTATAGCCTCAATACTTTAAACACAGAATCAGGTTACACTGAATTTTATAGCCAGTAGAGATGCTCTGGGAGAGTTTGCAGCATCAGCTGCAGTCTGCCCTCCTCTATGTAGAAAAGATGCACCATTGCCTGGGGAATTACATTGAAGGACAGAAATAGAGTGAGAAAAGCTTCCTTAATTTTCCAAAATAAATTCAGCCTGTGAAAGACTGGAAAGAATATTAATCTGTTTTATTCATACACATTCTCTTTTAAGACAAATTAATTATGCAGCAGAAGAATTTAGCATAAAAATATAAGCTTTGAAATGTGAGTCTTAAGTGTAGTACAGTGAAATGAAACTGATAGAACTGATAGGAGGAGATTGAAAGGGTCTAATTAGGAAGTGTCTTGGAGAGTACAACTGTTTAACAAGAAGCACATAAGCTAAAGCACTGTGAGCTTCAGCAGATCATTAATGGTCTGTAAGATTTATTATCCATTCACCTTTGAGATCAGCTCCCCTCCCCCAAATTAGTCTCAACTACAAAAATACAAACCAGCAAAAGCAACTGTTGGTTTTAACGAGGCCACAAGCTAATTGTGTTCTGATTTCAACTTTCAGAGTAGTAGCCCTAGGAATATAATATCTTACAATATACATTAGTTCAACCAGCTAAAGCCATAAGCTGGGAAGCCATGACCAGATGCTCATCTTTCTAAGTCTTTCATAAAGGGTGAGAATAAACATTTGTTCTGTGGTCCTCAATCCCATTAGAGGCATTAATGCTCTGAGAAAAATCCCCTTCAGTGGGTCTAAGCAGATTCCATTACTGCAATGATTTTTTTCCCCAAGGCAAAATAGTACAGACAGTGTAACACTATAGCAGTCACTCATCTAGTCATGCAGCTAAGCAGTAGTTCTCTCTTTACACAGCATTCTGAAACTAGACGATGAGAAGAGTGACTTCAGACTTCTCTACAAATGGAACTAATGTAACAGCAAACCCATTAGAAACTGCACAGCATTTCGATGCAAAAATAAAGGAGTTTATAATAATTTTCTCTATCAAAAGAAAGAGATATTGCTTTGGTTATTTGGTTTTCTAGGTTAAGAAGTTGACTTCTGTATCACCTGATCCCATGTTTTGCTTAGTGGTCATCTTTAATACCAGCAGGAAGATGGAGAAGCTGGAGTTACTGGCATTACGCAGTCAGGATAGGGAGTCAAGCAAAAGCAGATGTAAATCACAGACCTACCAAGTACATCTGCACCACTCTGCTGTTTCTCTGAGCCAAGCCTTCTATTTACCCAAGAGTTCACTATATATGAAGACTGTGTGGTCCTGCTGAACATTCCAGAAAATCAAGAGAAATGGTTTACTACAGCTGAGCACCGATGATGACTTGTTTTCTGGTGGTAATCACACTCTGGGCTTAACGTGGAACCTAACAATGCAGCAACAATCAGATATACAGATGGAAACAGTATACAAATCTCTAGATAATATTTATTTAGAAATAAATGTAAGTACACAAGCAACTAGACTATGAGGGCTTGTGTTTTACTTGCTAAAAGAGCAGCAGGTTGCCACTGGGAACTCCAAAAGTGGGCACATTTCTGAAACCACAGCCTACATCTGTGGGAACTGTGAAGTGCACAGATCCCTTCTGGACAGGGAAGAGTCTCTATTTCATCTGAGAATGAGTGGTGGGGATGGCTGACGTGTGGGAAGATGAACACCTGGTATCAGGATGGCCTTAGTGCAGAGCTCATGAAGAAGTTTCTTGGCTAAACAGACTCCAGCTAGGACAAAGGCAGTACCCACAGGTTTGCTTCAGAGAGCAAGAGAGTCACATCAGCAGGCATTTGTGGAACCTGTGAAGTCTTGGGAATGTGCCTGAGAAAGTGGGTGAAACTAATTCCTATCAAGGTCAAAGCTGCCAGATCTAGAAACCTGTGCTCATCACAGCTTCCTCTGGAGTAGTCCAGACCATGACATGATTCATGGGACCTCTGACTCACTCTGGAATGAATCATTTAGCAAGCAAGGGTGTAAGCCTGAGATCTCAGCAACAAAATGTGAAACAACTGCCTGTAGGTTAAGATGAATCTGTCTAAAAGAAGAAAATCTTTTTAAAAAGAAACCAGAGGTACTGAGTGCAGGAGCTGAACACTACTACCACAGAAGCATTTGCCCTTCAGTCACAAATGAACAGGAGACAAATAACCAAAGAGATAAATAACCAGGACTACTGAAGGAAATAGTGAGTAGAAAAAGTCCCCAGAAAATCCAGGACAGTAAAGTGGAACACATCAATACATGTGTAAGATCCTCTTCACGCTGCCATTGACTTGCTGAAAAGAAGTTCCTGAGGTTCTTCCTTTAATGAGGTAAGATTTCCTTTTAACAGAACAAAGAACAAAAAAAAAAAACCACCCAACCAAACCCCCCAAAAGCCAACAGCCTACAAACGTGCATTAGAAGATTGCTATCAATAACTCTGATGAGTGCAATAGCAATGTAATAGCCATTTCAAGAAATGCTTGAACTATTCAGGCACCTCATGAAATAACAGAGAATGCAGTGCAAAGTCTGTCATTCAAGCCATTCTGTGAAGGGACTCACAAATTTTAGTTATTTCATAAAATGACTGGTTTCAGAATATGACCAACATAAATATGATTTGTCCTTTAGTAAGGTGCAGCTCTTTATATCTCAGAGCATTCAGTGCACTGTGAAATAGCTGATATACAAAATATTACCAGAAAAATATTAAGACATAAAGTTTTATGGATCAAGTTTCCATGTTTCATTCTTTATGAAGACTGCTTATCATACTCTGCGTTGTCAGCTAAGAGTCCTTCCTCCTTCAGCCCCTTTCTCAGCTACATCCATTTATGAAACAATTCTGCAAGAAACTGAGCCAGTTTGAATACCACAAATTATTGAAGAGTGATGTGCAACAGAAGTTCTGCTGATGGCAGTCTGTGCCCCTTCATGTTTGAGCTGATCCATCAGTGTGTTACCCCACTTCCATACCCTGCTAACTCCACTGATTTCAAAGCAGTCGTTTCAAAAGTCTGCAGCAGCACATCAGTGGATCAGACCCACACGCTGGAACAGCAGCCAAACAGCAACACTGGAACCACTGATGCTTTACTGCTCATGGGCAGCAGTTACAATAAATAGAAGGCAAGGGTGGTCAAACAGAGGTGTTTCCTATAGGAGAGATTAAACAGCTATTAGCCCAGCAGCAACCTCGGCTTTGCAAGGCCTTGTTTTATGGCAGAAGATGAAGGTCTTCTGGAAGGAGGAGGAACTTTGTACAGGGACTTGTAGCGACAGGACAAGAGGAAATGGACTGAAGTTTGAGGAGGGAAGATTTAGACTGGAGATCAGGAAGAAATTGTTTCCAGTGAGGGTGGTGAGGCACTAGAACAAGATGCCCCTTCTTTTGCAGAATCACATCCCTTACTTTTCACAATTCAATTTTTTAAAAATTGTTAACATTTTTAAAATCCTTGACTCTGCAAAGATTTAGACATGAATAACCTTACGCACACGTAACTCCAGCCCGCTTAACCTTTGAGATGTCTCCCAGTAGCATTTAAAATTAGTTTAGATGTATTGCTTAGGGGAGAAAAAAGTAAACTCAGATATTATTTTATGGATGTTTCTCATTGAAACATATATTAGTTCATTAGTAACATTAAGTTAACTTCGATTAGAATCTGATTTTACTCTTGGATTTATTAAGTGTTAAAGGCCACAAGGCTATGATATGGTGAAGTAGCTGCAATCACAATTTTGCTTATTCAATCCCAGGCGAGCATTACTAGAAGCAACTTTGGAGTGCTGCTGGTATTTTGAACGCAGGCTCTCCAGCTCCATCTTCTGGTACAGAAGTACTTAAGAAAGAGAGCCTAACTAAATATCTTGTGTATGTGAAAGAAATTCCAGCAAAAAATTAGTTTATTATTTATAATGTCTGACAAGACCTGGACTGGTAGCTACTTTACTGAAAGGCCACCATTTCTCTGCCAAACTCTCACATACTTTCCCCATTTCTTCTAATCCCCAGTACATAATATAATTAGTCTCAAAGAGGTTTCAATCTATAGAGACTCGATAAAAAATAGTTTGGGATTATGTTCAAGATTGAAACAGTCTCAAACCCTATCTTTAAACCTTGTGAGGCTCACTTGTTGCAGATGGCACATAACTTATGCTCAGTATTTGCACAGAAATCTGTACCAGATTAACAGAACCAGCTCAAAAGTTAATCCTTGACTCCTCAGAAACTAACATTTCCTGAGATTACTAAGGGTTTAGTCCTATAGCTCAGGTTGCAATGAACTTAAAGAATTAAATCTCTGGAAATCTTACTCTTGCTTTCTCTGGTATTTGCAGGTGCTGAATATTCCAAACTGTTCCAGAGTGAAAGCAATTCTGTGTCGAGACAAAAGCCCCATTAAAACACTGGGAAAGGTTAATCACTTTGCTAAAGCTGGTGCAGAAACACCACCTTAATGCATTATGTTAGTTATGCTTTCTTTAGGATTAGGAAGTCTTTTCAGTTACTGCTGCTCTTACTAATATTGTTTGAAGACCTTGAGTTCAAAATTAAAACCCAAGGGAGAAAGATTTCCCTAAGTGCAGAAACAGTTCCAACTGAGTGTGACTTTGTGACACAGAAGTAAAGGAGAAATTTATCCCCAGAAGTCTCAGAAACTGGAAGATGTGAGCCCTTAAAAATTATAATCTTGGAAATTAACTTAGGAATTTAGGTTTTTGTAAATGGTTTTATATATTTGTAACATTTTAAATCGTTCATAAAAGGCATCATAAATTTCCATAACTATGCCTTCTGACATTTTTGCTTTGGCAGACAGATTATATTGTCAAAGCATTGGAGCATGTTGAGTTACATCATTAATTGGTTGAGAATCCTCCAAGGTGTGGAAAAACACAACAGGAAGAGGCATTTGAAAGATGCACTCTGCAAAGTGCATTCCTAGTGCTGCAAGCAAACAGAAATACCCAAAACATTTGGTCTTACCTCCCTCTCTACGACTGTGCTTTGAGGTTGCTGGGTGAAGGACATCACTGAAAATCACAAAGAACAGCTACCCCAAGATTTACCCAGGAAGGTAATGCAGGTCTTGCATTTGGCTCCAACAGAGAAGGCAGAGTTATGCCATTCTAAAACAGTACTTGATGGGAGGGAAGGAAGAGCACAGCTGAAAAAAAACCTGCTATTTGAACACAGCTGATAGAGGAGACAAAAAGGTCTTCACCTGAGCTGTCACCAATTAACATTTGAGACTTTCTATCCGATTCAGACCTGATTCTGCATCATACAGCTCCAGCAGGTTGCCTGGATCAGCAGGTTATTAGCTACCCTGAAGCAGGTCTCTACTTCTGAATCCTCTACTCCTTTCTGGAAGTTACTCCAAAAGGAGTAACAAGACAAATAAACAAAAATCTATGTCCTGTTTCCCACTGCCTTTGAAACACAACGCCCCAGTTACTTTGTGAGAGTGGACTCTGACTGTCTTGCCATGGAAAAGGCTATCACGGGACATCATTTGAGCACAAAAATCTTAATCCTGTTGTGGTATGCAAAGAGTTTTTGATAAATGTAGTGCTAAAGAGACGGCAAAGACAACCTTCCCGGTGTATTCTTCACTCTAATAATCCTCATTAGAACTCTGAATTTTGTCTAGCATCTAAATCTAAATGCACCTTTTTTATGACAAGATTTTACTACTATATGTTGACTATAACATATTTTAATACCCTTTTGTAAAACAAAAGACACTGCAGAAAATTCAAATCTCTAGATTTCCCCCCCTATATTTAAAGAATGAATATTTCTGAAATGAGAATTCAGAGCCTCACCACATTAATTTCATTTTTCTCCCTTTCCTTTGATCAAGGAATTCGGTATACCCCCCTACGTCTGGTTTCATTCAGTTTGAACTTCTGTTTGTGTAGTGATTTCCTTTTAACATTTTTGGATTTAAATTAGTCCCTGAAGACATAACTGGAAGAACAGTTTACTGTGATGTCAGTTTTTAGAGCCTTTCTAATTATTTCTCCCTTCCCCCAGTACCTATAAACATCTAATCTTCTCCACTATGCTGCAAGCCTATTAAAATTAGAACCCCAATTAAGAATATTCAAATGATTACATTTTGCCTGGCTGATGGCACCCCTACAGCTGCCTGATTCATCCTTCAGACTATAAAGAAAATTAAAATAAAAATAATAATAATAATTTATTTTTAAGTCCAGGAAAAGTTAAATGGAGCCTCTTGATTTTTGTACAAGACAACTCAAAAGGTTCAGAGCAGACCTCAACCTAATTATGAGTTCCTGAAGGAACTGACTTACAGAAATTGCATAATACATGGCAGTGTATGTAAACGATTGCAGTTCGTTTTTACAAACACAAATCAACATTTTCACTGCTACATGTGGTAGATGGTCAGGATGAGCCTGAAAGGGAGAGCACTCTGAGGCTAATTTCTCACCCCTGCTCCGTTATTTTGATGTGCATCAGCACTCTATCCTCTTCACTGAGATTTGCTGTGAATTTACAATACCCTAAGAGAGATGAGAGGGTATTTTTACAACAGTGTTTATCTACTGTATCACCAGGGTTCTTGTTGCCCTAATTTCACAGTTCTGAGCAGCAATTATTTGATTTATGGGAAGGATCCTTTCCATTTTATGGACAAGTAATTGAGCTCTATGATACACTAATTGATTTGCAGGGGGAATACATTAAAAGCTGGCTGGAAAAGCAAATTATTCAGGATCTTCACCACCTCAATGTCTTTTAGAACTACCACTCTAGGACCACTACAGAAGTTTGTTTTAGCTGATGACAGAGAAGGATAAAATTCAGTCAAGTACTACTGGCAAAAGGAATTAAGAGTTATACACTGAAATTCTCACAGAGGGGTCCCACGAGAGCTCCTGCCTGCCTGAGATTCAGTGCTGCAGCTGACAATGCCCTGAATGTCAGCAATCCAGCAACTCGTGAGGAACAAGCTGTCAGATCACACTCTGGGACCCTTATTAATATTTAACGATATTTGAGTTAATAAAAACAAGAGAGACACAAAAGGACTCCACCAAATTCGTCCTTAATGCAACTTCAGTAGTATTCATCTAAACTCTCTAATTCTATCCTGGGGTTTGGTCATTCAAATTATCCTCTGATGTTGCAGGATCACTGAAAGATAGTAGAGACTTCCAACTTCCTCTGAGTAAACAGAACTCCTCCAGTGATGAATTTGCCCCTCTGGCCCTGACCTTTATTGCCACAGTGATTTCTGCCATTGCAAAGAGGGAAAACCCTGTCCTCCTGTCAGGGTAGTAGCTTTACAGTCCATTTGCACAGGTGTAAATCACAAGGCGAAGTGTAAAACTGTAAAGCCTGAGCTCCTACTCTAAAATTCCTGTTTTTATGAGCTTCTCACTGCAGGCTTTATTACCCAAAGTAGTGAATGTTAGAAGTGTTAATAATGTGAATGAAATAAACAATTATGTGACATCTTCCCCAAGAAGACACTCAATAAAGTCCTAACAAGTTCATTTAGAGGGAAGGCAGGTACAAGCTCCTCATCCAGCACAGCATCTCACCATTAACTGACACTAATAAGTCAGGATTATATGGCAAGTGGCTGAATGTTATGAATCTGCAGGTGCTCCAACAGACATGAGAAAACCTAAGGAGAAAGAACCCACGGTGCCCAGACGCAGGCGTACAGTTGTTTTTTATCACAGTACTCCTATTATAGTTGCTCTTGGCAAATGCTAATCTTACCTCTCTCCATGTTAACAACTGGGCTTCCGTAGTTCATTAGACTTCCATGTTTCTGCTTGTGACTTCTGGAGGACCAAGAGGGCACTGCAAATGAAAATAAAATACCCTTTACATTGTGGATATGTTTCTATCACTGTCTGAACAGCCTACAACGAACCCACAGCTACACAGCAGCCAGTTTTCCAGGGTACTGCTCCTGCTGCAGTTGACCCGCTGGACCTCCCAGACAAAAGGACAAGTGCTTCTTTTTCCATAAAGTCCATAAAAATCACACAACAAAAGGCAGAAGGGCAAAACTGACTCATAAAAGCAGCAGTCTGTAACAAAAGCAGTGGAGTCAGCAGCTAGGTGTTTCACTTATGGTATTCCACTTGCAAAAGTTCCAGATGAGTACCTGCTGAAGAGCAGAGGTTGTACTTTATTTCTATTTGAAGTGGTAATAGCCAGAATTCTGTTGCAATTCCAAAAACAGTGAAAAAAGTCTAGGGGGTTGTTACATTTTATTCAGTTTCCAATTTCAGGTCTAATAGAAAACAAAATGGAAATTATTACAAGTATTAGGACTTAAAAGCAGAAATCTGGAAGAACATAAAATGTTATACTCAGGTTGTCTATTGCTTTTTCAGAACAAGCTATACATAAAAACATGCCTTTTTTTTTCCCCCGATGAAGAAAAGATGTATCTTATAACCTCTACAACAAGCCGTAAAGCCAAAGCGTATCTGATTCCTCTGAATAGAAAATGTTCTTTAAAAATTCACTTTTGGGAGTATAAATATTTAATTGTCTCTGGCATGTCTCAGAATCTCTGAATTACTCCAAACAGTAGCACGAACAAACATAATGCAACCTGAGCTATTTTAGTAAGGAATACTTCATGGAAAAACTCTTATAGTCTTGTGCTATTTCAGCATATTTAGAGTGATAAAAAATATCTTGATGTTTGAATCTTGTAAGCAACTCCAACTCATAACATTAGTAGAGAGGGAGACAATGAGGGGTCCTTTAATTAACGGAATGACTACAAGGTTTAGATACACATAATGTTAATGGAAATAATTTATTCAGCCAGGATTTTGATAGAATAAACAGCTGCTCATCACCAAGTAACACTGCATACAATCAGGAAACAAAGTGTAAGCAGCAGGAGAAAAGGTGTCTCTATCAAAAACCTCCTCAGATTACTTAGTGATAAGTTATAAGCTCACAAACTGCCTCAGCCTCAAGTCATACAACAGGAAGACACATTACAGAAGAGGTTCAGATGGATGCCACACTTCTTTTGTGCTGAATAAATGGGACAGGTAGGAAAGCTTGACTAGATAAAGAGCATAGTCTTGGCTCGTCTCACACCTAGTCAACCTCCAAGCAGCACTATAAGCCCTCCTCAGATGAACTGGAGTTAAGTTTTCATGAATAATTCACCCAGCCTTACAGAGCCAGTGCTCGATTGGTTGTATGCATATTCGGAATCAAATTCACTAACGGCTGTCTGGTAAGGCAGAGTGCCACATAGCCTGTTTCCCTTGCTCTAAGCACTGGACAACTGGTTACACAGTACAGATTTAGTAGGTTATTTGTTGAGTGAACCCTGATTGATCACTGGGGACTGCTAATTATAAAGTGTACATAGCCCAGATTTTAATACATAATTATTAGTAAGAGCAATTTTTAATTGAAATTGAAAACGAAATTGAAAATTAAAAATTTCTAGAGCAATTATTGGAAGAAACTGCACAGCTACTAAGACATTATATACAGTTTAATGATTAGCAATTCATTTATATAATCACACTACCAGTAAAACACATGTAAAGCAATTACTAGCGGTATGTGTTCCAAGAGTTGATCTAATCACAATATCCATTTTGACTTTCTACATAGCAAAAAATGATTTGATTAAATCTTCTGAATGATCCTCAGTGGGTATGACTAAGAGGTAAAAATAGCGGCAAGGGTTAGCTTTGAAAGACAGGATTTAAGCACTGACAAGCAGGAAGATGCACACAGAGTGTCCACCTCACACATGGCTACAGTTAACTCAGCTGCTCATACTCATACTATAGACTGTAACTGTCAATGAATTTACTTCAGATAAAAACTGGAAATTGTGGAGAACCCTGCTATACAGAGCTTGTTGGAATGACTGTAGTTGTGTGAATAGACAGACTAGAAACAGTCCTGCTTCTCAGAAATACTCTTCCATTTCCAAGAATTTATAATGAAAAATAAACTCTCCATTGCTTTGTAGCATTTGCTACCTGAAGTAATTGTGATGATGATGATTTATTTCAAATGATGTCCCTCTAGTTTGGGCACAATTATTAAGAAAAATAGACTACCTGCAACATTCTAAACCTCTCATTTAAAACATGATATTCCAGATGTTCCAGATCTCTATGCCTCGGGGTTATTGTTGAGGTACTTTTTCAGAACAAATCTGTAAATCATTTTAGTTGGGCAGAATTAGATATATAGAAGAACCACACATCCACTCCCTCAAACCTGACACTCAAATTCTTTTTCCTCAGCAATGATCATTTGATTTTTCTGCACAGGCTGTTATCTTTCTAGCAGCAGCAAGCCAGTTTAAGTGGTGAATCATTTTACACTGTTCCCCAGGCACTGCTAATCATGGTAATCTAATCTGTTCAAATTAACCCACATGCCACAGTTCCACAGACAATTAACCCTTGTATTTCAGTGGGTTCTGCAAAGCAAATCTCCACCACATTACCATAATCCTCAGCACGCTACGTAGATTGCTTCTGCGTGTTCCTAATTGTTCACAAAAGGTTTTCTTTTACGTGGTTCCTGCCAACACTCAAATAGCATCTGGGTAAAATTCAGAGAAAAACAGCAACAACAAAACGAATCCATCAGCTCCACAGTTCCCAGCATCACACAGAAAATCCCACTTCTCTTCAGTTTTGCAGCACTTGCGGGATTTGAATCAACGAAAGCGGATTATCTTCTCTGCATCAGCTACTGCAGAGGTTACAAGGGCTGTTCCTTCGGGGCTCTGGATTTTAGCCCCGGCAGTACCTCCCAGGACAGCAGTGAGCCTTTACACCTCAGAGGGCATCTCCCACTGCCCATTGCCAAGCAGGGACTAAAGAGGAGTTCATCACAGGAACTGGCATTCACTTTGCTTCTGCAGTGGCATGCTGAGGGCAGCTGGGACAGCCCAGCACGGCCACACTGCTGGAGTATGGGCAGGTGCCCCTCTAAACAGAGATCCCAGAGCTGGGAACTGAAGGCAAGATCAGAAAACAGAGGTCTTACAGGCTCACAAACAGGCTTTGAAGTGGTTTGTGTAGCCTTTAGGCTGGTGGTTTTCCCTGGAAACACTGCCTACCTCGTTGTATTTCTGTCCAGGTCAGCTCCGTAAGCACAGAGGGGAAGTAGACTGGGGTTTGATTTGGACAGCCAGGCTGGCATGCAGGGATGCCTTTTTCTAGAGCAGTGTTACATGGTTGAGGGGAAACTGCTCTCACCATAGCTGCTTTGGGAGTTCCTTCTAACACTGCTTGTGCTTCATGGCCTATTAGGTTGCAGTTTCAAAACATTTTAGAATTGACCTGAAGAAAAGACTATGAAACTTCTTGACAAGTAATTTGATTTTCATAGGGCTCAGGTGATTAAAATTCACAGTTCTGTATCTACCACTCATGAGGGGTTGTGTCTTTGTCCAAGACAGTATGAAATAAGAAAAAAGTGTATTTCTTCCAGAGCCAAGTCAAACAGAAACATTTGTGCCCTATCTGTGTGATTTCTCAGCTCTCTGGTTTGGAGAAGGGTATTAACTGCATTTGTGTACATGAAAATCTGAAAAGAAAAATGAACAAACAACACAAAACAAAAGCAAAGAAAAGAAAAAGGAAAAAGCAAAAGGCAAAAAAAAACCACAAAAAAAGAAAAAAATTAATTAAAATAAAAATGCCCTGAAATGGTCTATGGATTGTTCTCCTGAATCCAGCCCAAGATGGCGGTCAGTGGAACAAATTTCCCAGCAGAGAGATAACAGAGAGCAGAAGAGCACACCACAGACAGCAGGGATCCACGGAATGAGGGCTCAAAGACATCTTTGCAGTATATAATGAAATTAATATCGATCATCCTTGGTGGTCTAGAGCATTCTGATGAGCTCATTATAGCTGCCTGTAGAGCCTCCCAACCAAGAAGTGGGATGGGGGGAATCTCTTTGACTATCTGAGTGATCCTCAGCTATTGATTTAACACAGAAGTAGACACAAAGTTGATAGTAGTTAGTGACAGTCAGAGATTTTATGATGGATATGTGAGCCCTGTGAAACACAGAAGACTGTGGGCTAATTATAAGTAGCTCACAACATGAAAACAGCTCTCAGAAGCAGCTGCCACAAATCCTGTAGCAATAACTTCACTTTTTTTTTTTCCCTCTCTGTTTGTTGCCCCAAAATTGTCTTGGGTTTGTCATATTTGAAGGCTGAATTTCTTTAATGTTAAAAGGGCACGAAGATTCAAAAGGTGAAATTTTATTTCTTGATTAGATAAGCAAAGCTTGAGGAATTAGGATTTCAGTAACTAGCTCCAAAACTGTATTTAATATCTATCAGATTGTTATTTATAAATAACAAGCACATCACTTAGACTTGCAAAGGTTCCTTTACAAACTTGTAGCAGGGCTTATATGACTTTCATAGAATCAGCCAGGGTTAGAAGGGACCACAAGGCTCATCTAGTTCCAACCCCCCTGCCATGGGCAGGGACACCCTCCCCTAGATCAGGCTGGCCAGAGCCTCATCCAGCCTGGCCTTAAACACCTCTTTCTCACACTACAAGACAGTGACAACTTTGCCATTCAGTTATAAAACTGTAATGTAGACTAAGACCTGCATTCACTGGGAACAGTACCTTTAGAATGTGGAAGCTGCAAGAAGCAAATTGAGGAATGTCTTTTATTAGAGCTTAGAGTGGCTATGATGCTTTTTTGTAACACATAATTAAGGATGGATGCAGGAAAAAAAGAATAAATCAGATTTCAACAACTACTTCTTGTGTTGTACTTTCCCAGCCCAATAAAGCAATTATCTCTGCCATGCCCCAAGTGCCTTCAAAGTCCTCATTAGTTGATAGCAAATAATCAGAATACTGTTTAAACTACAAAGTACTTATCCACATATTCCAAATATTTTTAATGTAAGAGAGTATTTGAAGCTCGTGGTATAATTGTTGAGTAAGTCCTTTGATGATTTTTCCATCTGACAGTGCTGCCACATGCTTTGTCAGCTAAACCAGAACTCAGTTTCAGGCTGTATTATCAACAGATTTCAAACTAGTCTGGACACTGGCAAGTGCAGGTTCCTGCCTCACTGCCCATTCATAGTCCTTTCAGTTTAGAAGCACTTACCATTTGGCAGTATACAGAGTGGGTTTATGTCGTCTTGCTGAGAGTTTTAAGAAATCTCCCTGTAGGCAACAGGGGATTGCATGCACAGAAGAGCTTAGACACTTCAGGAGAGCTAGAAGTTTAGTTGCCTGCTCTGCATTTAGTTGGAGAAGATAAGAGAGTCCAAATTCTCTTGCAAAAAGCAAGCAGCAACGGGACAAGAAATGGAAGCAATGCAGTAGTGTTAGTGTTACTTTCCAGTCACACCGCATTTTATGTTGGACTTGTACATGCTGACCTTTTAGGTCCCAATGAATAAAATTACATTAAAACCTCCTCTGTCTTTCAATCCAAAAGACACATTCACTTGCTTCTCCTTCATCAGGGACAGTTACTTAATCCTTCTGTTACAGATTTTCCTGCCAAATTCTTACAGTACACTTTCCTTTAATCCCCTGCTATTTGTCCTCCCCAAAGATCCAAGGGCCAGGATCAAATGAAGCTTTTTCAATACTCTCTACCACACAACCTGTGACTTGCAAAGGACAGCAGTGCAGTTTATAGCACATTAAGTTTAACCAGACTATGTGGAAAGAATTACACCCCACTAGCACGCTTTAACATGCTCTAAATCTGATCTAAAATACCAAGTGATACAGTTACTATGGTCAGTCATCAAACTCAAAGCACAGTAGTCAGAAAACCTTTGAGCAACGTCACCACCTTTGAGTTTGGAAACAAAGAGAAATGCAGCACTACAAATGCAAAGCATCTGCACAACTCTGGGGAAGACCTTTAAGAGCCTTTAGATCTCAGTAAAATTTCCACACCCCCTCAAGATGTCTTAATGCAAAGTGTTTTGCATACTGCATGGGAAAACGCGTCTTCACTTAGAGGGAGGTCTGTATGATCTGATTCCCAGGGGCATAAAGAGATGGTTAAGTGTTTTATGCCATTGCATGAGGAAATTTTCCTCTGTCTCAGGAATGTTCTGAACTATTTCTGCAATATTTAAATAGCAGAGCATGAGCAGAACTGATTCTATAACACATAATTATGGGCTGGAGGGCATGAAATTGTCACAACCACACAAACGAATCCGACAGGTAGGTCTCAAGTACTGTTGCAGCTATATCACTAATGACAAGGCCAAGTGTAAGGTCCTGCACCTGGGTAGGCACAACCCCAAGCACAGCTCCAGGTTGGGTGGGGAATGGTTGAGAGCAGCCCTGAGGAACAGGCCCTGGGGGTCTGGGGTGATGAAAAGCTCAAGATGAGGCTGCAGTGTGAGTGCAGCCCGGACAGCAACTGTGTGCTGGGCTGCAGCAAGAGCAGTGTGGNAGCCTGGAGAAGAGAAGGCTTCCAGGAGACCTTAGAGTAGCCTTCCAGGATCTGAAGTGGGCTACAGGAAGGCTGGGGAGTGACTATTGACAAGGGCTTGTAATGACAGGACAGGAAGCAATGGATTTGAAGTGTCAGAGGGGAGATTGAAAGTGGATGTTAGGAGGAAGTTGTTTGCAGTGAGGGTGGTGAGACACTGGCACAGGCTGCCCAGGGAGGGTGTGGAACATAGAATCACCCAACGGGATCTTTGATCACATTGAGTGATTCTGTGCTCCACAGCCTCCCTGGAGGTGGTCAAGGTCAGGTTGGAGGAGGCCTTGAGTGACCTGTACTAGTGGCAGGTGTCCCTGCCTATGGCAGGGGGTTGGAACTAGATGACCTTTGAGATCCCTTCCAACCTTAACATTCTATGATCTATGACTCCCTGAACACAGCTGTAACAGAGCTCTTCAGCTTCCCTGTTTCGTTTTACTGGAAGGATTGCTTTAGTCTAGCCTCACTATCTACCTGGACTCTATGCTGGAAAAACCCACAGAAAAAAATTGTCCCCCCTGTAGAGTCTGAAATCTGAAATTCAAGTCAAGAAATAAATAAGCTTTAGAAAGCACCAGGAAAGAGGACAGCAGTGGTGATACAGATGGGATGCGGTCTCAAAGGACAAGTCATTGACACAGTTTCTTTTGGATAATCACCAGAGACTTGTGGGAAAGGGTTTGAAAGGTGATTAAATCACCTTGCAGATACTTAAAAGTATCATGGTGGAAACAGTATACATTTTTTTTCCGACAATTAGTAAGGGATGAGGAAGACTGGTGTCATAGGAACGCTGGAGCTGGAACAACATTTTAATGCTAACTAAAACAGAGCTAAGCCAAAAAGTCCTGAAGTGGTGCAGACAAGACCCTTCTGAAACGTGATAACAAGAGTTTAAAGGAGCATGGAGGAGAACAGGAGACTAAATACAATCACTAACAGAGAACCAAAAGGTACCTGAGAGGATGAGGCTGTCTATCTCCTGATACTGACTGGGGAGGATAAGCAAGTAGAAAGCTCTGCTTACTCCTTCCCCACAGAGGTAGCACAGACTAGATGAGGAACTTTACCCTCACAGAAAATGTGACCTTGTATTTATCTGAGAGTAACTTTTCATTCATATTGAAACTGGTCAATTAACATTAAAAATGCAAAAGGAAAGGCTGCAAAGTCTGCCTTTGGGATCATTTATTTTTAATCATTCTTTTTAAATAGCCAAACAAAAGCAAAAACAAACTCTGTCATACTCCCCCCTTAAGATGTGGAGCTGCATAAAACCAGCTGCTTCTCAGAGTCAGGAACACAGACACTGTAAACTAAGACAGACCCCAGAACTTGACCTGGGAGTTTTGCTTGTGTAGAGCCAGTGTTCCAACGAGTGTGTGAGGACATCAACATGTTCCTCTTCACAACTAAGCTTGCTAAGAGAAACAGTGTTGATTGAAACTGAGATTTAAGAATGCTCTTATAGGACTTCATGGGCCTGCAAAATCCTTTCATACTTTCCTCTAGAATATCTTTAGAAATAAACAGAACCCCAGCTCTTACTATTTCTATGACTACTAGTTTCTAAGACATCAGCGTCAGCTTCTGATCCATGTTCCACATGGTTATTAAAAGTCGGGCACCTAGATTGCATTGAGTCCTATTTATAGCGGGGGGCTTTCTATCAGTAGATCCCTGTCAAGACTGACTGCACTGCCTTATCTGTCAATTATCACTGCAGACACAAGCTGGCTCTGCCTGCCCTATCCTGCAGTGCTTACTCCATTTATATGTTCATGGAACAAAAGATCCTAAAGGTATCTCGTGACTGCGACATCGTTTGTTGGAAATCTACTTCTGTCCCACTCTTCCATTGTCTGTACTGTCACTTCCAGTATTCACGTTTATGTTTCAAACTTGAAATAGGAAACTATTGTTTGTGTGATGGAAAAACTAAGGACATTATTCTTAAGGAATGAGTAATCTGCCCTCCTGTTAACAACTACTGACAAAACAACGAAGGTTCTTTTTTCTAAGAGCAGTGACAGAGTTACTCTTTAAAACAGGACCTCCCTTAAGAGTAAACTCCACGACAGCCAGTGGGCCCAAATCTTGTTCCCCTATTTGAACTACAACACTAAGTCAATTTAAAGACTATCCCAGAACTGTCCCAAACAGCTGCTTTGTGCTCCCTTTGCAGTTGTACATATCAGCCAGAATCCAAACGCATTCCCTCCTACCAAAAATGCTTTGTCTACTAACCTAATCTCTTGCTGGTCGGGGAGCTATGTTGCAGAAAACCTCACTAAACTAAAAGCTGGTATCTTTTGCTGGGGATTTCTTATATCACAACTAATCTAAGCAGTTTTCAGACTGCTCATTAATGCTGAAGCTTTGCTAGAGGAAGGATCATAGAACAAACACACTAGTTGTGGAGTCTCCCTCTCTGGAGAGGGAATGCTTGGACACGTTCCAGTGTGATCCGGTATAGGTGATTCAGCTCTGGCAGGGGGGTTGGACTGGATGAGCTTTCGACCCCTTCCAATACCTAACAGTCTCTGATTCTGTGATTTAATTTTTTTTTTTTCTTCCCTAAGTCAACATCAGGGGGAAAAAACCCAAAGTTTTTATTACTTCATATTACAAAAACTCGGGCACAATTCAAACTCAATTGCAATCATTCGTGTCGAAGAACAGTTGCTGCCCTTGCTGCTACTGTAAAAAACGCATGTATAGATTTCTTCCCATATGTAAGTTCAATGTCTTTTTTCAAATTTTATTTCCCCTGACCACAGATGTAGAATAAGCTAACACAGCAGTGTAAATAATTGCAGCTGTTTCTCTACAGACAGATAAAAAGTCACAATCGTTAACAACAAACTCTAAACACCAATGATAAACATTTAACGAGAACCATAAAACAGAGTTGGGCACTGTGAAGATCAACAAATTTAAGACAATTATGCATGAAATGATTGTTGTGCATTTAAGGTAACAACATTCCAATGCAGGACAGCAACTGGCAAAACTGATTCTCTTCTGATTCTGGCTGTTTAAAAAACGAAAGAAAACACACACACACCAAAATAAAAAAACCAAAAAAAACAACCCACCAAACCAAAACCAAACAAAAAAACCCCAAAAGACAAACAGCCAAATGAATAGTTTCTGAAACTGAGCACTTCTTCACCTTCTGCAGATCCCCCAGCTGACCATCTTTCCTTGCAAACTTGGGATGTGCACTGCCCAGTTAAAGTTATGCCAGCAAAGCAACATGGGTCCAGCTTTGCAACTAGGCAAACCTCTAATACTCTGCTCCACGGAGCAATCTCATCCATTTTTCAACACAAAGAGTGGTTCTCAAGGCAAGAAATTACTTTTCTCCTTTTCATATGCAAAATACAGTGAGCAGATGGGTGGAAGCTGATTGTTTTTCTAGAAACACATTTTCTCTAAACAGTTATGAAGCTGTCTCCACATACTGCACAATCAGACCAAAGACTGATTCCAGAAGGCACTTAATCATTTCCCAGTCCCATTCATCTTAATGACCCATAGTAATCCATTTGCTCAGGTACCTTGCAGAGCTGCAGTAAAGAAGGCACAGAGAGAGAGTCAAGAAAGTGGATTCAGGTGCAAAGAAATAAACCAAAAATGGTAGAAAAAGTGTCATCCTTATGCTGTTACAGTTCTGCCTTGTGACATACATTGTGGAAAGTTCTGCAGAGCAGCTACAAGCAGAGAAGTAGATTTTAGACTTAACCTCTTAAGATCATGGCACTGTTTGCTTTAGCTTCTTAAATAAACTCTATCATTTACTCTTGGTTTTTTGTTGGTTTTTTTGGGAGTCCAAAAGCCATCTTTTGGAAGCAATTCTTTTTTTTGTTTTTCAGGTCTTTGAGTAGATCTTTAAGTCAACTGATAAAAATTGCCCTGCAAACAATGGCTTCAAAAAAGCCATCTTCATCCAAGATAGCTTACTGCTTTGAATTCCGCTAGATTAAAGTGAATTTCTGTCACAGATTTAAAGCTGTCATGAAATCTTTGGATTTCTAATATTAATTATTTCATGGATAATGACTCAATTAATTATATAAATTATTAATATTACATATATCCGCACATATAAAAAACCCACTTATGTCCAAATGTTTATAAAAGAGTGAAACACTACTAAAATGGAAGCAGTCATCCAAATTTTCAGATAAATGATGAGAAATGGAGAGGGAAAATGAGAAAAAAAAATTGCTCAGCTAAGGTAGACCTGAAATGAGAGTTAACGACCATTACAAAATACTTGTCCTGTTTAAAGTCCCAAGAAAGACTCTACCAACCCAAAGGCAGGGTGAAACGTTGAAGTATTTAAGATCCCTATTTACTTTTACAGTGTTTTCATTTGACTGCTCTAGTACCACTCTTCTTAAAGTAATCAGCATCTCCACCTCCTACAAGTAATTGTTCAGTAACTTCTATCATGTTATTAAGATCTTGATGTATTTTTGAGGCTCCTTACATGTGTACGTACCTGGTACGTGACCCATCAACAGTCAAATCCCATGGGTACTTAAGTTTCAAGTACATATAAGAGATGTTGCTTGTAACAGCAGTTAACGTTGGCAATCTCACCACAATACTTTAGAATCACTCAGCTGTTGAGGTTGGACCAGGCCTTTGAGATGATCAAGTCCAACTGCTTACCTAGAGCTCACAATGCCACCACTACTGCTAAAGCACTGCCACTATATTCCGTTTTCTCCACTAAACCATCCTATTTCCTCCATAGATAGCAAAATTTGTTTTGACAAATCAAATCTAACTCTGCCCTAGGAAGAAGGGGGGGAAGACTACAATATTCATGACTGAATTCAAGCAATGAAATCACAAAAGGGAGATACAAAATCACATTATGCTAAAGAAAACTCATATTAATTTTCATTTGCTCCAACACTGCATTCAGATCATTATGTTTCAAAACAATCTGATGCAAAGAACAAGAAATTTGAGATTAGAGAACTAAGATGAAATCAACTGATAGACTTCCTTTTGTATGCAGACACAGCAGGCTAATTTGTCAGGGACATTCTCATGGTGCTATAGTGCTTGGCATTAATATGTATCTGTGAGATTCCAGCCGAGCCAGTAGCTGGAGAAAGTGTCAAGACAACTCAGTTATCTGCAGTACTAATAACCACCAGGCTCTACACACCATGCTGAGAAAACATCCATAAGGAGCAATGTCATTACCTTAACGTTTCAGGTTGGCTTGATGAGCTGTTTATTCCAATTAACACAGAAGGAAATTGCTGGATAACTACCACCTTCATTTAGGAAGTCTCTCTAATGTTCAGCTTATGGTGAGTTCTGCAGCACGCTTTTTTGAGGATCACAACATTCAAAGCAATGTTAAATCACATATGGCAACTACCAATTTAATCTCCTCATGCTATAATCTATAGATAGTAAGAGCTTTCTAAGGAACTTTCAGTCTTCCAGTAGGAGAAATAAAATAGCTGATACTACCTTTGATCAGAGCATAGAATTAATTATCATTTTACAAGAGGCTGTCATTCCTCAGGATTTGGAGGGTTTTGTTCCTGAACTGATAAATGAAAGGCAGTCAGTTCATCATTCTAGCTACTGGCATTCAAATCTGCTATCCTACTGCCAATCTGTAGAGTCAGACCTCAGCAGAGGTCAGAGCAAATCTAACCAATACCCAGCTTCTCTTTGGAAAGAGAGGTTGATTTTAGGCTGCAAAACAACCTTTGCAGAAACTCAGTTACATATTTGTCTATGTGTGTTTGATCAAGAAAATACTGATGCATCTGTGTGTTATCCTTATTGCAAATAAGGACATATAAAGAGGAATAATTCACATATTCAAAGATTGCACTGGGTTGGAGTGGACCCTTAGAGGCCATCTCATCCAACTCCCCTACAGTGAGCATCTAGAAGCAAGGGTCAAAACACAACTTCAGCTGCACTATCACTGCTCTTCTCCTCAAGTCTGTTTATGCATGATTATTTGGAACAGATTACAAAGTAGTAGTCTAACTCCTACAGACTGCACAAATTAGCATCAAAATCCTACTGCTAACAGTGCCCCACAAAAATCAAGCTGCAGATCTGCTGCTGTGAATCAGATCTGTGCTACTGCTAGTCGGAAGGAAGGCTGGAGGGAATAGCTTGTATGCAGTGGGGATGGATGTCATGTTGTTCCTTGAAGTTGAACTAGAGGTGGGCTAAAATCTGGGATAATGTAGGATTATTTCAGTAGATACTGTTTCTTCTATCAAGATGTAAGAATCAATTTGTGTTTGGTATAAAGAAGTGGCAGTTACAGTTTAGGACAGGCTTCAGCTGCCAGGTTTGTCCTCAACTCATGGCTCACTCAGGAGTCACAAAATATTTAATTTCAGAAAGCTTTCAAAAACTGCTTGTTAAAATACTAGGTAGTGCATTTACTTTACCAATTACCCTCGCTTAACTGCTTCATCAGCCCACTAGTACTGCAATAAGTAACAGAAAATATTTACATATGGTTAACTTCAGACTAAAAAAAAAATTAGTGTGTGCTGAAATAGCTCATAATAAAATCCCTTCTATGAAAATTCTGCCTTCACCTTCGAAGTCTATGCCCCTGGCCGTACTACAGCAAGTGAGCAAAGCACTGTCATAATAGTGTCTTTTTGCAAATGGTATCAAATATTTATTTCTGCCTTTTTTAGTCCTCGTTTCTCTAAGGATTAATGAAACCAGAGGTACACACGATGCATGACTTCAACCATTTTGTGTGTAAAAAGACAGACTTATTTTCACAGGAAATTAGGTATTAGAAATGAAACCACATGTTTGTTTTCAGTGAAGTGATATATTAAAACACTCATTTATTCACCTGCTTTGTGCTGCTGTTTCTGTTTGAAAGTTTGAAAGTATTGCCTAAAAACTGTTGCTTTGTGCTAAGATGCAATGTGTGGGTGACTGAATGTGATTCACTCCTTTGCTGCCAAGCTGATCTTTGGTCAAATTAAGATGGAGAAAGCAATGCTCTTTGTAAAGGGAAGATGCAAATAACTGAACTGCTAGGACAGAAGAAAAGTTCACAGCACAATTAAAAGCCCATGCTGAACCAAGACAGGCAGAAGAGATCGTTTTAATCAACAGAGAAGCTCAGATCAAGACAGGGAGGATTTTTTTTCTCTGACAGCAACACTTAAAGAAACGCAGTATCGAGGTGAAATTAGGGCAAGACTTCTCTAAATGGCAAGACTTCAGTCTGATCTCATTTAGACAATCATCTACAGTTATCATTCATAATTCTGAAGCCACTACCTGAACTTCTGAATCCCAAAATTTCAGCAGATTGCCTGATTCTCTTGTTCTCATCATTTCCCATTATTTTCCCTACTCCTTCCAGACTGAATTACCACCAATTTATAAACTGCAAAATAGAGAAGAAATAAATGAGAGCAGCTGAAAAACTGTACCTTGTTATCTACTGCAACTTCCATACCAGGGCTTTGAAACAGAGCCTGTATTAGAGCTCTTGGAAAATGTTTAAATCTCCTAGGTGTGAAATCCTCTGCCCCCCTCTTTAGAGTAATTAACTGAGGCATGCATGCCACTAAGATGTTTAGAAAGCACCTTTTACTGTTTACAGTTTTTCTTTCCATTAAACATATTGGCTACACAAATATCTAAACAAAATAGATCTTCTTCCCACTATCTGTAAACTGGTGCAAAGAGAAATTGTTTTCCTCTGTGCTAATTGTTGAGACCATATGTTACCAGGAGTAGAAGGGATATTGAGTAAGATTTTACACCACATACCAAGCAAAGAATGCATCTAGACAGTAAAGCCTGGATCCTGGCCCTGAAATCCTATTTCATACTCATTCCTTTGGCTTTGGGAAGATGTTAAGACAGCCTGAAGCTTACTAGCAATAAAATATTGACATTGACAATCCTAGTTTAAGCAGATGTTCTGCTGATGCAAAGGAAGATTTAGAATGTTTTCTGGACAAGCAGCCTGAAAATTACTCTCTCACAGATGAATAAGCATCAATAGGAAACATACTGTTTCAAGCCTTGTATTTCTGTACAACAGATAATGAAAAACCATCTGTCCATTGTAGCAATTTGCCAAGAAGCCAGTCTAGCATAGCATTTTACTTTCTGTAGTTAAAATACCCTACTAATAAAAAATACTTCTTAACTTTTTTTTTTCCTTCTGTCTGCACACAGTGAATCAAAACTTCATCATGTTCCTCACCTCTGTTAAGGTCAGGCACACAGATAGCAAGTAGATCAGACTCTGCAAGTATAATTGTGTTTCTTTGGATTTGGAGAAGAAACAGAGCTTTAAAATGAAGATTAATATTAACATTTTATTCTGCAGCAATTCCTTTATTGAAGTATTTGACCAGCTAGGTACTTAACTATCCAGGCTGAAAAAAGAAAGTATGAGCTAAATAAATATTTCTGGAACTAACAAAAATAATCCACAGACACTTGTCACCATTTTGAATTTCCTGATCTTATGAATTCAGAGTCATAATTTTCTCATGTGCATAACCAGCCAAACAGGTAATATTCTGGGTTTTGATGGGGTTTCCATGCACTACTTTTACCAATTCACTCATTTTGGCCTATTTTAGGAGGAAAAAACACCAAAACCACCAAAATCCCAACTCTTTAGTCCAGCAAATAATATCAAGAATACGTTTGCAATTCAAATTCACACAATAAAATATTTTAAGTGAACACATATTCGTGTCAGTAGAACACTCAGTTTATCACAGAAGGATAGGGTTTGGAAAGGAATCCTGGAGACAAGCTAGTCCAGCCTCCCTGCCAGAGCAGCTTTACCTAGGCCACGTTGCACGGAAGAGCATCCTAACAAATTTAGAATGACTCCAGAGATGGAGATTCCAGTACCTCTGGGCAGCCTGTCCCAGTGCTCCACCACCCATGGCAAAGCCTAAGCCAGTCCTGCAGTACACACTTAGCATACATTACAGGGTAACTCCTACATCTCAGCAGTACCAGGAGGAACATACCAGAAAGAACCTGAATTCATCCTGCTTCAAACAAATGCAGCTGATTCAGATGTTCTGAGAATAGATTAAAAAACTGTTGTATTTCCCATGTGGAATTCTTTGGTCAGAGAGCCATGTTTGATTCCTGTATGGTAACCTCCCTGGCTATCCCCATGGCTGTTGATTTTGCTGCCATTCACCTAGTTGTCTTTTATATGAGAAATCTGCACACAGACAAAGACTTCTCCTGTCCCTAGCAGCTGTTGGTCTCAAGCTGCAGAACTAGGGCAGCTGCAGTAGCAAAGACCCTCAGAATGCCTTTCAGACCACTGTCAGTTATGTCAGTCACCTTGATACAGTCAGAATGAAACACTGGCAATTCTGTGGGAAGGTGAAAATTCTGTAGAGTAGTTAATGTTGACAGTAGCTGCTAAAAGGTCACTTGGAGCCATTGGTTAGCTGTTTGCTTTAACAGACAGTCGTTACTATTGGCAGTGGAAATCGGCAAAAAGCAGTGCTATTGTCAGAAAGCATTAAAGGTGTCACTTGTCAATACTTAGCCTTTTAAGAGCAGCACCATAAGAGACCTTCAGCTCAGAAGTTAAAAGGGGGAAAGTAGCATAAAAAATCCTGATGTGGTTTTATCTGTTCCAACTTGGGACCAGCCTATATGAGCAGCTGTGAGTCATTGGACTGCAAAGATACTTGGTAACTGAAAAGGAACTGCTGAAGCTGAGCATTAGGAGGAAGTTCTTCACAAGGAAGGTAATGAAGCACTAGAACAGGTTGCCCAGAGGTGCAAAGGAAGCCCCATCCCTGGAGATACTGAAGGTCAAACTTGGTGGACCCCTGAGCAAACTAATCAAGTTAAGATGTTCCTGATATCTGCAAGGGGGTTGGACAAGCTAGCTTTCAAGAGTCCTTTCAACCTGATGCATCCTATGATTCTAGGTACCTGAGGAAACCAAGCAGAAGTGTCTTTATGAAATAAAAATCAGGGTTGGTTCAATTCTTAAGCAGTACAGGCAGCAGACTACAGGCAGAGAGGTATGGATGGCATCTCTTCCTTATCCTGCTCCTGGCACTGGAAGAAAGGACACGGACAAGAAGTGCTGCCATGGAAGAAAGGATGTAAAGCACTTTGCAGCATTGACCCAACAGTGCTCATGGTGACAATAGAAAGATTTCTTCTCTTAGGCCTTCTCCTTCTTCTCATTCCTACCTAGAGAGAAAGTGAAGATGCTGGCACAAGTCTTTCATCTCAACCTCTCCTGGCACCTTGGAAAATAAATAGGTATCACTGAACAAGTATGGGAATACCTGCTGGTTACAATACTAAACCAAAACCCTATCAGGATTCCATATCCATTTTTCATTCTAAATACTTGAGCAATGCTAACGTTTGACTGAGCAATTCAGTTCCGATTCAGACGGTGGAAGAAGGGTACAAATCCAAGTTGCGTCACTTTGTAATTTGCCTTTAAGGCATCCCAATAATGGAATTAATGTACTTTCTTTTCCTTTTCTTTTTATGCTGTCGAGGTATATTAAAAGCATTATTAAGCCCTCCCCAAACCTACATTCCAGTAAATGTCAAGTCTCCAATTATTAGATATTTAAATATTTGTACTACCAGTCTTTAATAATGAGAATACACATTGCAGATGTGTGCTGCTGCACTCTTAAAGTGAGATAAATCACCCAGGGCAATTATTCACAGAGCCTTAATAAAGCTGAGTTTCTTCTCAAATCCCAATAAAATTACTTCTGTTTAATATGGCCACAATTGCACTAATAACTTAGAATTATTACTTAATAACTTTCAGAATAAACACAGAGGCACTATTAATTTTCTTGAAGACACTGTAAGAGCCTGGTAGGAAGCCATTTAACAGTGGCTAATTCACCCAACACCTCTAGCTCTCCTGCTCCCTTTCTGGGCTA
Organism: Eubucco bourcierii; assembly: GCA_013396675.1. Classification (NCBI taxonomy): domain Eukaryota; kingdom Metazoa; phylum Chordata; class Aves; order Piciformes; family Ramphastidae; genus Eubucco; species Eubucco bourcierii. Next base: position 187,560 of record VWZE01015200.1, read on the forward strand.
AGCAAGGCAATGTGCCCCTAGGTAAAGCAGGTTGATTCTGTCACTGGGTAGGATCCTGTGACATGATTGTCAAGTCCCTTTATTTCCTACCCTTTCTGTAAGAGAGTAAAATCTCAAAAGTTACTGTAGGAAAATGTCCCTCTTTCTGTCCTTCATTTCACTGTATTACTCCAAGTCTTGTGCCTTCAGGGCTGCAGACAGCTTTGAAGACTGATTTTGACACTGACCATATTTTTCTTCCTCATTTAAGAGTTTTCCTCTTTATTCAATTCATTAACAGTGATTTTATTTATTTCCTTTTTTATCCATTTCCATAATGGAAGAGGGTACCATCTTTTCACTTCAGAGATCTACATATTGTCAAGGGACTTGTCCCTGTTTGTGAATCACAGAGGAAAGGTTGGTTATTATAGAATCATAGAATGGTAAGGTTGGAAGGGACCTCAAGGATCATCTAGTTCCATTCCCCTGCCATAGGCAGGGACACCTCCCACTAGTACAGGTGACAAATGTTACAAAACCAACAAAATACCCAATTTACTAAAACATTATCCAAAAATATTGTCCATGGAAGAATGACTCTGATTAGCTAACAGCACCAGATAGGTTGATGAGGGCAAGCTCTATGCCTGTTTGAAAACACCAAGTGTTATTTCCTTCTTGAAAGGAAGCTGCAGCACATAATGCATCTGCTGAGCTGTTAGCCCTATAAATCACTCAACAAGCTGCACTCATCAGAAGTAAAACCTGCATTTTATTGTTACAAATCCACAGTGTACTAATGGAATGTTCGAGATGACTTTTGATCTTCAGTACACAGAAGGCAGCTCTAGTAATGACTGTAACTGACTTGGAGCAACTTACTCTTTGTATTTAAAATAAGTAAAAGATGATAACTTTGGTGATCAATTTCAGTTATAAGAAGTAGTAACACAAGATAAGTATAAGATACCCTTGTCGTTTTCTTCTTAATTTTCCAGTTGAAATAAACAAAGCATTATAATGAGAATATGTTCTAGTGATTCCTCAGCTCTGGGACAGACTGAGTTATTCAGTTCCTTCAGTGTGTTCCCAGATCACATTTTCTGAGTCTTTAAGTCAACCTTTGCTGTGTTGATTAATCTGTCACAAACAAATAGTAATGGAAGAGTGAGAGAACTGAAGCTGTTAGTCAACAAAATAGGAGACTGAGAAGGGGTCTTGCTGTAAGTCTATAGATACCTGAGGGGTTGGTGTCAGGATGAAGGTGCAAGGCTCTTTTCCCTGCTGCCCAGTGACAGGACAAGGAACAGCAGGTACAATCCAGGACACAGGAAATACCCCCTCAACATGAAGAGACACTTCTTTACAGTGAGGGTGATGGAGCATTGGAACAGGCTGCCAGAGAGGTTCTGGAGTCTCCTTCTCTAGAGGCTTTCAAAGCCTGCCTGGATGCCTTCCTGTGTGACCTGCCCTAGGTAATCCTGCTTTGGCATGAGGGTTGGACTGGAAGACATTTGCAAGTCTCTTCCACCCAATTACTATTTTAATGCCATTTCAGGCAGTTTACTGACAAGGAAGTGTCAGTAAGAACCCAGGAAAAAGAAAAATTAGTGCAGCAGCATCTCTAAGAGGTAGCTGTTTTGAGTTGAGTTTATGTTAAAGGAAAACTAGACAGAATTCAGCTGAACAGCTTGTGGCAGACCAGGATTATCCAAGCACAAAAGAAGGATATTGTCAAAAAATAAGCCAGCAGCCACGGCAGTAGAAATGACAGGACCACCTTTTTGTAGGTGTATGGTCTGAAGTTTCATTAAGGCACAGGTTCCCAGACTATTTTCAGTGAGATGCAGGAATTCAGACTGCAGATGTTCCACAGACAGCTCATTAGTCACACAGTGCTCACTTTGCCAGGCTTCTTCCAACTGAGAAAAACTGCACTGGCATACAACAGAAAATATTTTTAATTGTGTTAATTATGTTACCTTTGTCTGTAAGCAATTTTCATTATTGCAGAGAGGTCACAGGTCTGTGACCTGCCAAAGATGCCTTCAATGAGACAATAAAAGTGTTTGTAGAACAATCTGTATGGAAACAGGACCTGTACTGTAGAATTCTTGAGCAACACTACTTACAGGTGTTCCATTTGCCTCTTACAAAGACATCACTTCAGTCACACGCAAGCATCTATTTTGTTAATCTCTGCCTCCCTTCTGCTCTAGCTTGCATTAATTGCTCCTCTTCTATCACACAGACATCATTCTTACCCCTTCATTTAGCACTAGCCCAACTGAAATACAAAACAACAACAAAAAAACCTGCTTCCTGAAACCTTTACAACCACTGTAACTCCCTTGTATTTGACACTGCACAATAATTCTCTTTTTCAACTTACTTATTATTTGTCAGATAGCAAGGACACAATTAATCTGAAAAAGAGAGCAGTCTATTTAAAATGTTACTAATTCACCTGTTCTTCAGTGAAAGGAGCTGTAAGAGGCTAGAAAGCTACTGAATTCCTATGGCAAAAGCAGCCAGAGCAAAAGGCATGGAGGACATCTCGATGGGCTTTCCCCCCATGCTGTAATCTCAATGACAAGCAGCAGCACTGCTGCTTCCTCACACATCTCCCCTTTACTCCATCGCCTATCAGCAGTGCAATCTTTAGAAATCAAATGTGTTGGTGGTCCCAGAGATGTTGTTTCTTCTTTTAACCATCAACTCTAAGGCTTATGCAGTGAACCAGGAATTATTTTTAAGTCATTAAACCCCTGAAGGAACAGAATAAAAGAATGCAAATAAAGGGTATTAAACTTCAGACTGGTTGATGTTGCAAGTAGTAGGGAGAGTTTAACAAGAAACTTTTGCTAAACCAAATTGTGTTTATTAAGGTAAAAAATGTCCAAAATCTTCCCACCAACTAATCGTAGTTTTACCTCAAAATGCCCTGGTCTGACTGACAGAAACACTCCATGGATTAACTAGAGGTTTGAAAGAGCTACACAGACACCAGACTTCTGCCTAAATAAAGATTCTTCCCTAGCTGTTCTTCCTGTCTGTAGTTGAAGCCACCTGTTAAACCAGTAACAAAAGAGAATTAGCCCATAACTGCAGCTACTTGCACTTTATCTGTTCTATTTGCAAGTCCTTGCAACTTCTGTTATGTCCAATTAGTTGTTTAGATTGTTTTTACCTTCTAGCAGTAAGATAAGAAACTCGGTCCTAAGAACTGAATCTCTCATTGGTCTTTCCACTGAACCTGAACGTGCCACTTAGCCATCACTAGGCTGCTGCTATTAAAGTTACAAGACCTCTTAATAACCCAGTTCCTTACACTGGCATTCCCTGTACCTAATACTGAGATCAGATGTATGCACTCCATCGTACAGGTGCTGCAGACGAGTACATTTAATAGTTAATGACCTGAAAGCTGACTTTAAATTACTCCAATATTACATTCACATTCTCCCTGAGGAAATGTAGAATTCTTGTGAAACACTGCTTTTAGGGTTCTTGTTTTAGTCACTGAACCTATTCACCTTAAGGAATCTATTAAGGCTTCTACAATTTAACATTTCACTTGATGGTTACATTCAAGCAAAATGAATTATTTTGGTGTCACATTGAATATTTTAACAGGAACACTTAAAGTATGTGTTACCTTTACTAACACTAGAACATACCATGCAGGAGGTGCCTTTAGCTCGTGCTAGGTAAGCCATGAAAGCGAACTCACCACAGAACACAGTCATTCTCTCAAATTACAGGATACTACATGAACTACTCAGTTGTATATGTTCCTCAGGCCAGTAATATTTACACTTGCACATTAGCACAAGTCCAATGCCTGAAGCATGACTCCCAGCAGTTCTGTCCTGAGCCGTTGCACAGACACACACTGAAATCCATAACCTGCTGCACTGCCACGCAGGGCTCCCAGAGCAGCCCCCAGAAAGCTGCCCAGAGAGCTACTCCCCTCAGAGTCTGCTGGGTAGCACAGCCTAAGATATCCTACAGGCAATCCCAGGCGGCAATTCTTTAGCAGGTCCTAAGGAAGCTATCAGTGTATTCAGACTGCATCTGGAAAGGACTTCAGCATTCTCCTTACAAGAGTTTACCAGACCAGTGAATAAATTTACTCTCCAAGGGGTGTCACTGCTGGTTTCCAGTGCTGGATTCCCATTGCTAGGGTCAGTGCCAGCAACAGGTTTGCCAGTGACCTGGTTTGTTACTTTTGTTGCCTAGTAGTAGGTCTTCAGGATCTTAAGGCCTTGAGTGACCTGTACTAGTGGGAAGTGTCTCTGCCTATGGCAGGGGGTTGGAACTAGATGATCCTTGAGGTCCTTTCCAACCTTACCATTCTAGGATTCTATGATCTTGTGTCGTGTGACTTTTCTGCAAAGGATAGTGCATCACCATTTCAGTCCTCTGTCAAAATCTTCTCTGGAACTGGGTGATGAGCACTGTCAAAGCCTCTGAAATCACCAGCAACTGGAGAAGTTGCGCTTTTGTGACTCTTCAGCACAATAATCTGCTTTTCTTCAAAAAGTAGAGGTCTGCACCTATATTCTGGCTTTGGGGATGCATTTTCATCCAGCAGGGTGAAGAGAACAATATGTCTTCTGGCTCACTTTGCAAACACACCTGGAATTTGCTTGCTCACCTTCAACGTTAGTGTCCAGGCCGACTGATTTCCATTTCTGATACTACTTTGACTGACCCCAGGTTACATAGCTCTTGGTAGTGCATCTGCCTACAACATTTCTAACAAGTCAGCGCCCTCAAAATACTCACTGGACACAGGTACATTTCTATGAGCATAAGAACAGCTTCTAAGAATATAGAATATTCTGTCCGTTTGTCCAGGATTCAAGTGATAAATTGAGTTTGAATGTGTGACTTCAGCCTGGTTTACTCACATCTTATCTATTTCAGATTAATATGGTTTCCTCAAATATTCTATGCTCCGCTCATCAGGACAACCTGACTGTCATTATCTGTATCAAAGAACATTCTTGCAGCCTCTTTGTTCATTTCCAGTCCAGCATTTGAGAACAAAATTCACTTAGAGAACTTTTTTCTTCATAGGAAGCTGGTGGGTTAGTATCTTCCAATGAACTGTTTGTAAGGTGAACTTTTTTATTGCAGCACATTTGTGCAAAAGCTCTTGCCTCAGCAGAGCCACACGAATTTTACCGCCAGGCTGAAAGAATTGGGGTTGTTCCATCTAGAGAAGAGAAGGCTCTGGGGAGACCTTAAAGATGCATTTAAATATTTAAAGGGGACTTACAGGAAGGCTGGGGAGGGACTGTTTAAAGGTGCATGGAGTGATAGGACAAAGGGCAATGGTTTGAAACTGGAGCAGGGTAGATTTAGGTCAGGCATCAGCACAATGGGAGTGGTAAAATACTGGAACTGTTTGCACCAAGATGTGGTTGAGGGTTCACCCCTGGAGAAATTCAAGATCAGATGATGTGGTCCTGGGCAGCCTCATCTAGTGGAAGGTGTCCCTGATGACTGGATGTGGGCTGGACAAGGTGACCTTTGAGAATCCCTTCCAACCCAATGCAATCTGAGAAGCTGCAAAGTCATTTAGGAAAAACATGCCTTGGTTATGACACAAGAGGGATGAAAAGCAAGCAGCTGAAGTGCTAAAGGAGCAAAATGATACAGCAGGTCAGTGGTGAAATTATGTAACACCCTGAACCCATTTTAACAGACAGTCTGCTGTCTACTTCAAAAACACAGCCCTTAACAAAAACGATTGTGCCCCACTGCTGCAGCTCACAGCTTTTGTTTAGACTCTGAACTCTAGCCTGAAATCCAAGTTCGTAACCTCTTTTTTGTATTGGCTGTAGTGAATATACATGTTTTATTCCAACTATAATGTCATTAAGTGTTTGGATTAAGCATGTGCATAGTCCATCTGCACAATTAAATAGTAGTGGTTTTAGGGTGGGAAATCTCTAGCTACAGTGAATGCAGTGGCTGATCTCATTTACATGCAAGTGGGCCATCCTCTAATTCCCCACATAATGTATAAAAAGAAAAACTATTTCAATGCTCTCCCAAATGCACATGACAGCACAAATAAAGTGCTTTCCAGCTTTACGGTATCCATTACAATTAATTATCCATAAAGTCCTTGCCATAAACTGTGAAAAAGCCCTTCCCTTGGAATAAATGGAACTCCAGAGTGGCGCAGGCACCTGAGCTGACTGCAAATGAAAGCAAATTTTCATTGGCATTTTGTTACAAACAAAGGCCTTTTCTCTAGGAAGATGTTTGACACAGTCTTTTACTGCCTTGAATTTCTAATATAACAGAGAGCAAAACGTTTTCACTAGAGATAAACCTAAGAAAGAATGCTTTATGATATTTCAAAAGATAAGGCCAATAACAAAACATGGATGCTCTAATGTCAGTTCTATGCCTTTGTAAAATCAGTAGTGCTGTCTCACAACTGTTCAAGGAAGTTTGTTCCGTGTCAGTTAGACTGCCCATTACACTGTCTGTCACGAATCAAGCACCATGGAGAAATCACTCATAACACATCAGGAGTAACAGCTTCCACGCAAACTACGTGTCAGAAATCAAAGTGGGAGGAACGAACTAAGCTGGTGAAAAAAACCTACCTAAAGACTAAAAATGCCTTTGTTTGCTCTAAAGGTTACCGAGTTGACAACAGCTCAGCATTTTGTAATGAATTCCTTCTTCCTTTGGGGCTGCAATACCATCAAAGAAAAGCAGCATTATACCATTTTAGTTCTATGCTAAGTCCTGTCTTGACACCTCATTTCTCAAGGTTAATATCAGCCTTTTGTTGTCCTTAAGTAAATTCTGCTTATCATAGGTACTGAAGTTACCTTTTACAGGAGACTCAGCTTCTGCTGTGTTATGAGCTCTGCATTGTAGGTATTTTAAACTCTATCCTTCCTCTAGGTGATATTATTTCTGTAACAATGGGTATTCTAGGTGGCTATTTTGGGATGGACCTATGAAGTGACTGCACCAAGTTGTCATTAAAATAGAAATGGAAGAAAATTCAGCAGGACTAGTGCACTCCTCAGATCCCCCATATCTGTTACACAGCCTTTCAGGTATCAGCACTTATATTTGTACTTATTTTATAACAAATGCATACAAGACAATGAAAGTGTTTGTCTTGCTCTGACATGTTCACTGCTCCTTTTCTTGTCTAAAAGAGGTGCAGTGTCCCACTGATCATATTTTAAAAGAGGAACTTGAATAAGCTTCTCTTACACAGCAACTATTGTACAGCATCTCTTCTAGATGATACTAGTTTAGTTCATTAAATCTGTGATTAACTCTGCAACACACAACCTGATGAAACTAGAGTTTGGAACACTATCAGAACATTTAGTGAACAACACTAAGAAGCAGGATGCCTATCCCTTCACCCTCAGCCTACATACAGACTCAAAGACATTAAAGTGGTTATGCAAAATTACTCTAAGAATTTCAAGTACTAATGGCTGTGAGTTAGCCTGGAGTGAGAGACCAAAACATTGCCAGTCAGAACTTCAGGAAGCTCTAGTAGGACATTAGTTCAATTTTCAACTTGCTGAGGTCTCCTGAAGATGCTTTTTATATTGAGATAGCATATAAATAATCAGCAAAACTATTGGAAGACAGTGATAGTTTTTGCACTTACTAATAGACAAGGAGGTTTTGTAAGGACACGACCTGTAGCTTCTTCTCTGCCACCATTTCAGCAATATTCTAGATCTTCACAGGGAGGAAGAGGTACAGGCACTCTCAATATGTTTTTTTATTTTGGCACATTTAAAAGTTGCCAAGTTCTGCTGCCCACTCAAGTATTTACCATATCAGTTACATGTAACTGCTCTCCAGATAAACTTGTGTTTCTGATAAAGATAGGAATAGAGAGAGCAGCGTAGTTGGGTCAAAATGTACTTGGTGCCCTATTATTTTATCTGTAGCTCTACCTGGGTTTTCAATAGCCTTCATACTGTGATCTAAAGCAAAGGCAAGGCTAATTGGACTTCACAGAGGACAGAGAGAAGAAAACATCACAATCTTTTGAAAATAGCTATCTCAAAGGCTTGTAATTTCAAAGTGCCTTTCCTCCCTCTTAAGAGAAGCGGTCCCCTGCTACCTTGCTCATAACAAGAGGGTAGTTTAACTACGTGCCACAAAACACAGCAGATGGTCAGACAAGCTGTTCCATTACTGCTGTGCACTGGCAGCAGTACCAGTAGTTCCATTACATATTTGGGGTTACTGGCCAGAGCCCCTAGCTGGGAATCAAGGGGCACTACAGCGGGTGCTGAAACACTGTGCAACGACCTTGCGATAAGATCCATGACCGAGAGGTAGATGGAACTACAAGAGAGCTAACACGAAAAGCCTGCAAAAACTACAATAGCAATTGCTGCCTTGCTAGCCAGGGCAATTCACTGTGGCTGAATTAAAAGTTAGTACATCCAGCATATGCTTTGGTTGGAATAGGTTTTGTATGCAGCTGCTCACCACATGAGAATTTTTACCAGTCAAGGAATTTATAAATTAACATAGAAGCTGAGTAGCTTCCTACAAAGGAAGTTGTTTGTCTGACATAGTGTTGAGTTGGATGTGTAATGAGAGAAACAAGGGCTGAGAAGTGACTAGAAAAGGTGGAGAGGTTCATGTTAATAGAAAAAAATTAATAGCAAGTAAGAAAATTAAAAGATTGAAAAGGAAGAAAACGGCCAGCATAAGTTACACCCTGCTGACATCCTTTAACCACAAGATGGATTTTTTTTCATTATTATTATTTTTATACAGAGGAAGAAATGTACTTTGAACAAGATCCAGGATTTATATCAAACTTTTGAGTTAGTTGTAAACCTTTATCTTTGCTAAATTATGTTAGCTGGATGAGGAACATCTCTATAAACTCTGCTGATCTACACATGGCTCAAAACTTTTAGTGAAAATGCCAATATCAGCTCTCTGCATGGCAATTCAAATTTGTGAGAGGTATCACCTGTTACCAGCAGCAACAATAACCTTCAAATGTAGATAATATCATAGTAATTCATAGATTCATACCATCATACCAGATTGGAAGGGACCTCAAGGATCACCCAGTCAAACCTTTCAGAATAAGAATGTAATTTAAATGAGGTGGCCCAGCAGCCTGTCAAGCTGGGCCTTGAAACTGTGCTCAAAACTGATTTTTTTTCTAGCAAATCTGCCAGGATTTTCTGAATCAATATGGTCCCTCAACACTATTTTGATGAGACAGAAACTTGCCTCTAAAACTGTATTTTCTAGACCACTTCGGGTGGCTGCTCAGTAAGTCTTTTCTTTTTTTCCAGTTGTTGCACAGAAAGAGGAAGAGCAAACTACTATAAGCTTGCCAGGGTTCCGAACTAAGAAGATTGCACTACTCAAATTCTGTTCAAGCAAATTCTATTCTTTTTTTTTTCACCTTCCTTGAAAAGAGCTTCCAAGATAACTCATTTCATAGATAAAAACTGTTGCAGTAAAACCGATTAAAATGTATTACGTTATTTATAGTTCAAAGTTATCTCTCCCTCAGGCAGGGTATTTATACCTTTCATCAGGATTAACTATTTTTACCAAGGATTTTTTAAAAGTATGCCACTCTCACGTTTAATTCAATCCATTACACCTGTAAGTCTATTTTGGAGAGATTTCTGAGGATTTATTTCACAATAGATGTGCTTAATGCATATTTCAATGGGAGGCAGGATGGGTGGTTGGAGAGATGATCCACGGATCAGTCTCCTAACAGAAGACTTTGGTACTACAGGAGAGAGAAAGGAAGCAGACACACTGGCTGGTATTTAAGGCTTTTTTTCCAATCCATCTTCTCTTTCAGTAGGCATGAAAAAAAAATACTGAAGCAAATAAGAACATTTCCTTTAGGAGCACATGTAATTACTGCCCAATAATGTACACAGTCTTTTGTACTTTGTTAGTTGCTAGAGAATTGCAAAAGCAATTTCTGTACTGGCCTCCTAAATTTAAACAAAGAGCTAGCACAAAGCACCCAGGACATCAGGCACCACTCCAGTTATTTTCTCTTAGCTGCTGACTTGCTGTAACAGAAGTCTTGAAGGACTTTATAGAAATCCTAAATGTTGACTACATATTGCTAAAAACTGGTGCAAAAATATCTCAGCTTTTCAGATCCTTCTCACCAAGTGCCAAATTCTTCTCTTACAGTCAATATAGTCAGGTTATTTTTTTCACTTGTATCGGTCCAAGAGCACAGCTACACTGCTTCCCTGAGATACAGCATTTGCATGTTGAGTCTACTTTAAATTGCTCTGTGTTTTCAATGCTCTAATTTGTTCAATATATTGGTACACACTCTGAGGGATTTCTTTCCCCAAGAGGAAAATTAATAAATAAACCCAACCTCTCCCTTGGGCGCAAAGGGAAGTGCCTGATACCCAAAAAAAAAAAAAAAAAAAAAGCCCATCTAGTACATTTCCAAAAATAAAAATGCCAACAGAAGAAATGTTTAGGGGTTTTGGGGTTGTTTTCTTTCCACTGCAACTATGGTGTAGTAAATTAATTTGGCTTAGTAGGCACTACCCAACTACTTTGTCTCATCTGCAATAAGCAGAGCCCTCCTCTGCTTCATGCACAATTATCGTGTGTCATATCTGGCTGCAAGCTTTCTCTGAACTGCTGATGAGAGAGAGTTGGTGACTTCAGTCTTATTAGGTACAAACCAGAGAGAATGCTCTTCAAAGTTGCTGGTCTCAGTTCCACGTTTCTTTCACTCAGCATGAGTGCACACACTGCTGCAGTGGAGAAATAAAAAGCCAATGCTGTGTTTTGCACAACCTTCTCAGGCAGCATAAGAAGCAAGCATGGCTTACATGGCCTTTTTGCTTATTTTGTTGTTTTGAGGGAGGCGTTTTCCATCTCTTTGCCATACATTTTTGCTTTATACAGCACCATTTGTTTACATTTGAATGACACATCAAACACACCAAAAGCTCTTTGTCATGTTTTATCAATGTTTCCCAGCTCCTGTCCTGCTTCCACACTGACAAGCTTGACAAAGGAATTCTTGTTGGGTAGGGAATTAATTAGACTCACAAAATTTCATCAAATTTCTGCAGATTGTTTGTATTCTGGATTACCCTTGAGGGACACACACACAGAAAGCAACCAAATATATTTTTCTGTCAAGAAACAAATGGAGCTCTTCAGCAGGCAGTAAGGAGAAGGCAGTATTTTGAACCCCAGCACTCAGAAAATAATCCAGCATGTTTTCCTTCTTGGGCAGTCATCTTAGATGGGATTCAAACAGAGCGCCGAGTGAGGTTAAAGTAAAAAACTGTAATTGCTCAGCTTTTCTGGTCTATGACACTCGCTGTTCATGGGCTGCTGAAGAACACCAGCTCTGTCAAAAACACTGCTGGGAAAGACTTCCTATTTCTAGGGAATAGGAATTAAATTTTTGTCCATCTGTCAGAAAAAGTATCTCTATCTCACAGGAGATACCATCCTGGTACTCATACTATTATCTAGCTTTCAAAGAGGGGCTCAAAGTGGATTTCCTGCCTCCTATTGCAAACTATATCCTCCATGTGAGATGTTAGACATTGACTGCTATGCAGAAGCAAGAGCTGAAGGCACAGGGAACTATCAGTAACATGAAATTCCTCTTATTTTCCAGAATGCTTTTTATTTTCACATAATGTGAATATTTTGTTTTCCAGTAGATTTTTAGGGTTTAGCAGCCTCTTGGGCTGCCTGAGTGCACTGCCAGCTCATGGTGAGCTTCTTGCCAGTCAAGACTCCCAAGTCTTTTTCTTCAACACTGCTCTCAACCCACTCTGCAGCCAAACTGGATTGGTCTGACCCAGATGCAGTGAAAAGCTTCTAATGGTAATAAAAACTGTGTTAAAAGGGAAATCAGTCTGATAAACAACACTGTAGCAATGAAAATATCAAAGCCTGATGTTATCATGGATAGAAGCATTTTCTTTCAAATATTTTCTCTTTCCATTAAACATCAATTCTGTCACATGTAAAATTCCACATGTCCTTCATTTATGGTATTACATTTCACCCCTGCAAAAATATATTGATATCAGAAATTCAGCATTCCAGACTATGTCCCAAAAGTTAAAATAAACATAAAATATCCTGCTGTAAATTCCTACAGCAAATATATTTAAGGATAAGGGAAAACCTAGTTCCGAAGTGATTCATTCTCTAATGACATTCAAATCATACTCATGGGAAAATATTGCAAAATTCAAATGATGGTGGATGGACTTTAATTGACAGCTACTCCAATAAGAAAGTCATCTTTAGCTCCATGCAATGTTGTCCATGCACCCAAGAAGTTAAAACTTGGAAACAGGCAAAACTTGCAAGAAGCAAGACCTACAGTTTGTCAGCAGTCTTTTCCCTGATGACAAAAGTAAGAGAGAAGTGACACTGTGCTACTCCTAGCGTTAACAAGAATGATAAAATTGTAGCTGGGATTAGCAGTTGAGGAGCCAAAGCACAAAATGCCTGGTGAACGTAGTGCCTGACCAGTTGCTATTTATCTAAAGTTCCTCAAGTAATGAGGACTGAATCTGACATTTAGAGAAAAGAACAAGAACACTTGTCTACTTAATTAGCCAAAGCCTGAAAGTACTTCAGTCCTATGCTTTTCCCTTTCATTACAGCATTACGTAAGCAAGGCTAGAACAGGAGGAACACCAGGTCCTGTACTTCAGTAACTCCACTGCCTAAAAAAAGGTCTTCTTATCTGAGCAGCAAAGTAATGCACTACCACAATTTAGAACTCCACTGCTTTGGCATATCAATAAATATTTAGGTGAGGGTTTTCTCATTGTTTTGGTTTTTACCTTTTCCCCCTCTACTCTGTCCCAGGGTAATTACAGCCTGCTGGTACCTGCTGCTCCTTCTACCTCAGAAGATTCTCTACAGAGTTAACGGCAAATTTTCCGTGAGATGTTCTTAACACCTACCAAAAAATTGCATGCAGCAGGAAACAGGAACCTGTTGTTCTTAAACATTTTGGGAAGCTACCTGCCATAAACCTGACAACATTAACCAGGCTTTGGGTAAAATAGGACAGTTCTGTTCTTAAAATGTTCTCACTGCCTTTTGTTTGGGTATTTCCTTGGTTGTGTTCTAAACAGCACTACACCTTCCATAGTTGCATAGTGTTAGTTCTGACACAACAAGGACTCTTCCTACTGCAACCTGGAGCTCCACCACAGGAAGTCTGAGGCTATGGAACAACAGAGATTAGTTCAAGAGCATGCCAGATACAATCTAATCACCTCCAGAATCATAAGAAATACTGGTAGTATCTTGCACCGCTTACACTAGAAGTAAGAGCAGTCGACTCAAATTTCAGTTTACTTGGGCTCCCTATTACAAAAGTAGATGTATCTTCCTCAAATAAGAAGTTTTCCAAATTACAGTATTGTGAAGATGGGGTTGGGAGGAAAATATCCTTCCAGTCTAACTACTTAGGAGGAACAAGATATAACATTACACCTTTGCAGGTCTAGTTGTGTTTTTTTTGGTTTTTGGTTATTTGGAGTTTTTTTAGCCGAAGTGAAATTGCCCAGATTTTACCAACAGGATGCTCTGAACAAATTCCTTAACTGAAATCAGTTGGGAATATTTGTGTATATTGTGTGTATATCTGTTTGCACATTGTGCTAAGCTGTGAATACAAAGCTTCATTCCTTAACTTCCAGCTGTCCGAGTGTAATCTGGGTGATTTTCAGAGTGTGGGGGGTGGGTAACTCCCAAACCATCACAACTGTACTCCACATCAGGAATTCATTGCACAGTCAGTGCCAGAGATGATGCAAACACCAGAAAAAGGAGTATTTGCCTTGATGATGGTGACAGTTTTCTGCATGCTGCCTACTAGAAGCACATGGAATAACTCAGCTGCTTAACAGCTCAGCACTGTTACATAAAGCTAAACCAGAACACCCTGTGACAAAACTAAAATTGCTTAGCAATTTCTTACTATATCCAATAACTGCAACGTGTTCCTCATTATGGAACCAAATGGATACAAAGGAATACATTTCTTCTTAAAATGTTGCTATGTCTTGGGAAAGAAACATCTGTGAGGCCATAAGAAATAAAGAAATCATCTATCAGCAAATAATAAGAATTTACCTGCAACCCCCTATTTTTCAGTCCTTTAAATACATATTTATATATATAGAAAGATATAAGCATGCCCCAGACTTTCTGTGAAAAACAAGAGTTACATACCACAGAATCCCAGCCTGGCAAGGGTTGAAACATATCTCTGGACACCTAATCCAACCTCCCTGCTAAAGCACTATTTTTCAGTAAGCAAAACCAGACTGACTACAAAAATAGAACTCTGGGATTTGATGAGGAAGAAAACTTTCCTAAAGTAAGTAATTGCAAGATATCTGAGAAACTCAAGCTTATCTCTTAATTATTCATGTTTCTGTTTTCATTTTCGACTACTCTGGAGCTGCTGATGCTGGCACTCTCTACTAGCTTTAAGAATCCTTTCAGCTCAACTCTGCCAAATTAAACTGTCACTTCCTATTAAAAAAATCTATAGCAGGAGGTTTTTAATCTTCTGATTTATACTATGCAGTATGAAGTCAAAGTTTAAATTAGGACGATATCAGCTTATGAAGTAAAGCCTAAGCCACCCAGTGACAACCACCAGCAAAGAAAAACTTCCTGCTCGCATCAAAGTGCACAGCAGAGCGCTTTCAGTCTCTGTATTTGAAGGCTTTATTCTACAAAATCTCAGTCTCCCACTCTTATCTAAACTGGCATTGCCTATGGATTGTTGGAACACATCTGGACAAAGATATCACTTGTCATCAAGTGTCTGACCTGCACCTGACTTTACTGACCTGCTACACCTGCTGCTTGTCTGCCCTTCAGTGCATTAACCCTCAGGCAGCACATAGTGCAGTGGAATTCATGTTTCCTTACCAGATGTTCCTTTCACAAATCTTCACATTAGTTCAAGGCCCCACATTTCTCTGTGCTGACAATGAAACTGAATCAACTTCAGTAATTTTAGGAAGCTGGATCATATTATTCTCTCTCATATTTATTTCCATTTAACACTATCTTTCCTTTACAGTTATTCTTCCAAAGAATTGCCACTCCTCCCATGCTACCACTCCTGTATTTAATTCTACCACTCCTGTACTTTCAATCACTGTTGTCTACTCCTGTTTTTTTCCTGCCTCTAACCTTCTGATGATTTCCTTATAGTTACATCCCTTGTTTTCTGTACAGGTAAAGCCCACTATTTACTTTTAGTTGTCCATTTGCTCCAGTGATGCTGCCAAGACAGTTCTCTCCACCGACACACAGCTCTAAAAATATGCTTTCTACTTCTGTTTGGGGCAATATTTTCTTCAGTGCCTTGTAAAAGTCTAACTCAAGAAGATCAGAAACAGGACCCTTTAGTAGCACTGCAATCTAACCACGTATTTCTTGAATAGTAGATTAGTATTTAAAAATAGAAAATTACCTTCCATGATTTGAGTTTTCTTTTTATTAAGTTCCACACTGAGTCTTGCCTACTACAAATGTTTAACTTCCTTTGCTCCCAAATTAGGAAATTCAATATTCTCTTGGTAGCAAGCAGTACACATAGCACACTCACCCTTTATAGTAATACACAACATGAGCACGCTGAATGAACATGACATCTGATGGGGCAACAGGTCTATGAAGTTTCCAAAACAATTTATCTACCAAAAGAGTTTTGCAGTGTTTGGAAGTATATGAATTCCACATGCCCTGCCATAACTAAACTTAGAAGCCTTAGCCTCCAAGGAGCTACAATTTTACCTGTTTACCAACTTCTGTATTAATTTGATAGTACAGTTCAGCAATGGTTTTACATACAGCCCTTTACTTGTCATACAGTTACTTCCATCACCCTCTGGCTCCCACCCCAAACATCAACTCAGTGACAGCTGCGTAACAGCATAACACACACTTCTTTGTTGTCCTGCTCATAGCAGAGTCATCTGGTCTATTTGGAATTTTTAATGTATATAAGCATATACCCATGCATCATTACCCACTAGTGATAGCTGTTTACAATTTAAATGTCCCTGCTAGATATGCCAAAGACATAACTTACTTAGAAAATACTTACAAAACTATTGTTTGTGTGCAGTAACTGAAAGAAAGATGTAAATAAAAGAAGAGCTTCTGGGATGCAAAATGCTCTGTTCAACCCCAGAGGGGTCTTTGCTACTGAAATCCACCAAGAGCAGTCATGTCAGGGGTGGGCCTCCTTACAAATAAATCTTGTACTCTAACATCACCTGCAAGTCCTCCTCAACAGTATGTGTGAGTGACAGCACATTCGAGGAATTAGCCCCTGCAGATATAAAGCAGAACCATCATCCAAAAGAAGAATTTATTAAAACCAAGGCTGTGACCCTCTCCAAAGAGAATTTCAAACATAATGCTCCACGACATTACATGATGAAGTAGTATAAAGCACCACTTGGAGGGATTGACTCAGAAGAGCTTATGAAAACAGAGCATCTATTCCCTCCCACAAAAGAAACAGGATTCCCCCCGTTCCTCCTCTGCATTTACACTGAGATTATTGTTACAAGGTAGAGTTGAAGAAAACATAGTCAGGAGACGTGTTGCAGACAGGGAGAAAGGGATCTCAACATGGGAGAAAGAGAATTTATTATTAGGATTAGTCTAACACAACGGCTCAGACACCAATTATTTACTGCAATCGCAAGCACTCTCCATTAGCTCATCACTTTCGAGGTCAGTTTAAAAGACATTTAAATTGCCTATAAGCATAATTTTCTTATGACATCTTTATCTTGTCACATGAAATTTTACTCCCATTCTTCTCTTATCCTAGGGCTCTTTAGTTCACTCTTGCTATCAATGGATGTTAGACCCTCTGTCTATGCTGGATTTCAGTGGAGCTAACGGTTACAACTGTGGCTCAGCCAGAATTGTCTCCCTCTGAAAATTTACTGCATGGACTGAGCAAAAAAANTAATACAGTTAGTAAACAACACTGCAATGTGGCAAGAGATAATTAAAGTGGTAAAAAAGCCTCATCTACAGAACAATTTTAGAAAGGACTATTGAAATAGTCGCTCTACAGCACGGTGTCCTAAATAATGCCAATTATATTCTATCAGGGTTTTAAAGGCTAAATCCTTAGGTAACTATGCAGAATAAATCTGCACTAAAAGCTGAAGTTAAAATGCATTATTTATTTTTTTTGTATACCTGCCATAACATTCAAATGTAAATTCAGGCTTTCGGAGCTGGAAGGCTGCTAGATATCTGTTCAGTCATAAAATAGCAATTACAACCTTTCTTTCACCTGTATGGACATTTTAGGCTACAGACAGAAGGATACATCTGTCTTCTCTCTGCCTGCACAGAGAGGGGACTTCTCAGAATATACTGAGCACAGATGCAACGCAGTTTCCTCTCTCCCACATCTCCAGCCAGAGTTCCTATAGGACACTGTACCAAGGCTCCTTTCATTGAACAAAACTGAAACTTTTTCTTCAAAGTTTATTATTGTACAAGATGTACACAAGCTTTGGAACATGGTTCTAAAAGCAGTAAGAACTTCTACGGCAGCAAAAGACATCTAAACAGCCCTCTTAAGTAGCAAGGTAACCACCACACAAGGTAGCTGCTGATTCCTATGCTTAGTTTACACTTACTACTACTCTTCTGTGCTGACCCACGTTCACTTTTTGTATCTACTCTTCCCTTTGTACTGAGAGACTGATGATGCAAAGTGTGACACTGCTGGTTTTCTCTGAAGCAAGCCAAGCTGCATTTCCAACTTTCACATCTCAAACTTCATGGGGGTTTACCTCAATGAAGAAGTTACACAGATTAACGACACAGTGTTGAGACGTACGTCTCCTTTTGCTCCAAACCTAAGATGTGACGCTTCATCTGAGGTTTTTCTGAAGAGCTTGCTTAAAGCAGCTGGTCCTCAGACAGAAGGCATTCCATATTCCTTATCTTCATCTCTATTCATCATCTTATACTTGCTTTTGTCATTTTTTCATTGTTTTTTCACTCCTGTTGCATAAAAACAAGAAAGGTCTCCGTTTCTGGGATGAGTGGAGCTGCCAGTTGCTGACTTCAGAGAGCAAAATAGTCTAGAACTGACTGTAATAAGAGAAGAGTGCAATGCTGGTTCTCATCAACAGTGCAACAGTGTCTGACAAAGGCATCATAGCCACTCTTCTTCACTCTGCCTCTTTTAAGCCTCATCCACACCATTCACTTTGCTCCCATGCAAAATCAAGACCTTTAGTCATGCAGTGGAAATTAAAATTACAGAGAACATCAGGAATTAAATACTGTGCCAACTGTTCCCAGCTACGTTTTCTGCAGTGGAGCAGCACAAGTGGGACGGAAAGTCGCCATATGAATTACTTATTATTAACTTCAATTATTCAACACCAAGGGGAATCTTTTCATCAGAGGACTTAGAGGCATTTCACAAGAAGGGATTAATTTAAGATACAGCTTTTTACTCCGCCTGCCCAAGGGCAAACTTCAATTCTTTACTCACACCTGCACAGAGAAGATTTTAAGCACCCTCTATACTCTGTATAAATAGACTAAAGCTCAGCAATTGAGTTCACTGAGACAGCTCAGAATTTGTTACTTTATAAACAGCAGTGCATAAGTGAAAACAATCAGCACTGCAATTCAGGCAACTCCTGAGGCATAAATTCCACTAATAAATGTGACAGATTCTAGCAGAGTACACAGGATCTGTTGAGTTCTTTGTCCATTCAAGTTTAAATTATGCAATCCCTGCAAGGGAAAGCTCCTCCTCACAGTAAGGAATGGTCACAGGTTTTGGCTGTATGTTCTAAGCCTGCCTTTAGCCTGGCTTTCTATGTGCTTGTTCAGGGACCTGGTTCAATATACACAGTTTGAGAGTTAGCAACAGTTTCCTTGATTTTCCATTGAATCCAACTGAAACAGAGTTTCCTTAACCTGGGCAAATAACAAAGCATCATTTAAATTCTACCCATACTAGTAACCAATGACTGGAGGGGATAAGTAAAACCTGAGTTTAAGCACTCTGCTTATTTTAAATTCCAAAGGTTCCCTGAAAGATCAAATTAAAAGTACGGGGGAAATAAAACAAAACAAAAGCTAAGCCAAAACAAAAAATTAACAACAAATCAAAACACAAAACCACTAAGGAACTATAAAACAAGGAGATCTTAATCAGGATGTACAGGAGCCAATATGAAGCCATTTTTGCCTCAGAACCATATTGTTGAGTACTGATTTTGTGAAAGCACATGATAGGAGACCTCCAGGATACCTTTCAATGGATTTTCAAGCAGGCTGAAATAATCACAATTACATTTTCCTTCTTAATTGGAGATGTGGAAATTGCTGGAAGAGAACTTTTGGTTTAGATTCAGTTTGTCCTGTTATTTGATTAACTGCCACTATGAAAATCATTTTCTTCATGCTCTGCTAACTGCATTCTGTAAGAGTCTGAGAATAGTGTCAAGTGCCAATTGTTGTGAGAGAAAGTCTTCTCCTTTGAATTGTTTTCATCTTTGATGAAGACAGATCACTTTCATCTTTGATGAAATCTAAGGTGGCAGCTCTCCAGCACACTTCTGCCCCCAGAAGGAACGTGTGATATTCTACTTTCACATACGTCAGGAAAAGACGTCTGGCTTTTGCAAAAAGGAAGAGCAGAACAATCACTACATAGAAATCAATTGATGTTTACTATCCTTTTGTATAAGATTCCCTGTGTTATTAAATTCCCTTCTACTTCTGTACAGAGAAAATCAACTAATTTCTCCAAGCAAGTCCTATTAAGTAAGAACCATGTAATTCTCACAGATCTATTGTGAGGTTATTGAGGGCAGCTCATTTTTTTTTCTCATCTGAAGTCCTGACTGTCAGACAAGTTATTCTAAAAGTTCAGAAGAGCCAAAACTACAAAGCAGCCAAGTTGTATAGGTCAGTAACGAGAAGAACAAGCAAAAGCAAAACACTTTTCAAAGATGCAGTGTTTTCTTTCTAGCACAACTCAGAAGTTTGACTTCTCAACTCATAAAAGTGTACACACTGAAAGTGGGAAGCAATTATTTAACTTCCTTGAAACACAAATAAGATTACCATTTCTGCCTTCCAGATTAGCAGGTACAGATCTTTTTGCTTCCCTGTGAGCAGCTGTAGATTGTTTCCTCAAGTTGAAAGTGCCTGACACAGCACTACTGTCCCCAGATCTTCTCATATGGTTAATTATGTAACAGGAAAATCTTCTTTTAAAGCTCCATGCCTCCAATACCATCCCTTCTTACCAGCAGGTGACAATATAGTTTAATTCCCAATTCCCTGATTTGGTTGGGAGCAGAGGAACACATGTAACATTCCACAATTCTATAAGGAGATGTAGTAAGGTATAACTAGCTGAGAACTACTGCTGAAATGCACAGGTCAGGTAGTAATGCGGACAGCCATAAAAGAAGGACAAAGTAAGCATGAACATCTAATTAAACAGACCCTCGTTTTATTCTTATTAAAATCCAAAATCATTTATAGTGTCCAATAAGCTAAGGCAGACCAATTTCACCATTGCTTTATTTGGTATACAGGAATTTGTTTACTGCATCTGATTTTAAAATGTAGCACACGAACTAAATCCATTAAGTTTCCTTTCATAATTCCATTTGAGCATTTATCCATCCATCTAGACACAACACACTCTTCATGCCCTCTGATCAGACAGAAAAAGTCATGGCTGAATGTATCAAAATAATTTTTGTCCCTGAGGACTCTGCTGCCGGAACTCCTTGTGTTGAAAGCAAAGAGCGAGGTATCAGAACACCTGTCCTTTGCATGAAGTCACAGAGCTGCTCAATGGGCAATTTTAGCTATGTCTGCCTGTGCAGTCATCCAAAATAGTACCTGCAAAACCAGTGGTGGGCAGGGGTGTCCAGGCTGCCTAGCTACAGAAGAACAACTAGACTGGCACAAGCTCTCCCCGTGCTGGAATGCCCTGCTTTTCATGCCCTGTTTGGTTCAGGAATTGCTTAGTCCTCTCTGCGTGGCACTGCTTTACGATGCCATCTGCATTCCCTTCATCTCCCTTTACAGGCTTTCACTCAATCAGCTAATTCATTCTTGAGATCACAACTGCATTCTGCTCACTGCTGACTCACAGACCTACAACCAGCTCTAACGCATTTTCTTATATTCCATTGAGTCCATTGACATCCTTCTCTGACATCTCCCCAGGGATATGCCTGTCAAACGAAATTTCAAAGGGGTCTAGATGCTCGCAGCATGGCAATGGAAACCTCACTGCAGCAACGCCAAAGATGGGGACCTCAAAACAGTTCTGAGTCATCTTTTGCTTCTGAAAACTAATTGTGAGTGCACAGCACTGTGCTGGACTTGGAAAACCATTTGATTATTAATATTTGTAAGTACTAAACTGTCAAGGACGTGACTGTGAAAGAGCACCTCTTAGAATCTGTGCTCTGCTATTGACCAAATTACCTACTTTTTCCTGGTGAAGAAAAATGCTAGATTTCAATTTAAGAGGGAGTAAGAAGAAATACATCAGCTGTTAATTGAGAATCATAGATTCACAGAAGGGTTTGGATTGGAAGGGACCTCCGAAAGTTATCTAGTCCAACCCCCATGCAAAGAGCAGGGACATCCTCCGCTAGATCAAGTTGTTCAGAGCCTTGTGGAGTCTGACCGTGAATATCTCCAGGGATGGGATTTCAACTATCTTCCTGGGCAACCTGTTCCAGTCCCCTCACTGCACAGAACTTGCTTCCAACACCCAATCTAAATCTCCTCTCGTTTCAAACTACTGCCCCTCCTCCTATTCCTACAGGTCTTTGCAAACAGTCCCTCTGCAGCATTCTTGTAGACCCCCCTTCAGGTACTGGCAGGCTGCTATTACATCTCCCCAGAGCCTTCTCCCCTCCAGGCTGAACAACCCCAGCTCCCTCAGCCTGTCCTCACAGCAGAGGTGCTGCAGCCCCCTGATCATTTTCACAGCCCTCCTCTGGACCCAGTCCATCAAGATCATGTGTTTGTATTGAGGGCACCAGAGCTGCACTCCACTCTCTGGGCGAGATCTCACCAGAGCAAAGTGACAGAATCACCTGTTGAGCTGCTGACCATGGCACAACGTGGCTGGTTTCCAGAGATACAGATCATGTATAGCTTGGGAATTTGTAAGAACATAAGAAGGGATTCTTGATACAGCTGGTCTACCTGAATTCCCACAGCCACAATCCACAAGATGGGTATGAAAAAAACAAAGCAAACAAACCCAACCTCTGATGTTTTAATCCAATGTCAGTATTTTTCCAGCAACAATTTAATTATTTTGTTAGTGCTGTTCATGAAAACACAGAAATAAATAATTGTAGGAGGGCCACCATGTGTTAAGCTATGACACAGTCCTGTGTAGAGATGCAGTAGAAGTTTTGCTAACAGTTATACCTTCAAGTGTATGAATTAAACCACTGTGGAAGAAATTAATATCTACTCTGGGTGTTTTTCCAACTGAAGTGGTGAAGGTGATATCAATCAAGTTACAACTTTTCATGGCATTAAGCCCTTGCATAAATGGTAATCCTTTTACTCTGTCTAGAGCTGTGACAAACTCCACAATAGGAGCCATTTTCTGGTTTACATTTTAGAAGCACAAACTGCCTGTGGTGCATTTTTATAATGAAATCTGCACTGTTAAAGTGATTTTTTTTTTTTGCACAACACTTTAAAAATATTAGCTTCAGTTTTTGAGCTGCTTATTAAAATCTGCTTTTAATGAGAAGAAAAGGCTCAAAAGCAGCATCTGTTTTTTCTAGAAATAACAGTACACTTTAGATAGCAGCTGCATTTTTATTATTCTGCTGGAAATCGAATGATTGCATTGCACAATAATTCACATTATGTGTAATTTTTTTTTTTTTTTTTTACCATTCCATCACTATGTGAGTTTTTGAAGCAAATATCATTTGGAAGCAACTACCATTTCCCCAGGTGTTTGAATCATGTAATTCCTAAGAAAACCTCCAACATTAGCCTGAGTTATATTAAAAAAAAAGAACCACCCTATCCTCTCAGGACTGTTGTATCAGCAAAACAGCTAATGGTCAATTAACTGCATCATTCCATTGTGTTTCACAACGATGGTAAATCTCTATTAACTGAGGAAAGGTAATCTCACACTGTGGATGTCAGCACTACAAAAAACCTCACATCTTCTGCTCTGCTTCCCCAGTTTCTAATGTCTCCTCTCCTGTGCAGCTTTCTCAGTATGTGGTAAGCAATTTGCAAAAGGTGCACTAGTCCAAAAATAAATGCAGCTTCAGAGTATGTTTGATTACTGTTCAGAAAAAACCCAAACACAAAACAATTAGCTGATTACAAAAAGCCTTCATCTTACAAAATAATGTTTCTCACTGTGCTGAAACCTTATTAAAAAATATTTTTCAACACCTAAAAATTGCTTTGATACAAACTTCACTGCCTACGTCTCTTCTATATCAAATAACAACTAGTTTCTGCTCCACAGTAACTGAAGAAAGGGTAATCATAATTTCAGATAACTATACTGATTGTCATTGGGCTGTAAATCTGTGGGGAGAGGAAGGATTCTTTTGCTGCAGAGAACAGTAAATACCAGCTGTGTTTCCAATTGCATGTGTCTGCTCAGGGAGGGGGGAGTTTTCTCTTCCTTGAAGACTACTCCTTCAGGAGAAACAATAAAAGACAAAGTTATGGCTGTGACTACGAGCCTAACAAACAGGACTAGCTTCAATTTAAAGACCAGTATCTTAAAAAGTCGTCTCCCACTCTCAAATGATTGTGGTGAGTTGACCTTTTCTAGATGCCAGGCCACTCACCCAGCCAGCCAGTCTCTTCCTCTCCCTCCTCAAAATGACAGTGGGAGGAAAAAAAAACCAACAAACCAGAAAAGCTCATGTGTCAAGATAAAGACAGGGAGATTATTTAGCAGTTATCATCACAGGCTAAACAGACTCAATGATAAATTAATTTAATGTAGCACCAATCAAATATAGAGATGTGTGGTAAGAAGACAAAGACAAGAGCCAAACTATCTTCCCCAGCCCCCATCATTACTTTTCAGGCTCAATTTCAGGTCTTCATTCCCAGCTGCTTTATCTCCTCTCTCAACCAGCCATCAGCTGAGAGGAGATGAGGAAGGAGGTGGTTGTTACTCTGTAACCTGTCCTCTCTACTGCTTCTTTCTCCTCAGGACTTTGCCCTGCTCCAACATGGGTCCTTCCCATGCGCTGCATGGGAAACCCACTCCAGCACAGGTATAATCCCTGCTTTACCTGAAATGGCATCTTAAAACCCCAGAAACTCCTCAGGAAGTTCATTCTAGAGTATAGTGGGAACTGGTAAGCACTGGAAAAATATTTGCAGCAGTTGTTAGCACATCCCAAGGCTGAGAAGCACCAGTCTGCTATCACATAGGCTTGCAAAAGGTGGCTCTGCTTTATACACTTTGCCAGCAGTAGCTCTACCAGACTGCACTGCATTTTCTCACTGAAATGGACTGCAAATACACTCTCTTATTTTGACCCCTTCCCTCACTATGCCTTTTGTGAGTAGATGCTGTTCATATACCCTCATTCCCCTAAGCCTAGGAAAATTTTTTTTTATTGATAAATGGGTAAAGAGAGAAGAAGAAGAAAAAAAAAAAAAAAATAAGAGTAGTGAAGATTTCAAGCAGCAGACTAACAGTCTGACCTGGACATCAAAAATACCTGCCCAAGAGGTGGGGCACACGTTTCTACATAGCAGCTTCATAAGAGTTCGTATGAGAAAATATACTGTCCTTGGGTAAGAACTGGGTTTCTGTGTAACAGAAGAGAACACTAAGGAAATCAATCACAAAACAGGATTAGAGTATGAATTTCAGTGGTCCAGACAGAGAAGATTGGTCACATACTATTGAGTCTCATTCCAAGGCAGCTCTTGTCAGTTTATTCATGTTCATACAAGCGCTTCAATCTCAGCATGTCACGTCAGAGAATTAGAACTTGATGTTCAGCTGAAGAAGTCTAGTTCATGACATTGCAAGTCATGAAATTCCTGAAAACAAGGTGTCAAAGAAAGAGGTTTGTGACAAGCACTAAAAGGCCACATGCCTCAGCTCATCAACAGGAGAAACTGAGGGGTGAGGAACAAATGAACACCTCTTTGGGATCTCAGTGACCCAGAATGTGACCCTGCTCCCTGCACTGCTACTGGGAATCCCCAAAGCAGGTGGCTCATGCAGTAAGCAGTTAGATGTATGACCTAGTAAGACTTATTTCATAGAATCATAGAATGGTAAGGTTGGAAGGGACCTCACGGATCATCCAGTTCCAAACCCCTGCCATAGGCAGGGACACCTCCCACTAGTACAGGTCACTCAAGGCCTCGTTCAGCCTGGCCTTGAACACCTCCAGGGAGGGAGCAGCCACAACCTCCCTGGGCAACCTGTGCCAGTGTCTCACCACCCTCACTGTAAAGAACTTCCTCCTAACATCCAGTCTAAATCTCCCCTCTGCCAGCAAACCCATTGCCCCTTGTCCTGTCATTGCAGGACCTTGTCAATAGTCCCTCCCCAGCCTTCCTGTAGGCCCCCTTCAGATACTGGAAGGCTGCTCTAAGGTCTCCTGGAAGCCTACTCTTCTCCAGGCTGAAGAGCCCCAACTCTCTCAGCCTGTCCTCAGAGCAGAGCTGCTCCATCCCTCTGATCATCTTTCTGGCCCTCCTTGTAGTTTTTCAACTACAAGTCCATACAATCAGGGAAGATGCACAGATTTTTGCACAGAGAAATTCAAAGCAGGAGCGTAACTAAAAGATCCAGAGGAAGAAAAAAATTCTGTTGATGAAAAAGCATTTGTCAGCGATCTGCTGTGCCCACAAATGCAGGACTGGGACTCACATGGACAGGTTAAAAGTGGGCATCATCAACATAAGCCCAGAAAGTGTGTCAAAATGACAGATAGATGGGGCTAGCTTCAAAATCTGGGGGAAAACATGGTTTCATTCCATAAACTAGGAAATAAAGTGGTGCTCATATAAAGTGCAAAGATTTTATACAGCTGCTTAATTCTTCTAACACTGAAATGGAATTTCATATTCTAATAAAAAGAAGTCTTTTTATTAGTAAGGAACTTCAGTAGCTGCCATAACACAAGTCTAGATTCTTCCTGATAGAAAATGCTATTTCTTTTCTTTGTAAAGCCCTTTCTGTATTGCTCACACCCTGATGACCTTTCCCTAACTCTGATGCTATCATGGAGATTTCTCGTTAGTCCTGCTAACAGTGGTGCCAGTGCCTTTCATTGGACAACACTGACTGCCTTCTCAGTAAGTGTAACTGAGGAGTTCTGTATACAACTATTTATCAGAGGCTCACAGGATAGCTTAGTTGTAAGAGGATCTCTGAAAGACAGATAGTCCAAGCCCAACCTTCAGAACAGCAGTACTTATCACAGAATCATCCTCAACTCAGATGAGAATGCTCAGGGCCAGCCCAGCTCTCAACATCTCACTCGAGCCTGCCTTTGCGATGGCACTACCTGGTTTGCTCTTCCTCACTCCTTTAGGCCTATCTGCTAAAAGGGTTATTTCTGGAAAAACATCTACCATTTCTATCATACACCATCTGCTTTGGTGACAACCCACATTACTTCCCAACACTGCATCTTTTATACCTTTGATTAATTGTTGCCGTCACTAAAACAGGAACAATCAAGGCGGAAGAACATGGAGGTACAACTCAACACATGCACACCTAAGTCTTCTGTTCACACTGCAACACTTTGTCAAGGAATGCAAGAAACTTATTCTAGTTTGCACAATAGTAGTAAGTTTCCAATTCCAGTCTTGTCATGCAACTACATGTAGCATGATATTAAAGCAGAACTACCATCCCTGAGCTTCTGCACAAAATGTAAAGACTATGTACGAAGATAGCTCTTCCTTCCCTATAACTGGGACCAGATCACAGGAGAATTTACTTTCCAGCATCCTATTAGTAGTTTTAACTGAATAGTGAGCAATCTGATGTGTAAGGGATCTATATTATTGATAATGAAGATGCCACAGAGATGAAAGCTAGCCTTTCTTTTTTGACAGCCACTCTTTTACAGTCATTATCGGGTGTATGTGTTTCTCTGCTAGCAGACAAGAAATTGGAAACCACATCAAAATTCATTAATGGAGAATGTACCAGACAAAACATGCAAGAGACTGGTATGGAACAGATTTCTGCACAACTATGGAGATGTGCAATGCTAACAGTACTCTCTGTATGGTGAGAGGGCAAAAGAGAAGTCTGTTACGCGGTTTAAAGATTTTGTCTTGGTAAGTTTTTGATTCTCAGTAGATTGTTTTAGAAATCTTGCAAGACCAAGCTGATCAGAACTCTCTACTTGGTACTTTGCTGCTGGAAAAATGTATGAAATGGCTTTCTTGTGCATGTGATTTGCTTCTACAGCACTATTATACCCAATATATAACCCAAAGCTCATTAAGATCAAGAGACACTGTTCTGTTAATTGCAGCTGTCACTGGTTAATGACCAGGTTTTGTGAAAGTCCAAACAAGACACAGTTGACAGTCTGTTTGACTATGTGCAAAGAGAATGTTTGAATTCATTTCCTTATTGGATTTTATTATGCATGGCCCATCCCTCTCTTTTCCAGCGGAAAAACTCTTATTCAGGCACTGTATCACTTAATGGTTTAACAACTCTCTGGAACAGAACCCAGCCGTGATTTTTGAAATCTCTACCTAAACAGTATTAAATAACCACAGACTTGTACAAGAAAAATTATTCTGTTTTCATATTTTGCATAATCCTTTTCAGCAAGTTGTGGATAATTTAATTCTGTATTTCCAAGGGCATGGCATCAAGTCAAAGGGTTACACTCTGCCATAACAATGTCATAAATGTATGTCTTTGTTACCAAAACCTCCGATTACTCAGTTTTGTACTATATTTTTCTTTCTCCTTTTTTTTTTTTAACTTATGAAGATGCAGAACAATTCTTTTAAAAAATGCATTCAGTTCTAAAACAATGCAGATAATCATTTAAAGATTGTGTCTAGGAGCATAAACAAGTAGGTAAGTGTGACAAAACCCATACAGCACTGAAACTCCAACAGCCACAATAAGTATAATAGAGTAACTTTAATTTAACATGTGGTTAAGAAACAAACTCCAGTCTTAAGTAGACTAAAAGTAAGTTACTTTTGAATCGAGCTGTAACAGTAAAGCTGAACTGACCCAGGAAAAACAAAACTATCTTCCAAAATCAATAGAAGCACCACCGGAATAAGTAAGGCACATCTCTTTGCGTCAAGTACTTGGATGTACAGAACACCCGACTCAATTTGGTAGTGTAACATAGTATTTCTGAATCTAATCATATTCAGTGCTTCAGCTGCAGCCAAATGCAGACAAGCATTTTTCCAAACAGTTTCAACTCTTCATACTGTTGCCATTCCAGCCTCTCCAGTAGCCTTTTACTGGCAACAGGATGTGGGTGCAGAGTGCTACTTTACATGAAAGCTCTTTAGCTGCGATAACCCAATTTAGCTTGAAAAACCTGAATAAATTGTGACGCAAACCAGAAAAGAGACACAACTTCACAAGTCATTTCAGTGGCACAGTTGCAGCAGAAGTCAGCTCTGGCATAGCTGTACTAATTAGAAAGTGTTGAGGGGAAACAACAGCAGCTCTGCCTACATTCACAATTGGCACTCAGGCAAGAATAGCAGTCACACTAGGTAAAGAATTACGGATGCAAAGCTGTTCTTATGAGATATTCAGAATTACATTGAAACAAACACCCAAACAAATACTAGTTATTGTTGCTCCAAGACTCAGTACTTACAGGCTGTGTATTTCAGACAGTCTCAAGCGATGTGTGCTTGTGGCCAGGGGAGGCCCAAGGGCATCCTGAGGTGTATTACATGCAGGGTTGAGGATTGGGATAGGTTCTCCTTCCCCTCTACTCTGCCCTGCTGTGCCCACATCTGGAATATTGCATCCAGTTCTGGGCCCCTAAGTTCAGGAGAGACCTCAGGGAATTGCTTGAAAGAGTCCAGCACAGAGCCACAAAGATGCTGAAGGCAGTGAAACATCTCCCTGCTGAGGAAAGGCTGAGGGAGTTGGGAGTCTTCCACCTGAAGAAGAGGAGACCAAGGGGTGACCTCATTCGTGTTTATGAAGATGTGAAGGGCAGCATCTGGAGAACTGAGCCAGGCTCTACTCAGCGATGTTCAATGATAGGACAGAGGGCAATCGGTTCAAGTGGGAGCAGAGGAGGTTCCATGGGAACATAAGGGAAAACTTTTCCATTGTAGGGGTGCCAAAGCCCTGGAGCAGGATGCCCATAGAGGTTGTGGAGGCATCTTCTTTGGGGACATTCCAAACCTGCCTGAATGCATTCCTGTGTGACCTACTCTAAGTGATCCTGCTCTGGTAGGAAAGTTGGACTGGATGATGTTTTGAGCCCTTTCCAATCCTTAACATTCTGTGGTTCTGTGAAAAGGGTGATACACTTGATAATGAAGAGCACCAGGTGATTATAAATCAGTTAGATTAAAAAAAAATTTACAAATGTACATGCTGGGGCCTCCACAGACTATTTATCTCCCTCTTCTGTTTACCTGAACTCCTGACACACAATAACAAAGCAGACAAACTGGCACCCAAATTGCTACGCAGAGCTTTTAAAATTAGGTTTACCTATTAAAGTGTCATACTTTCTTCACCTTGTACTTAGCAAATAATCAGTGAAGCTTCTAAGGTGTGGTCTTAAATCTACAACTTACTATTTTTCACAAAGATTTATTATTGAGAGCTAGTGGGGGGAGGGGGGGGATGGGAAAGAAACCGGAGTTAAATTGTTCTGAATGTTCCATAAGAGTGAATTTTAATCAGGAAGATATCCTGCAACAAGCTAGCAAGTGTACTTAGTAATTATAGGCTGTCAGATAACATTTTAATATCTTTATATAAGTGGGGTGTACCCTGGTGTTCTTCTAGAGTTCTATAAAAAATTAAAACATAACAAGCCACGGTTTTGATTGATCTTGCCATCAGCTGACTGGGTGTCTGAGTCTGCTTTGAGACAGTCACTGGCACTACCTCAAAGAGCACCAGCTGTAACATTTGCATAAGCAGGGTGTTATATAGGAGCTTTTTTCCCTTTCTTTTCTGATGACTACAGATTTATGTTACTAACCATTTTTTATTCATGGATGAACAGAAAAAAATAAAAGACTCTGAGAATCTTCTAGATGTCAATGAGGAGCTCACAAAGTACCTACAAACTTAGCCAGCGCTGCTGGACATGCTGTAGCAAGGTTACAGAATGGTTGAGGTTGAAAGGGACTTGCAGAGGCCACCTGGCCATACACCTCCTCAGAGCTGCTCTTATTTGTGCCATCGGTACCACATGCACCGTGGCCTGAAACAGTCTATTAGCCGCACCAGGGACACCTCACATCTCTAGTCCAACACACTGACAAATTCAACTGTACACAACCTGAGAACAAAGAACTGCTATAAAAAGCTACACATCTGCTACAAATTTTCCCTGCTGACACTTCATTCAAGATGCTGCAATTAACTTAAACCTGGTTTATGCCAGAGGAGTGGATACAGGTGTTCACACTGCAGGAAATGCAGACACTAGAGCCAAGCAGTGGATAACAACTGATGGCTTTCACCCACAAAGCTACAAGTTAGAAGTGCAATTAGCACAGAACATTCTCCCCAGCAAACAGAAGAAAAATCCACAGAAGGAAATTACTGCCACAAAAGCAATGTATTTCATACTTGAACTAACTCCCAATCTCACTGTGTTCAGTTCTTGGGTTTCATTTTAATAGCCACTTCAGCTAAACTTGGATAGACCACAACATCTCAAAACCATCTTTTCCATTTCAGGTTTCAACACTTCCTTCAGTCCCTAGAATGACTAAAGATAGCTTCACAAAATGAAACAGATTTTTCTTAAAAGAAACAAGCATACACACACAAAAAAAAAAAAAGGCTTTAAAAGATGTCAAACTTTGGAATTCTCTTAACAGAGGAAAAAGATTGTTCTTTTTGTTTGTTTGTTTTGTTTTTAATTTCAAAACAAGTTTAGGAATAAAACCCATCAAACTTATTAAGGTAGTATGAGAGAGGTATGCTTTAAAAAATAAAACAGATTAAAATAGGAATATATTAATAAAACAAACATTTTGAGTGTGCATTTCAGAAAACTAATTAGTAGTTATCAAGTAAACTGAAAAGATATCCTATAGGAAACTAATTTACCTATAAAATTGAGTCTCATAAAACAACCCAACAAAAAAATTCTGTACCCTAAATCCTTTCTTCAAAGAATTCCTGGGGTAGGCAATCCCAAAGCACAACTTTACCCTGACTAGCTGAGGAACTCTGTCACGACAGGAGAATTGGCTCTTACTAGGCTCATTAAAAGCAGAAGGATGAAGATCACTTTTCCGTTTGTAGTAATTGCACGTTGTTGGCATTTGATTAGCTATGCTGCTCTTAAATGCTGACAAGGCCACTAGTAAGGGGGGAAATTAATGAATTTGGTAATTTAGAGCATTCTTGGGTAAATTGAGATTTAGACAAATTCCCTCTGTAGTCTCGATTTAAGACAATAGGGCATATTTGTATGTTAAAAAGCATTTTTAGTAATGTAGATACATTGAGATTTTTTAATCAGAACAATATACTTAAATCAGGAAAAGGTCAACTACATTCTATGTAAAACAAAACACTGACAGATTCTGACCATGCCAGCCAAAGTGAACAGCTTCCACAATACCTTTATTTTTGTGCGAAATAATCAAAGATTACTTAATTCTACACAACAGCAACTCAGGAGCAATATAAAAGGAAGGTAACAAGATTCTTCGGGAAGTTCATGAGACAGAATCACAGTACCCCACATTGGAAGGGATCTCAAGAATTGCCTGGACCAGTCTTTCTTAGCAAAAGCCCAGCTTAGAGCAGCTGGTCCAGCATCCTGTCCAAATCAATCTCCAAACTGGCCAATATTGAGGACTTCACTACTTCCCTGGGGAGATTGTTTTGCCCTCAGAAGTTCCCTTTGTCATCTCCCCAGGAGTATCTTGTACCCATAATATTCTTCCATATTTCATTACAAGTTACGATAGGCTGGAAAGACAAATTCTGCTAATTCACGGGCGACTAAAATCTCAGAATTCCAATAACTATGTTACGGTTTTTCCCCTTCAAAGACACAAGCACATCACAGCACAGGCAAAGAGCTCTCGGGAAGAGGCAGACACAGAAACTCTCAGAAAGCACTATCCAGAGAAACACAAACTTTCCTAATGCCAACAGGAGTCATTTTATTAGAATCAAGTCAGGAATTATTAATTCAAGAGCACATCCCAAAACATTGCCTTCATCTTATGTCTTAGAAGAAACAAGACTGATTTCAACGACCACCACCGACCCACCACTGAAAATATTTTCAGTGCCTGTAGGGACTAAATTAATCACATCAACCACAATACTCTCAGGTTGTTTCTGCCACTAAGCCATAGTTACTGATCTCAAACAAGCGTTTTATCTGTTTTTACGGAAATACTATTTATTTTAGGCTCATACCTAACTTGATTTCTGTACTACCATAAAGACTGGGTTCTGGCTTCTCCATAGACAGGTAGCAGAGCACACAGGAAACATTTTGCCTTAGCTCTACTCTGAAATACATTGGAAAATCCACTTTCAATTTGATTTAACACACCAATTTCCTTTACTGTGTTAAATTGTATCAACCACTGTGAGTCATTGCCAAAGTCAATGAGACTGTTTTTGATGAAGTTGAAATGGGTGAACATACTCTTTGGCTGTATGGCCTCCAGATAGTGAAAAACCCCAAAGATTAGCTGTTACAAAGCAATTATGTGGAAGGAGTTTTTGTGTTCAGGTCTCAAATCTTTGCTTATTAAAAGGGTCAGGTTTTCATTCCAAATATAAGCAGGGAAAATCTGTTCCAGGCTTTGGCACACCAAGATTTCTCACGTAGTCTGAAAGCAAAAGACTCATGTAATGTTAATCAGAACAAACTTGAATGAGAAAGGAGCCTGAAAATAAGCTTTGCTAAGATGCAACTTCCCATGAGAGTTTCCTGAGAAAATGATTAATATTTCTCTACTCATATGGAAAAACACTGCTCAAAACCACTTTTCCCTTGCTCAAGTAGGAAAATGTGAACTGAAACCAAAGCATATTAGCAACTATAAAACATTAATGCACTGGATTTCTTCAGCAAACTTTTTCAACACTGCATTATTAATGACCACTAATTGTAGTGAAGAATGCTGGAGGACAAGCCAGACTTTGTATAGCTAAAGAACCCACCAATATTTTGGGAGGATTTCATTATGTCTTCCAGGATACAGATGTTAGTCTTTACTAAAAATTGAGAGTCAGGACCAGGAACTCAGGGAGATCTTGGCAAGCATTACATTTTTTAATACAAAATTTCTTCTGTGATATAAAGAATCATTTCTTTTTGTGAATTCTTGCAGAGACCACATTCAGAAAGCTCTGTACCCAGTTTCAGGAGTTTTTGGTAGCGAGAAATATCTCCTAGTTACCACTGCCAATATTTAGACACACACATCTCTGACTCAGGCTAAGATCTAGGCAGGCAGTGTCACAATTACTCAAAGCTGTTGAAGGAGGAAAGCCAAAGGTCACTAGAATTAGGGAGTAGAGTCTGAACATGCCTTGTTGTTGCCACAGGAGTTCTGTAGCAAAAGGGAGTTCATTTACCTGATCACACCTAGTGACTGTCAGCTTCTTTCAGCCACACAGCAATTTAAAGAACACCTGAAACGTAATTAAATACTTAGATAAAGGGAGTAAAAAAGTGTATTTCAGCAACAATTATGCCTGCAGCCACATCTTTATGACAACTGTCTCCTTTTAAAGGCCTGGACACCTGCACATCTCCTAGAGCAAATGGAAACAAAGAATTTGAGAGTTGCTGCAACAGGAGCTATGGTTACAGTCTTTTCTCTCATCACCATTCACAAGGATTGTTGCCATGCATTGTCTGATTACAAGACCTGTAACACTTGCATCTGAATTCTTCCTTTAAACAGTGCCAAACCTTTGGACCCTGAAGGATTTCCTGTCTGATTTACGGCATTGGACACTATTCTCCTATTTCTACTGAACTTTGGATTTTTTTACACTATTTTTGCCTTTGTACTCCTGTAGCCTTAATATCTGCTATAATCCTAAATCAAATGAGATTGTGATCATTGCTGCTCATTTCCTTCCCCTATCTTTCCGACCTCAATTACATTGCTTGTATTACTGAAACTACAATTACTGCTCCCAGCCTGCTCTCTGGTAGCTGATAATGCTGGACCACTGCTCACTTTCATCTGTTCACATCATTACACATTCTCATTTTACAAAGCCCTACTTTTGCAGTCCATTTTTATTACAGTTTTGGGGGTTTTATCACATGCATCATGATACTCTTTTTACTTTTAGGCCTGACTGTTTGTTGTGATCACCATTCAAAATGCTTCATTTCAGAATGAGGTCTGTTCTCTCCATATATTGAATGCTGACCTGGAGTTAAATAGACTGACTGCTCTCTTAAAATTCTCTTCTTCCAAAGCAAAAGCTCATGGAAATTAATTAGAAATCTGTGATAACTACTCTAAAATTCAAAACCCTGCCAAGCCCTTAGACTGTGACAATGGATTTAATGGGTTTAAACTGTCAGATGGGAGATTTAGACTGGATGTTAGGA